>BNST01002428.1:0-24372 GCA_019650275.1 Xylocarpus granatum | reverse complement strand
GCAAGAACTATGATGTTCTATCACAATGTACCTAGAGAGTTTTGGGGGGAAGCTATTCTCACAGCGACACATCTTATTAACCGAACACCATCTATGGTACTGAAAGGAAAGACACCAATTGAGATTGCTTATAGTACCCAACCGGACTTGTCCTATCTTAGAATTTTCGGATGTGTATGTTATGTGCATATGCCAAGTCATTCAAGAGATAAATTAAGTGAAAGAAGCATTAAATGCATCTTTTTAGGTTATTGTGTAGATACTAAGGGTTATAGGTGCTATAATCCCTTAACTAAGAGCAAGTATATCTCTAGAAATGTTACTTTTGTAGAAAATGACTCATATTTTCATAGCATTGGTAATGGAAAAGGTGAAGTTGATGATCCACTTCCTTTAGCCATAATAGACAAGTATATACCACCATCTAGTGACGTACTAGGCAACCATGACCAACACTTGAGTAGTGATAACATAGAATCACAAGATCAAGAGTCTAATGAGGGTGAAACCAGCAATGAAAGTCTAGATGCACATTCACCTAGTGATGTAAGTGAAGATTTACCGTTATCATCTAGTAGACTTAGAGACGAGGGAGAGCAAAATGAAATACATAGTGATGAACACTTGAATGTTCAACTAGAATCACTATCCTCTAGTAACCAAGATGGGCCATCCATTAGTATACGAAGTGAGGGGGAGCATGTTGCACCTATGCAAGGCCAAAATCCCCCACTTAGGAGATCTCAAAGAATTCGACAATCTCCATCGGATTGGATGAAGAAAAGAGTGTTTTTCCATGGTAACAAAGTAATCGCACACCCTCTTAACCACTACTACACCTTAGGAAATGTAAAAGAGAGTTTTAGAGCCTTTTTAACTAAAGTAGACACCATTAAGGATCCTAATAACTTTAAGGAAGCTAGGGAATTATCAGTTTGGAGACAAGCCATGCAAGAGGAATTGGATGCTTTAGTTAAAAATAATACATGGGAATTAGTACCTTTACCTTTGGGAAAGAAGGTTGTAGGATGCAAATGGGTGTATAAGACTAAGTTAAATAGTGATGGAACCTTGGACAAACATAAGGCTAGGTTAGTGGCCAAAGGCTTCACTCAAACCTATGGCTTAGACTATACAGAAACTTTTGCACCAGTTGCAAAAATGAACACCATTAGGGTGCTTCTCTCCTTAGCGGCTAATTATAATTGGGATTTACATCAAATGGATGTGAAGAATGCTTTCTTGCAAGGAGAGTTAGAGGAAGAGGTTTACATGAGTTTACCTCAAGGATATGATGTTATGGTTCCAAATACACATGTTTGCAAATTGAAGAAAGCCATATATGGATTAAAACAATCACCAAGAACATGGTATAATAAGTTGCATAATGCATTGTGTTCTGAAAATTTTAAAGTGAGTGATGCTGATCATTCCTTATTTATTAAGCACTCAAGTGAGGGATTTACTATTGTTCTTATTTATGTGGATGATATTATCATCACCGGTTGTGACATTAATGGCATTAAGAGTATTAAAACATATTTGAAGTCTGCATTTGATGTTAAAGATTTGGGAAACTTACGATATTTTCTAGGTATAGAAATCGCTTATTCCAATGAAGGGCTATTTCTATCCCAAAGAAATATGTTCTTGATTTGTTAAGTGAGACAGGAAAACTTGGAGCAAAGCCAGCTGTTGTTGAAAATGAAGGGATTGAGGGTGAAGATAAAAGGCCCAAATAACTCTTTGATTGGCCTATGTACACCCATATCAAGCCCAAAGCCCATATCAAGCTAACCAGTAAAGGACGAAATAACGGCTAGTAAGCTAATCACTAATGGACGAAATAACGGCTAGTTCTTGAAATTGAAAGCTATGCTATTATGTGTTGTACCTAGCTGTTAGAAAAGTAAAATCAACTTGTACCTAGCCGTTAGGATGTTGTATATATATACCCAAGATGTGTAAAGTGAAAAACAAGCTTCTTTATTCTTTCATCAATACTTTCTTTCACACTTCTTTGTTTCTTCAATATTTTTTCACATGGTATCAGAGCAGGTTTCATCTTTAATCTAGCTTTTTACCTTTTGTTGCTTTGTTGGTTCTTGGTGTATCAAGACATTCCCCTTCATAGCCAAATTAAAGAATGGAAAGGGAGGGCTCGTCATACAACACCAAGAGCAGAAGTTCCTTCAAGGGAGTTGATAATGATGGTAACACCACCTTGAAACTTACCACATTTCCCTTGAATGGAAAAAATTACTCAATTTGGATCAATCCCGCTGAAAGAGCATTATGTGGAAAACGAGCATTGGGTTTCGTGAATGGAAGAATCACAAAGCCCACAGACACATCAAGTGAAGAATATGAAGATTGGTGTTATAATGACAACTTGGTGTACACATGGATTTTAAATTCCATGGAACCATCCTTGGTAGGTGCATTCTCAAAGGCTGAAACTTCTAAAGCACTTTGGGAGTCTATCAAGAGACAATTTGGTCATCAAGGAAACTTGATGAGAATATACGAGTTGAAGCAGTTCATCAACAATATCAGCCTTAGTGGAGGTGATCCGATAGAATATAACACCAAAATTAAGGAGGCATGGGATGAACTTCAATCATTAAGGCCGAATACTACCAACATTGAAGAGGTGGAAAAAAGGGCCAATGAAGATCTTGTGATATCGTATTTGATGGGTTTGGGTTCGGACTACGAAGATCTTCGGAATCACATTCTTAGAATTGAACCTTTGCCTTATTATGACGATGTTGCAAACAAGGTTAATAAAGAGTACTTGCAAAGAAAGATTTTGAATGGGAATTCAAGCAAGGTTGAGAGAGGTAGTTTGGTGGACAGCAAGGAAGAAGGCAGGATGGTCCAAGGAGCAAAAGTTAAGGCTAAGTGTGATAAATGTGGACGGATGCACAACCTTAAAGACAAATGCTGGAAGTGTGGGCACTGCAAGATGCTTGGTCATACTAAAAAAAAATGTTGGGTTCTTAATTCACATTTGAGGCCAGTTAACTTCAAGGAAAAGGCGCCACCACAAGGTGCTCAAAATGCAATCGAAAAAGGGAACTCAAAACTCCTTGAGGATTTGGCCAAACTACTTCGGAACCATCTTCCAAGCTCCTCTCAAGGTATGATTTCCAACTCCCATTTTAACTTTGACCCTTGGGTTATTGATTCAGGTGCTACTAATCATATGTTTGGATAGTACCAATCAAGCCCTTAGACTTAAATTGTCGTGTTACCTTTGAACCCAATAAGGTGATATTTCAGGACATGTCAACCAGGAAGAAGATTGGTGAGGGAACCTTACATGACGGCCTATATTTTTTGGATAGTACCAATCAAGCCCTTAGAGTTGAGGAAGACAGTGGACTTCAGAAACTTTGGCATGCAAGACTAGGCCATCCTCCTAGTAACATTCTGTGTAAAATGATTCCGAAAATGAAGTTTAGTGATTTTAAACAATGTAGGGCTTGTAATCTTGGAAAACAGACTAAACTTCCTTTTGTACATTCGAAAACTTGTTATAATGAAATATTTGATCTTGTTCACTCTGATCTATCGACTTCTCCTTTAGAATCTCACAATGGCTTTAGATATTTTGTCACATTCATTGATCACAAGTCTAGATACACTTGGATATACTTGATTAAAAACAAATCAGAGACCTTATCATGTTTTAAAGAGTATGTTTCCTTAATTGAAAATCAACTTGGTAAAAGGATTAAGATTCTTAGGAGCGACAATGGGGGAGAATATACTAGTCACGCCTTTGAGAATTACTTGAGCACTTTAGGGATAGTTCATCAAACGACTTGCCCCTACACACCTGAACAAAATGGTGTGGCCGAGCGAAAAAATCGGCACATTTTAGACGTAGGAAGGTCACTAATGTTTCATCACAATGTCCCTAAAAGATATTGGAATGAAGCCATTCTCACTGCCATACATTTGATAAATCGTATGCCTTCGAAGTTGTTGAATGGAAAATCTCCTTTTGAATTGTTGCATAATAGGCAACCAAACTTATCTTATCTAAAGGTATTTGGCTGTACTTGTTATGTTCACATCCCTAATCATGCTAGAGATAAATTGAGTCATAGGAGTGTAAAGTGCATATTTTTAGGGTATTGCATTGATAAAAAGGGTTGTAAATGTTTAGATCCTTCTACGAATGAGAAATTCTTGTCAAGAAATGTTACTTTTCTGGAAAGTGATCCTTACTTTGATAAAGTGAGAAATGAAGGAGAAATGAAAGGGGATCCTCTTCCCCTATCTATTGTAGGTAATCGGTTGAGTTTGTTAAGGAATAACGATCAAATCAATAATGGAGTTAGTTTGAATGAAAGCGAAAAAGAGGATTTTATCTATGAAGATTCAACACAACAGAATGGTGATATTCACGAACCATTGGAATCAAATGAAGAACAAAACATAGTTAGCGAAAGTCAAAGTGAGGAAACACCTTGTGATGAGAGCCCTAATGATCAATTAGTTTTAGAGCATGAAATCCCATTTAGTTCCTCACCGGTGGGTCAAAATGAGAGAGAGTCCGATTCTTCATCACATGATCAAAATTTTCCTCTTAGAAGATCTCAAAGACTTAGGAAGCCTCCATCCGAATGGCAGAAAAATAGGGTATTCTTTTATGGGAACAAAGTCACAGCACATCCTATACAAAATTATTATACCTTAGATAATGTTAAAGAGAGTTATAGAGTGTTTTTAAGCAAATTGGATAGTTTGAAAGAGCCATCTTGCTACAACAAGGCCAAGGACATTCCTATTTGGAGAAATGCCATGGATGAGGAGTTGGAAGCTTTAGTTAAGAATAAGACATGGGAAATTGTTACTCTTCCCCAAGGTAAGAAAACAGTTGGGTGTAAATGGGTGTACAAAACCAAGCTGAAGAGTGATGGTTCCATTGAGAAACATAAAGCTAGATTGGTTGCTAAAGGATTCACTCAAACCTATGGTTTAGATTACACGGAGACATTTGCCCCAGTAGCCAAAATGAACACCATTAGAGTTATTTTGTCCTTAGCCACTAATTATGAATGGGAAATGTATCAAATGGATGTTCGAAATGCTTTTCTCCAGGGGGAATTAGAAGAAGAGGTTTACATGGATATCCCACAAGGATACAACATTAAAGTACCAAAACCGCATGTATGTAAGCTTAGAAAAGCCATCTATGGCTTAAAACAATCTCCTAGGGCCTGGTACTCTAAGTTGTTAGGTGCTTTAACTTCTCAACACTTTAAGGTTAGTAGTGCTGATCACTCTTTATTCATAAAACACTCCAATAATGGTATTACTGTTGTGATAATATATGTGGACGATATCATTATAACAGGGAATGATACTTTGGGAATAAACAGCACTAAAAGTTATTTAAAGTCTACTTTTGATATTAAAGACCTTGGACACTTACGGTATTTTCTAGGTATAGAGATAGCCCATTCTAATAAAGGGCTATTTCTATCCCAAAGAAAATACACACTTGATCTTTTAAAAGAGACAGGTAAGCTTGGAGGGAAGATAGCATCAACTCCAATTGAAGTACAAGCCAAAAAGAAGGAGGGCAAACCAATTGAAGACATCAAGCAATATCAAAGAATTGTGGGTAAGTTAATCTACTTAACTATTACAAGACCTGACATTTCTTTTGCTATGAATCAGGTAAGCCAATTCATGACTTGTCCAATGACCAATCACATGGAAATGGTGGACCGAATACTCAAATATCTCAAAGGGACTCTAGGACAAGGATTACTAATGAAGAAACATGGACATCACCAAATTTTTGCCTACACGGATGCTGATTGGGCAGGAAGCATTGAAGATCGCAAGTCTACAACTGGATATTGTACTTTTGTTGGTGGGAATTTAGTGACTTGGAAGAGTAAAAAGCAAACCGTGGTGGCCAAATCAAGTGCCGAAGCTGAATATAGAGCAATGGCTTCAACCACCAGTGAATTGATATGGTTGAAGGCATTGGTTGAAGATTTGGGTTTCAATGTCGAGGCACCTATGAAGCTACATTGTGATAACAAATCGGCGATACATATTGCAAACAATCCGGTGTTTCATGAGAGGACCAAGCATATAGAGTAAATTGTCACTTTATAAGAGAAAAATATTTGAACAAGACAATCTCAATGCTTTATGTCAAGAGCGAAGATCAATTGGCGGACATATTCACCAAACCTCCGAGTATTCAACAACTTCAAAAGTTTGTATGCAAGTTGAACTTGATCAATTTGTTCAAGCCCAACTTGAGGGGGAGTGTTGAAAATGAAGGGATTGAGGGTGAAGATAAAAGGCCCAAATAACTCTTTGATTGGCCATGTACACCCATATCAAGCCCAAAGCCCATATCAAGCTAACCACTAAAGGACGAAATAACGGCTAGTAAGCTAATCACTAATGGACGAAATAACGGCTAGTTCTTGAAATTGAAAGCTATGCTGTTATGTGTTGTACCTAGCTGTTAGAAAAGTAAAATCAACTTGTACCTAGCCGTTAGGATGTTGTATATATATACCCAAGATGTGTAAAGTGAAAAACAAGCTTCTTTATTCTTTCATCAATACTTTCTTTCACACTTCTTTGTTTCTTCAATATTTTTCACAGCTGTGACACCTATGGAGGCACTAAGAAGGAAGAAAGAGGGATAACAAGCATGAAAACGAACATGACAAGGAGGAAGTATACAAGAACATCAAGCTTTATCAAAGACTTGTAGGTAAGCTTATATATTTAACTATTACACGACCTGATATTGTTTTTTCTGTGCAACAGGTAAGTCAACACATGTCATGCCCAAAGAAAATACACATAGAAATGGTGAATAGAATTTTAAGGTACATAAAACAAGCACCGGGGCAAGGAATCTTGATGAGAAGAAATGGCCACCACAAGATATGTGCTTACACAGATGCGGATTGGGCTGGTAACTTCGAGGACAGAAGATCAACCACTGGTTATTGCACATTCGTGGGAGGTAATTTGGTGACTTGGAAAAGCAAGAAGCAAAGTGTAGTTGCAAGATCGAGTGCAGAAGCTGAATATAGAGCTATGGCATCTACTACGAGTGAATTGGTTTGGATAAAATCATTAGTGGAAGACTTAGGATTTTCAGTTGAAACACCTATAGACATGTACTGTGATAACAAGGCAGCAACACACATTGCATCTAATCCAGTGTTCCATGAGAGGACCAAGCACATCGAAGTTGATTGTCACTTCACAAGAGAAAAGTACTTGAGCAAAGTGATCAACATGCCTTATGTGAAGAGTGAAGATCAACTTGCGGATATATTCACCAAACCATGTACTCATCAACAACTTCTTAAGGTGAGTTCCAAGTTGAACTTCTTCAATTTGTACAAGTCCAACTTGAGGGGGAGTGTTAAAGATGAAGAGATTGAGGGTGAAGATGAAAAGCCCAAATAACTCTTGGATTGATCTATGGATACCCATATCAAGCCCAAAGCCCAATTCAAGCTAACTACTAAAGGACGAAATAATGGCTAGTTTTTTAAATTGAAAGATATGCTATTATGTGTTGTACCTAGCTGTTAGAAAAGTAAAGTAAGCTTGTACCTAGCCGTTAGGATGTTGTATATAAAAACCCAAGCTGTGTAAATATTTGGAGATAGAATACAAAAGCTCTTCAATTTTCTCTCTTCATCTATTTTCTCTCTACTTGCATTTTTTTATTTGTTTATGTTGAATCTTTGAAAGTGTGAGCTAAACACATTCAAATTCTATTTATCAACAGAAACGAGTACCCAGCAGGTAATGTCTCTATGTCGTCAAGCAATGTACCACTCTGTCATCTCTTTTTCATGTGTAGAGTGCCTTTATTCCACATCCTTCAGCTTCTGCTCTCAAAAGTGATAGGATGTCCCTCCTGAACAAGCACACCACCAATGGCCCTATCCGAAGCATCCGTCCATACCTCGAATGGTTTATCAAAGTCAAGCAACTTAAGCACCCGTTCAGAAGCTACCAAAACTTTAATATCCTCGAATGCTTTCTCACATGCCTTAGTCCATTCCCACTCCTTTCCTTTCTTCAGCAAATCTGTCAATGGCCCTACTCTCCTTTAGTAACCTTCCAAGAATCTCCTGTAATAATTCACCAATCCTAGGAATGACCTCAACTCAGGGACTTGTTTAGGGATTGGCCAATCAAGAATTGCCTGAATCTTCCCTTTGTCCATCCAAATTTTGGCTTTGCTAATTCAATGCCCTAAGAATAGCACCTCTCTTGCAAAACTCGCATTTCTCCTTCTTTATGTAAAGCTTGTGCTCCCTCAGCCTTTGGAACACTTGCCTCAGATGCTCAAGATGACCCTCAAAGGTCTTACTGTATACCATAATGTTATTGAGATATACTACCACAAAACAATCCAGGAACTCATATAGCACATCATTCATGAGATTGCAGAACATAGCTGGTGCATTTGTCAAGCAGAATGGCATCACTAAGAACTCATAGGATCCATGCCTTGTTACGCACACTGTCTTGGCCTCGTCTCCCTCAGCAATCCTCACTTGCCAATATCCTGATTTCAAGTCCAGTTTCGTGAAATAGGAAGCCCCACTAAAACGATCAAATAATCAGCCACATTGGGCACTGGATACTTGTTCTTGATTGTCACTTTGTTTAGCACCCTATAGTCCATGCACATCCTCAATGAACCATCATGCTTTCTTTGAAATAGCACTGGTGCACCATATGGTTCTTTCAACAGTTGGATGTACCCCGCATTCAATGGCTCATCAAGTTACCTCTGCAACCGTTTCAACTCACTTGGTGCCATTCTATAAGGTACCTGGGTAGGGAGTTTTGCTCCAGGCTCAAGATTAATGTGACAATCCACTGCACATCGTGGGGGTAACTTGCTGGTGGGTTCTAATGGCATCACATAAGCATACTCATTCAATATAGTAGCATACTCATTAGGCACCTCCTTAACCTAATCTAGCTTGATCTTCATAAGCATTGTTATATAGGACGACTAATTCCTCTTAAGTCCTCGATTAAACTGCTTGGCAAATTAGAGTGATAGTCCCAATTTGTCGTTCTCCAAGAATTCGTACCATACAAATTTTAGAGGTCTCCCTATAATCAGTAGTCCTCTCATGTGTGGCATCAAGCACGTTACCGCTCCCACGAAGAACTCAAGACCTAGTATCAAATCAAAGTCTTCCAATGGGAGTATTAAGAACTTTACCTTGTCCTCCCAATAACTGATCTTGAGGGACCCTATGGCTGTACCCTGCATAGCTGTATTAGTAGCATTAACAGGCCTTACTTTACATTGTGTGTCCTCTACTTTCAATCCCAAGCACTGCACCCCACACTCAGCAATGAAGTTATTTGTGGCACTTGTATCTGGCATAGCCCGAATATACTTCCCATTAACTTGCGCCTTCACATACATAATGTTGAAAATGAAGAGATTGAGGGTAAAGATAAAAGGCTCAAATAACTCTTTGATTGGCCTATGGACACCCATATCAAGCCCAAAGCCCATATCAAGCTAACCACTAAAAGACGAAATAACGGCTAGTAAGCTAATCACTAATGGACGAAATAACGGCTAGTTCTTGAAATTGAAAGATATGCTATTGTGTGTTGTACCTAGCTGTTAGAAAAGTAAAATAAGCTTGTACTTAGCCGTTAGGATGTTGTATATAAATACCCTAGATGTGTAAATATTGATGGAGTGAAAAAAAAACAAGCTTCTTTATTCTTTCATCAATACTTTCTTTCTTCAATATTTTTCACAGTTTGTACCTAGTCGTTAGGATAGTGTGTATATAAACACAAGATGTGTAAAATGTTTAGACAATTGAATAAGAAGTAGAAAACAATTGACTCATCTTCTTCATCTTTCTCTCTTTGGTGAAAGTTCTCTCATTCTCTCATCAAACTTAACATTGCTAAGGTCGGAAAGGTTTTGTACAAACTAGAGTTGCCGCAAAAGCTACGGATACATCTGGCCTTTCATGTCAGCTGTCTAAAGCCATTTCATGCAGATGAGGGAGAAATGAGTCATAGCGAGTTGCATAAAGCACCCCTCACCAACCTAGCCTCCTTTGAATGTCAAGCTGAAGAAATCCTCGTGGATCGACTTGTTCAAAAAAGTGGAGTCCCCAACTACATGGAGTACCTGGTTAAGTGGAAAAACTTACAAAGCCATGATGCTAGTTAAGAAAAGGGGGATGACCTATGGCAATTTTGTGACGCCATCAAAGAATACAAGCAAAGGAAACTTGATGAGGGCATCAAGGACTTCAGTAGGGGGGGATGTCACAGAACGTGAGCTGGACCACATGGAAAAGGCAGCAACAAAGCATAGACATAGCCCAAAAGAAGGCCTAAATTTGCCTAAACTTAGCGCAACTCCTAGAAGGCCCAACTCAAGAAAATATCTAGCAATGGAGGGAACAATTGAAGGGAAATTTTAAACATTTGAGTTTGAATTTTTCCTCCCATTTGCATAGAAATTGTTGAATAAATCTTAGTCATCCAAAGTGGCCTTTGTAAATAAAACCTAGCTATTCATTTCCCCCATCCTCAACTATAAATAGGCCTCACTTCGTTTGGTCAAACCATCCACCAAAAGTCGTAAACACAAGTAGTCCAAGAAAGTTGTATAGCATTGTAGTCTTATGATTCTTTTATTCAATACAAAGCTTTTTTTGTCAAGTTTCTCTTGCAATTTTCTAATCTTTTGCTTCCCCTAGTCTCCTAAACATCTTAGCTTATCTAGGGTGATCTCACGTGCATCAAATAAGGCTTGTTTAGTATCGTAGCCAAAGTTTGATACTAGCTAAGCACCAAACGGGTTCAGTAAAAACTTACCGTCCCATGACAGTAGGCTTGCTTTGAGAACTCCAATTCTTCAAAGTAACGGTGCCAAAGGCACGACCTGGCCAGTTAAGAGCAGGAGTGCATCGCCGGCAGAACTAACGAGCCGATTGATGCACACCGCGAGGTTGACCAGCTGACCCAAGCCAAGGTCCAACTATGAGCATTTTAATTACAACAACTTAAATATATCCTACTGGAGCTGGAATTACTGCAGCTGCTGGCACCAGACTTGCCTTCCAATGGATCCTCATTAAGGGATTTAGATTGTACTCATTCCAATTACAGAACTCAAAGAGCATGGTATTGTTATTTATTGTCACTACCTCCCTGTGTCAGGATTGGGTAATTTGTGCACCTGCTGCCTTCCTTAGATGTGGTAACCATTTCTCAGGCTCTCTCTTTGGAACCGAATACTAATTCTCTGTCACCCGTCACCACCATGGTAGGTCTCACAGCCTTGATTGGGAGCATGCACTCGAGGGTATGATAGCACCTTGTCCTAGCCAACAGGGGAGGCTTTACGGTTGTACGCGCAGCACACACAAGGTGATGTGGATCTAGTATAGGAGCAAGCACAACAGAGGTAAGTTGGGCTTGGTAGGCAGTGAATAGAGGACAATGTAGCCTGGAGACGTCCAGCACATAGAGGGGTAGTGCGCATCACATGAGGCGGCGAGCACCTGTGTGCAGCGCTGGGCACTAGTGGGCAGCACTGGCAGGTAGGCTGTGTGGCATTGGCAAGTAGGCTGTGCAGCACTAGCAAATAGGCTGTGCGGCGCTGGCAAGTAGGCTATGCGGCACTGGCGAGTAGGCTGTGTGACTCTGGCGGGCACACTGTGCCGCAGAATGAGAGGGTTCCTGCATATCAATGTCTTGGAGACATATTTCCCCAATCAATGTAGTGTTCAATGGATTCCTCATGGCCTAAAACCTCATAGGACAAATGCGTGTGGGGCCTCACTTGTAGAGTTTGAATTGGGATAGGATTCTTCCTGTAGCCCGATAGAACAACTGGATCATGCCAAGAGTTTGAGTATGACCCTACTAGTTGGATCACCACTCCTAAGTGCGGTAGGAGTGTGATGTGGTGAAAGGTGGTGGGCTGTTGGGTGCAGCAGAGTTCAACTACGCATAGGACTCCTTGTGGTAAAGAGTTCTACTCGAAATTGGATGCCTACAAAGATATAATTGGATTATAGGAGTTATACTAGGATTAGGATTCCTAGTGACCTCAGAAACCAAGGTGTGTTAGTTCCACTATATAAAAGGGCGAGACTCTTTAGTATGAGAGATGTACATGTTATAGGAATTCCATAGACTCCTGACGCAAGTGTGAGCGAGGTAGCACTTGTTATAGGAATTCCATAGGCTCGTGAGGCAAGAGCAAGGTACACTTGTAATTCCTTTTTGTGATTAATAAAAGGATGAAGGTCCATGCCTTCGTAACTCTTGTGTGCATTGTGAATGCTTATCACGTTGCTTTATTCTTGTGTGTTTGCTCTTTTATGCCCCATATCTTGTGCTTTACGAGTTAAATAGTGAAAAAATTGAGTGCACTGGTTGAGGAGAGCCTCAACGCATCACAGGGAGCAGCTCTAAACAAAGACTCGGTGACAGTAGACCTCTATCCGACCATCAAAACTTGATAGAGCAGAAATTTAAATGATCTGTCACCAGCACGGTGGCCATGTGATCTGTTGAGTTATCATGATTCATTAGAGCAACAGGCAAAGGCTGCATTGACCTTTTAATAAATGCATCCCTTCCAAAAGTCGGGGTTTGGTGCATGTATTAGCTCTAGAATTACTACGGTTATCCAAGTAGCAAATACCATTAGACAAACCATAACTGATTCAATGAGCCATTCATAGTTTCACTGTTTGAATTCTTTCATACTTACACATGCATGGCTTAATCTTTGAGACAAGCATGACTACTAGAAGGATCAACCCGGTAGCATTTCGATGATGCCAACTCCCACACAAATCAACAGTATGGGAATGAGACGGGCACAACTATCATTCGCATTGAGGGACATAAGTTAAGATCAGGCAAAAAGAGGCCAAGGCCCCACACCCATGTGTTACGTTTCGCATATGGGAGAACAGGTCGATACTCCGCGTGCCAATGAGGCCTGGCAACCAGAGTGTGAAGCACTCCAGGAATGCGGAGAACACCTCAAGTCCACCCTTCACCCCCGAGGGTGCTAGGCAGATAGGGGCACCAAATCCAACAAATACCATCTTCAGCGCAAGCAACACAGGATACTGAGCACACCCACAAGTGCACATCTGCGCTTAGGGGAAAAATGAAGGGGACAGGGGGCCAACAGTTAGATGCACAAGCACGGAGCCTACCAACCCATGTCTTCCAATCACAACTCACATGTCGGTTACGCTCACTCGGCAATGACCGGGCCAAATGAATCACAACCCCGAGGCTGCCACTGTTGGGACTGAGGAAACATTGGGTGAGGCCATGCCAGCATCGCCGGATGCGAAGGTGGAAGTGAAAGATTCTCAAGATGGATAGAACACAATATCACTGGAGACACAATCACGGGGGCATCACAACTTGCCCAAGGTAATGCTTTCTACAGACCTTGTACTACGACTTATGAATGCGCTGCACACAAGGGAGGTATCAACAAGCTTGAGTACGAGCTTCGCTTGCACAATCATGGCCTGCCAGGCAGTGAGGGCATCGAACTATACTGGAGTAAGCTTTTCTGCATACCTTGTACTACGACTTATGGAATGCACTGCACACAAGGTGCGCACTGGGTCTCCCAAGCATGGGGGTTACACCCGCACGCCGCGCATGCCTGCACACACGTGCAAGCCGTGCGATGCCCACGGTATATAAATACTTATATGTGGATCAAGCTATTCTTTTGGTCGAAAGGATTCAAGGAGAAAAACAGAAATTGTGACATTTGCCCATGGATAAAACCAGAAGATGGCAAGACCAAAGGATTGCTACACCTTTGCCATTACCTGTACAAGCTTGGAAACACTATAATGACATCCAGCAGCAGTTTTCAAACTTCCACCTTGAGGACAAAGTGAGTCTTCAAGAAAGGTGGATTGTTGTGAACCTAAGCATGCGGGAAATGCAACAGGGAGAAAATGAGGACTTTTGGAGGCAAAAGGAGCATGAGCAAATGCAAGCAAGGTGCAAGGCAGCAACAGGCCTGCAAGTGTGTGCAACAAGCCTGCACATAACAAGCAGTGAAGCACGGCCAGGTTCTGACTCAGTCCTAAGTGATTGCGAAAATCCAAGCCAAGAAGAAGACCAACATTGGCAGGACAAGCATGAAGCAATCCGAGCAGGAGAAGGAGAGTGACAACGTGAAGAACTCCAGCAGCAGCAGGACATCTTGGCAGGTTTACTTCAGCAAGAGGACCACGCCAAAGAGAAGTCTTGGAGAGGAAGGACAAGCCACAGCAGAAGTTCTAATCCAAGAAGGAAATGGCAAGAAGAAGTTCAACAATTGTTGGAGATAAGATAAGATAAGAACAAAAGGACTTAGTCAAAGTAGGAATTCTAGTCTTAATAGGAATTTAAGAAAGAAGAATCCTTGTAGGATTAGGAAACAATGGGATAAGATCTATCTTGATAATGTTTTAGATGACTTAGAAAACCATATCCTAAGTAGATAGGAAACCTAAGTACTAGTTGAACTGAGATAAGGCTATCTTAAGACTATAAATATAGCTCGTTATTTGTGAGGAGGAGATAGGCTCCGAATTTTGTTATTTCTCATTCATTAAGAATCAAAGGTTAGCATTCTTGCTTACATTCTTGTTTATATTTTCGATTATCTTTTAAGAGTTGTCTTGAGATATCTTGGGTTTAAGACAAGGTTAAGAGTTGTCTTCCTTGCTTAAGAGCTTAGGTTGAAGTCAAGAGTTGTCTTCCTTGCTTAAGAGCTTAGGTTGAAGTTAAGAGTTGTCTTCTTCAACCAAGACAAGTTGTGATAGGTTTAAGAGTTGTCTTGCCTATCCAACATATCCTTATATATATTAGTTAACCCGAAGGACAGCTTAGGGGACGTAAATATAAGGAAAAGAACTCAAGAATCAAACGAGATAGTAAGTTAGGAAGGATTCCAGTAGGCATGCTGACCCCTAAGGTGTAGAAAAGTTGGGGAAAAAAATCGGGACCCCAACATAACTACAGTGGGCGCCCAGGCAGTGCAATGCCCGTGCATACGGATGGTATGGCTGTATGCCCCGCTCATCGTGCGCTCTGTCTATAATCGGTGCCATCGACTCCGCATACACACCTGCTGCAAATTTGCATCGATAACTTGGCAGACCAATGCATCTGTTGCAAGTAGACCAGTGTTGAAGATGAAGAGATTGAGGGTGAAGATGAAAAGCCCAACAAATAACTCTTTGATTGATCTATGGACACCTTTATCAAGCCCAAAGCCCATTTTAAGCTAACCACTAAAGGACAAAATAATGGTTAGTTCTTGAAATTGAAAGATACGCTGTAATGTATTGTACCTAGCTGTTAGAAAAGTAAAACAAGCTTGTACCTAGCTGTTAGGATGTTGTATATAAATACCCAAGATGTGTAAATATTTAGCTATTGAAAAAAAAACAAGCTTCTTTATTCTTTCATCAATATTTTCTTTCACACTTGTTTGTTTCTTCATCAACATTTTTTCACATGGTATCAAAGCAGGTTTCATCTTGAATCTAGCTTTTACTTTTTGTTGCTTTGTTGGTTCTTGGTGTATAAAGACATCCCCCTTCATAGCCAAATTAAAGAATGGAAAAGGAGGGCTCGTCATACAATACCAAGAGCAGAAGTTCCTTCAAGGGAGTTGATAATGATGGTAACACCACCTTGAAACTTACCACATTTCCCTTGAATAGAAAAAATTACTCAATTTGGATCAATCTTGCTGAAAGAGCATTATGTGAAAAACGAGCATTGGGTTTCGTGAATGGAAGAATCACAAAGCCCACAGACACATCAAGTGAAGAATATGAAGATTGGTGCTTTAATGACAACTTGGTGTACACATGGATTTTAAATTCCATGGAACCATCCTTGGTAGGAGCATTCTCAAAGGCTAAAACTTCTAAAGCACTTTGGGAGTCTACCAAGAGACAATTTGGTTATCAAAGAAACTTGATGAGAATATATGAGTTGAAGCAGTTCATCAACAATATCAGCCTTGGTGGAGGTGATCCGATAGAATATAACACCAAAATTAAGGAGGCATGGGATGAACTTTAATCGTTAAGGCCGAATACTACTAATATTGAAGAGGTGGAAAAAAGGGCTAATGAAGATCTTGTGATATCGTATTTGATGGGTTTGGGTTCTGACTACGAAGATCTTCGAAACCACATTCTAAGAATTGAGCCTTTGCCTCATTATGACAATGTTGCAAACAAGGTTAATAAACAGTAACTGCAAAGAAAGATTTTGAATGGGAATTCAAGCAAGGCTGAGAGAGGTAGTTTGGTGGACAGCAAGGAAGAAGGCAGGATGGTCCAAGGAGCAAAAGTTAAGGCTAAGTGTGATAAATGTGGACGGATGCACAACCTCAAAGACAAATGTTGGAAGTGTGGCCACTGCAAGATGATAGGTCATACTAAAGAAAAATGTTGGGTTCTTAGTCCACATCTAAGGCCAATCAACTTCAAGCAAAAGGCACCACCACAAGGTGCTCAAAATGCTATCGAAAAAGGGAACTCAAAACTCCTTGAGGATTTGGCCAAACTACTTCAGAACCATCTTCCAAGCTCCTCTCAAGGTTTGATTTCCAACTCACATTTTAAGTTTGACCCTTGGGTTACTGATTCAGATGCTACTAATCATATGTTTAGAAAAAAAAATATGGGATCTAGAATAGAAACCCTAGGAAACTTTAGAAAGGTGACAATAACCAATGGTAGTAAAATACCTATTAAGGGATTAAAAGATATTAAATTTTATCCAAGAAAACAAGTGGCCTTTATATAACAAATTTTTCTTCAAATTTGCTGTCGGTTAGTAAAATAACAAAAGACTTAAATTGTATTGTCATCTTTGAACCCAATAAGGTGATATTTCAAGACATGTCAACAGGGAAGAAGATTGTTGAGGGAACCTACATGACGACCTATATTTTTTGGATAGTACCAATCAAGCCCTTAGAGTTGAGGAAGATTGTGGACTTTAGAAACTTTGGCATGCAAGACTAGGTGATGTGCTCAATCATGAAAATGAAGTTGCAGCCATCCAAGAAAGATTAATCCTCATTGACAAAGGACATCCATGCAAAGGAGAATTCCAACAGTAACAGGAAATGTCACTGGGCAAGGAGTTTGAGATCAAATAGGGTTTTACGAGTAAGATTTTAAGTAAGATGAGGAACTCAATATATTTGGCTTATCCTCATAGAATTCTAGATGACTTAGTAGTCCTTATTTACTTAAGAATCCTTATAATAGATGAATTTGGCCTTTTAGTATAAGTTAGACATGGAAAGACTGTCATCACTATAAATACAACATTATTGCTTGTAATTTAGCAGTTTGATGAATAAGCAAAATTTTGCTTAGTTGCATCCAAATTCTTATCTAAACAAATTCTTTGTTTACTGGCGAATTATCTATCGATTCTTATCACTCTTCCTTCTTTCTGTGAAAAATATTGAAGAAACAAAGAAGTGTAAAAGAAAGTATTGATGAAAAAATAAAGAAACTTGTTTTTCGCTTTACACATCTTGCGCATATATATACAACATCCTAACGGCTAGGTACAAGTTGATTTTACTTTTCTAACAGCTAGGTACAACACATAACAGCATAGCTTTCAATTTCAAGAACTAGCCGTTATTTCGTCCTTTAGTGGTTAGCTTGAAATGAGCTTTAGGCTTGACTAGGTGTCCATAGACCAATCAAAGAGTTATTTGGGCTTTTTATCTTCACCCTCAATCTCTTCATCTTCAACACTCCCCCTCAAGTTGGGCTTGAACAAATTGATCAAGTTCAACTTGGATACGAACTTTTGGAGTTGTTGAATACTCGGAGGTTTGGTGAATATGTCCGCCAATTGATCTTCACTCTTGACATAAGTCATTGAGATTGTCTTGTTCAAATATTTTTCTCTTATAAAGTGACAATCTACCTCTATATGCTTGGTCCTCTCATGAAACACTGGATTGTTTGCAATATGTATCGCCGATTTGTTATCACAATGTAGCTTCATAGGTGCCTCGACATTAAAACCCAAATCTTCAACCAATGCCTTCAACCATATCAATTCACTGGTGGTTGAAGCCATTGCTCTATATTCAGCTTCAGCACTTGATTTGGCCACCACGGTTTGCTTTTTTGCTCTTCCAAGTCACTAAATTCCCACCAACAAAAGTACAATATCCAGTTGTAGATTTGTGATCTTCAATGCTTCCTGCCCAATCAGCGATCCGTGTAGGCAAAAATTTGGTGATGTCCATGTTTCTTCATCAGTAATCCTTGTCCTAGAGTTCCTTTGAGATATTTGAGTATTCGGTCCACCATTTCCATGTGATTGGTCATTGGACAAGTCATGAATTGGCTTACCTGATTCACAGCAAAAGAAATGTCAGGTCTTGTAATAGTTAAGTAGATTAACTTACCCACAATTCTTTGATATTGCTTGATGTCTTCAATTCGTTTGCCCTCCTTCTTTTTGGCTTGTCCTTCAATTGGAGTTGATGCTATCTTCCCTCCAAGCTTACCTGTCTCTTTCAAAAGATCAAGTGTGTATTTCCTTTGGGATAGAAATAGCCCTTTATTAGAATGGGCTATCTCTATACCTAGAAAATACCGTAAGTGTCCAAGGTCTTTAATATCAAAAGTAGACTTTAAATAACTTTTAGTGCTGTTTATTCCCAAAGTATCACTCCCTGTTATAATGATATCGTCCACATATATTATCACAACAGTAATACCATTATTGGAGTGTTTTATGAATAAAGAGTGATCAACACTACTAACCCTTAAAGTGTTGAGAAGTTAAAGCACCTAGCAACTTAGAGTACCAGGCCCTAGGAGATTGTTTTAAGCCATAAATGGCTTTTCTAAGCTTACACACATGCGGTTTTGGTACTTTAATGTTGTATCCTTGTGGGATATCCATGTAAACCTCTTCTTCTAATTCCCCCTGGAGAAAAGCATTTCGAACATCCATTTGATACATTTCCCATTCATGATTAGTGGCTAAGGACAAAATAACTCTAATGGTGTTCATTTTGGCTACTGGGGCAAATGTCTTAGTGTAATCTAAACCATAGGTTTTAGTGAATCGTTTAGCAACTCATCTAGCTTTATGTTTCTCAATGGAACCATCACTCTTCAGCTTGGTTTTGTACACCCGTTTAAGATAAGTTTGGCTGCCCATTATGCAACAATTCAAAAGGAGATTTTCCATTCAATAACTTCGAAGGCATACGATTTATCAAATGTATGGCTGTGAGAATGGCTTCATTCCAATATCTTTTAGGGACATTATGATGAAACATTAGTGACCTTCCTACATCTAAGATGTGCCGATTTTTCCGCTCGGCCACACCATTTTGTTCAGTGTGTAGGGGCAAGTTGTTTGATGAACTATCCCTAAAGTGCTCAAGTAATTCTCAAAGGCATGACTAGTATATTCTCCTCCCATTATCACTCCTATGAATCTTAATCCTTTTGCCAAGTTGATTTTCAATTAAGGAAACATACTCTTTAAAACATGACAAGGTCTTTGATTTGTTTTTAATCACGTATATCCAAGTGTATCTTGACTTGTGATCAATGAATGTGACAAAATATCTAAAGCCATTGTGAGATTCTAAAGGAGAAGTCCATAGATCAGAGTGCACAAGATCAAACATTTTATTATAACAAGTTTGCGAATGTACAAAAGGAAGTTTAGTCTGTTTTCCAAGATAACAAGCCCTACATTGTTTAAAATCACTAAACTTCATTTTCGGAATCATTTTACACAGAATGTTACTAGGAGGATGGCCTAGTCTTGCATGCCAAAGTTTCTGAAGTCCACGGTCTTCCTCAACTCTAAGGGCTTGATTGGTACTATCCAAAAAATATAGGCCGTCATGTAAGGTTCCCTCACCAATCTTCTTCCCGGTTGATATGTCCTGAAATATCACCTTATTGGGTTCAAAGATGACACTGTAAAGATGAAGAGATTGAGGGTGAAGATGAAAAGCCCAAATAACTCTTGGATTGATCTATGGATACCCATATCAAGCCAAAGCCCAATTCAAGCTAACTACTAAAGGACGAAATAACGGCTAGTTTTTTAAATTGAAAGATATGCTATTATGTGTTTGTACCTAGCTGTTAGAAAAGTAAAGTAAGCTTGTACCTAGCCGTTAGGATGTTGTATATAAAAACCCAAGCTGTGTAAATATTTGTGAGATAGAATACAAAAGTTCTTCAATTTTCTCTCTTCATCTATTTTCTCTCTACTTGCATTTTTTTATTTGTTTATGTTGAATCTTTGAAAGTGTGAGCTAAACACATTGATCAAAAGAAATTGTAGGTTTTGTGATCATTGTGGAAAGTTTGGGCATAACAAGGATAAATGTTTTGAGCTTCATCCTCACTTGAAGAAGGAGAATAAAGCCAAAATTTCAGAAGAATTAAACCACACATCAGAGGCAAACTTGTCCACAAACCTCATTGAGCAATTTGCAAAGTTCCTTCAATGTCAAAGGCCAAACACCTCTCAAGGTTTGATCTCTAATTTATCTTTAAATATTGATCCTTGGGTTATAGACTCGGGTGCTACAAATCACATGTTTAGAAGTAAAAATTTAGCTTCTAAAATTGAGTCTATAGGAAAGGATAAAAGGGTGAGTATAGCTAATGGAAAAGATATACCGATTAGTGGTTTAGGACACTTGAATATTTTGTCTAAGCATACTAAAGGTCTTTATATGCCATGTTTTTCTTCAAATTTGTTGTCCGTAAGTAGAATTACTAAAGATTTAGATTGTTATGTTATATTTGAACCTAATAAAGTAACATTTCAGGACATCAAGACCGGACAATTGATTGGTGAGGGAAGAGAGAAAAATGGGCTGTATGTTTTGGAAGATTCAAGCAAAGCCTTTAAAGTAGATAGCAGCAAAATCCAAGAACTTTGGCATGCTAGATTAGGGCATCCTCCTAGTCATATTTTGCAAAAATTAGTTCCTAACTTGAAATTTGATAAGATCAAAGATTGTAGTTCTTGTATTTTAGGAAAACAAACTAAGATACCTTTTGTACAATCTCATCATGAATATAATGATTTATTTGCTTTGGTACATTCTGATTTGTGGACTTCTCCCACTCTATCTCATAAGGGCTTCAAATATTTTGTAACTTTTATAGATCATAAATCCAGGTATACATGGATTTATCTTATTAAAAGGAAATCTGAGGTTTTTTGTTGTTTTAGAGAGTTTGTGATATTGATTGAAAACCAATTTGATAAGAAAGTTAAGGTGTTGAGAACTGATAATGGAGGAGAGTATGTGAACAACTTGTTTAAAGAGTTTTTAGTTAGTAAAGGAATTGTTCACCAAACTACTTGTCCTTACACTCCAGAACAAAATGGAGTGGCTGAACGTAAGAATAGGCATATTTTAGAGGTGGCAAGAACTATGATGTTCTATCACAATGTACCTAGAGAGTTTTGGGGGGAAGCTATTCTCACAGCGACACATCTTATTAACCGAACACCATCTATGGTACTGAAAGGAAAGACACCAATTGAGATTGCTTATAGTACCCAACCGGACTTGTCCTATCTTAGAATTTTCGGATGTGTATGTTATGTGCATATGCCAAGTCATTCAAGAGATAAATTAAGTGAAAGAAGCATTAAATGCATCTTTTTAGGTTATTGTGTAGATACTAAGGGTTATAGGTGCTATAATCCCTTAACTAAGAGCAAGTATATCTCTAGAAATGTTACTTTTGTAGAAAATGACTCATATTTTCATAGCATTGGTAATGGAAAAGGTGAAGTTGATGATCCACTTCCTTTAGCCATAATAGACAAGTATATACCACCATCTAGTGACGTACTAGGCAACCATGACCAACACTTGAGTAGTGATAACATAGAATCACAAGATCAAGAGTCTAATGAGGGTGAAACCAGCAATGAAAGTCTAGATGCACATTCACCTAGTGATGTAAGTGAAGATTTACCGTTATCATCTAGTAGACTTAGAGACGAGGGAGAGCAAAATGAAATACATAGTGATGAACACTTGAATGTTCAACTAGAATCACTATCCTCTAGTAACCAAGATGGGCCATCCATTAGTATACGAAGTGAGGGGGAGCATGTTGCACCTATGCAAGGCCAAAATCCCCCACTTAGGAGATCTCAAAGAATTCGACAATCTCCATCGGATTGGATGAAGAAAAGAGTGTTTTTCCATGGTAACAAAGTAATCGCACACCCTCTTAACCACTACTACACCTTAGGAAATGTAAAAGAGAGTTTTAGAGCCTTTTTAACTAAAGTAGACACCATTAAGGATCCTAATAACTTTAAGGAAGCTAGGGAATTATCAGTTTGGAGACAAGCCATGCAAGAGGAATTGGATGCTTTAGTTAAAAATAATACATGGGAATTAGTACCTTTACCTTTGGGAAAGAAGGTTGTAGGATGCAAATGGGTGTATAAGACTAAGTTAAATAGTGATGGAACCTTGGACAAACATAAGGCTAGGTTAGTGGCCAAAGGCTTCACTCAAACCTATGGCTTAGACTATACAGAAACTTTTGCACCAGTTGCAAAAATGAACACCATTAGGGTGCTTCTCTCCTTAGCGGCTAATTATAATTGGGATTTACATCAAATGGATGTGAAGAATGCTTTCTTGCAAGGAGAGTTAGAGGAAGAGGTTTACATGAGTTTACCTCAAGGATATGATGTTATGGTTCCAAATACACATGTTTGCAAATTGAAGAAAGCCATATATGGATTAAAACAATCACCAAGAGCATGGTATAATAAGTTGCATAATGCATTGTGTTCTGAAAATTTTAAAGTGAGTGATGCTGATCATTCCTTATTTATTAAGCACTCAAGTGAGGGATCTACCATTGTTCTTATTTATGTGGATGATATTATCATCACCGGTTGTGACATTAATGGCATTAAGAGTATTAAAACATATTTGAAGTCTGCATTTGATGTTAAAGATTTGGGAAACTTACGATATTTTCTAGGTATAGAAATCGCTTATTCCAATGAAGGGCTATTTCTATCCCAAAGAAAATATGTTCTTGATTTGTTAAGTGAGACAGGAAAACTTGGAGCAAAGCCAGCTGTGACACCTATGGAGGCACTAAGAAGGAAGAAAGAGGATAACAAGCATGAAAACGAACATGACAAGGAGGAGCCATACAAGGACATCAAGCTTTATCAAAGACTTGTAGGTAAGCTTATATATTTAACTATTACACGACCTGATATTGTTTTTTCTGTGCAACAGGTAAGTCAACACATGTCATGCCCAAAGAAAATACACATAGAAATGGTGAATAGAATTTTAAGGTACATAAAACAAGCACCGGGGCAAGGAATCTTGATGAGAAGAAATGGCCACCACAAGATATGTGCTTACACAGATGCGGATTGGGCTGGTAACTTCGAGGACAGAAGATCAACCACTGGTTATTGCACATTCGTGGGAGGTAATTTGGTGACTTGGAAAAGCAAGAAGCAAAGTGTAGTTGCAAGATCGAGTGCAGAAGCTGAATATAGAGCTATGGCATCTACTACGAGTGAATTGGTTTGGATAAAATCATTAGTGGAAGACTTAGGATTTTCAGTTGAAACACCTATAGACATGTACTGTGATAACAAGGCAGCAACACACATTGCATCTAATCCAGTGTTCCATGAGAGGACCAAGCACATCGAAGTTGATTGTCACTTCACAAGAGAAAAGTACTTGAGCAAAGTGATCAACATGCCTTATGTGAAGAGTGAAGATCAACTTGCGGATATATTCACCAAACCATGTACTCATCAACAACTTCTTAAGGTGAGTTCCAAGTTGAACTTCTTCAATTTGTACAAGTCCAACTTGAGGGGGAGTGTTAAAGATGAAGAGATTGAGGGTGAAGATGAAAAGCCCAAATAACTCTTGGATTGATCTATGGATACCCATATCAAGCCCAAAGCCCAATTCAAGCTAACTACTAAAGGACGAAATAACGGCTAGTTTTTTAAATTGAAAGATATGCTATTATGTGTTGTACCTAGCTGTTAGAAAAGTAAAGTAAGCTTGTACCTAGCCGTTAGGATGTTGTATATAAAAACCCAAGCTGTGTAAATATTTGGAGATAGAATACAAAAGCTCTTCAATTTTCTCTCTTCATCTATTTTCTCTCTACTTGCATTTTTTATTTGTTTATGTTGAATCTTTGAAAGTGTGAGCTAAACACATTCAAA
>BNST01002425.1:0-39522 GCA_019650275.1 Xylocarpus granatum | reverse complement strand
ATCGAGTAAAACAAAAATTCCTACTAGAGGTCTTCCGTAAAGTAGTCACATCTGTGTGAACTGTTAGATCGGACAAAAACGAAGCGCCAGATAACGATGATGTGACAGCAAAACACGAAGTAGACGGAGCAAGAGCAGTAGTAAAATAGATAGAGTAGAAGTTGTAACAACTAATGTAATGGAGGAAGGAGATCAACTCGTCTAGGAACAAATAAATGATTGTGAGGTTCAGGAATGATGAAGTTAGCATCATCATCTTCATTTGTTGCCTCAGCATCAAGCACACCCCTATCTCATTAGCGCATCTCAATGAGAATGGCATGCATCTTACTAGTCCGACTCTGAACAAACTGAATAAAAGCCTCCAATGATGTCTGACAAGAGAAAATTTACTGTTGAATAGTTGAAACACAATGAAGCTCAGTCATTAATGTTGACAAAAATGCATTAAGAGGCCTAATCTCAGCAAATATAGATGTAACCATAATGACTAATGACTCTAGTACAGTAGAGGAAGAAGATAACGCAGGAGAAGATGAAGCCGGAGCTAAAGTAGAAAGAGGAATAGATGATAAAGAATGAGCAAAATGAGAAGGACCTATAGAGGTGGAAGTAGAGGGAGGTATGGGTTTATGAGCTCGAGTCAATGAAAGAGTGGGAGCATAAATCAATCACGCCAAAGTCATAAGATCAGAAAGAGAAGAGGAAAAATGAAATACTATACCCCTAAGAATACAAGTAAGAGTATAAGAAAATGGTAATATTATCTATCTATTAAACCACCCATGAAAGGTCTGAATAATAATATGACATATATGGAGAGGAACATCAATAGAAAAAACCTCAAATATGGTATATAAAAACTAACTCGAGCCAAAAGCAAGCTAGACTAATGTCTAGTGGGATACAGGTTGATACATATGATCTTATTTAAGATTGTTGTGTTCGATGGGAACCTAGTGGTACTCAAGGTATGACCATCAAAATGATATGGTCGTCCAAATAAAGTCGCGGCCATATCGACTAAAGTTGTTTGATTAGTACCTAAAAAGGGATACTGAGGATGAAATACTCTAAGAATGTTGAGTTGAGTAGCTATGACATCTAGAGTAATACGATACAATGTACCATGAAAATAGACTGAAAAAACAGTCATACCCAACTCTGCGTCATACATGTGAGAGTAAAACAAGCATATGACTTTGTCAGATGAAAGAACCCTCCTAGCATTAGGCCCCGCTATTGGGGCTCAAACATGTATGAGGCCCTAGATAACTTTGGAAGTAAGGGAAAATCTACTTGTTGCTCGAGCAGGATGGCGACAAAGGAGAAACATGTGCGGTAGAGGTCCGCAACACGGGCATCAAGAAACCTAAAGATGTCATGTGACTGACAAGGACTGTTATGCTATAGAACTGAAATATTAGGTATTTGCAAGAAAAATTGAAGATACATAAGATCAGATAACAGAAGAAAAGTAAACTAAAATAGATAATCCACAAATTATGTGCCAACTTAATATTTCCCTAGGTGACCTAAGATATCTAAAGCCAGGTAATATCTAAAACATATGCAAAGCAATACGTAAAATAGATTAAATGATCCATTGATGGATATATAAAAACAATGCAAGACTGACACAAAACAAAGCAAATAAAAAAAATGACATATATGATAACATGTTGCAAAAATAACCTATATATAAAAATTTTGCTAAAATATCATCATCAAAGAAAATATTTTGCAAAACTAACGCAAAATGTTTTTTTGAAAAAATGACCTAAAATTTAATCATGTAAAACTATTTCTATGCCGCTCAAACAAATTGGTAAGCGCTAGGGGTACCAGTGGAATCCCCAGATTTCAAGTCACTTCAAAAATGAATCCCAAGGCGTCTAAATTACCATTCTTCTATTTTTAAAGTGATATCTATCAACAAACAATTACAAGCATGCAAACTTATAACCTCACGTGTATAAATTGAATTTGGGCATACAAGAACTAAATGAATAAGAATATAAAAAAGTAGACACGTACAAAACCAAACAAAATGCAAAAGAACTTACCCTAATCAACGAAAAATCAAAAGAATTGAACGATTTTTTTACGAGGATTGAAAAATTTTTTTGAGAAATAATTGTTGGGTAAAGGAAGGAAATGGCAGTGTTGTAAAGAGAGAAAAGGAAACTAGGCATTTCAAAAGCCTGTTAGACTGTTAGAGCGGCCACCAAGCACTGTTCGAGCACTGGCCTTCTGCTGAATGTCCAAAGATACTCGAGGCCACTCGAGCGGTAACCAATTGCTTGTCAAGCACTAAGCTACTGCCTTGATAATTTATTTATTATTTTTTTAAATAAAAATATGAAACTAGAAGAAATAAAAATCACGTCTTTTATTCTGATCATTGAATATATGCTCACAATATCTACCCCATACATTATTTCATGCACTCAATGTACCCACTTTCAGTAATGTCCCAACATTTATGCATGCACAAGTAACGAGTTCCCTGGAGTCACAAGTAAATTGTGTCAACACTTGATTCAGGAACATGTAGCCTGAAATCTTAAAGTATAAGCTAGATAAAGCCATAAAGAAACCACACAAAGAATGCGTCAAATACAACTAGTAACTAGTTTTCTCCTATAGTAGTGCCTAATATATATGTGTTTAGTTCTTGAATATTGATTGCACTCATATTATTATAGTAAATGACGATAGTATCTTTTGAAATTTAGGTTAAAGCTTATAGATCATTTGGGTATTTTTAAGATTATCATATTTAAAAATTTCATAGCATTTTGAATTCAAATGGTATTTTCAAAATGATAGTTTTTGCAGACGACAATAACTTGTCCATAAATATTTAAATGTGTTTTAAAAATTTAAAATTTATTGAACAATCAGTAAAATATGTTGATAAATTACCATATCAAAATTTTTAATTTTAAAAGGTCGTTAGACACTTTAAACTATTTTAAGTTTACAAATAAATTCACAAAATTTATAAAATTTTATATTACGAGAGCTAACTTCAAAATTTTGTATAAAATCAAATTTTTATCTAATTTGAATAAAATAAAATTTTAAAATTATTTTATTATTTTATAATTCAAATTATAAAATTTTTATACATAATAATAACAAAATTTTAGTTATAAATTTTCTCGACAAATACTATAAAATTCTAGTTCTAACAATCCACTATCGTAATAAAAGTCAAATAAAATATAGTTCTTCATGTCCTAATACTACTTTATGAATAATAATCTAAACAATCATATTTGAGCCATGCAAAACAATATAAAAAGATTTTAAATAAAATTAAAATAAACAAGGACCACATAGTTAGGACATATAGGTAAAATATTAACTCTACTAATGGTGAGCCTTAGAAGCTACCAAGCACAAAGCAAGAAGATTTTGCTCGTGTTGAAAGGATAGTGTGAGGTAGAGAAGAAAGAAAAAAAAATCCACAGATACTAAGGAATAGACAAAATATTTACTACTTTTTAAAACCAAAATATTCTTCAATAAATATAAAACATTGCAAGTCCGAACCTTAGTATGTTCTTAAGTTTAAGAGTACATATATATAGATATACATGTATGCACACACATCAATTAATATTAAAAGTTTCTTAATTCAATTAAAAAGTTGAATATTACAAATGTAATCCAAAATTAATGTTTACTATGTAAAGTAATGGAATTACAATCGAATATTTTCTTTATAATATTTTAGATTCTTTACAAGAAAAATAAAATGAAGGGTTCTACTTTGTGAGATGAAATAAACATTAAAGAAAATGCTTGTTTATTACTCCTATAATTACTTTCTTTTTTCTTGACTTACTTTTTTTTATAATTTTTTTTGTGATATAAAAAATTAATATAAAATAATTTATATAACCTTTTTTTTTAATTTTATAATAATTTTTTTTTGTAAGATAATTTTTATTTATTTATTTATTTGGTTTAATAAATTCTTTTTAAGATTTATCTACTTAATGATTCTTAATTCTTGTTGGACTTGGTAACGAGCATCATTCCAATTAAAATGAGTCGATCTCTAAGTGTCCTGTGATCTGACATAGAAGACTTTGCTGGAGTAGCTAAAGGTGTTAACAGTGTTGGTTAATGTCATTGTCTCTGGAAATTGAAATCCACCAATCATTTCACCACATTCATCCATTAGCGCCGTCTTCCCAACCACATACAATTAGCGCGCTTATTTCTGAGCAACCCAATAGAAATTATAAATTTGTTTAAGCACATTAGAATTGGTCCTGATGCGGTCTGTGCTGTTTACAAGAATCTTCTGGTTTATCTTGCAGATCCCATTCTTGGAGCCATGGTTAACAAAGTGCTCAGGGTACCTAATCCAGCTGAACAGCCTGAGCTTGCTGAAATGCCTCAGGAGACCGAAAGCTTATATAATCAACTCCAACTTCATGCTGATCCATAGATAAACTACCATGGATTAGAAGTTGAACATAATCCTTTTTTGGAAAATCACTCAACTTCTATGTCCAAAAGCTGAACCAATTTGCCCTACAACTCAGCCAAGTTGCCAATTGTTCAGAGTTTTAGAGAACTTGCTCGATGCTTCTCTACCATAATATCTTTAATAGACACTATATCTTTATCCATATTTTTCATCTTAGTCAGCATCCGTGTCTCTTCTCCCTTAAACGGATAATATTCTATGTTTAATTTTCTTTCATTTCTGAAAAATATAAACTTGTCAAACCTGAAAAGGAAAATCCGAAAATAAATCCCGAACTAGCCGGTGTTGGCATTTCAAGACAAGAAACATTTTGGTAATCTTTAAGACCTGAAATAACCCAATCAATTTTACTTTTATAAATCTAGCAGCAATCAGTGATGAAGCAAGATGAGTACAAAATGAAGAGAAAATAAACATGAACTACAATGAAACGTTGAACTAATCAATCAACTGAAGATCAGAAGCCAGGGTTTATTAGACGACTAGACATCCCAATCATGACTTCTCTCCCTGACAAGAACAACAAATACTATACATCAGAGCTATGTATGTGGTACAAATAATAAGGAGAAAGGATAACAGATCAACCATCTGTACTGATCTAGAATTTCATGCACATTGGAGATGAACTGCCTATAAGTTTAGAATAGTAAGAAGAATAGTGGTAGATAAAGAGAAATGTGTTATATTAATTTTTCATCCCTTTGCCCAACAGGATTGTGAATCATTTCATTCCATCTTTCCAGCCTGCAGCATGTTCTAGAAAGTGTTTTACCTGTTAGGAGAAGAGAGATTCATGGTCAAGAATAATCAAGCAATTGTGTAATGGAAATTAACATGATTGCACTCTCATTAACACCTGTATCCAATTTATAATCTGGATATATCAGGATGCCCTTGAGAATTTATAGAAACATCAGTAAGCCTAAAGAAAGTAAAATGTAGATTAGCAAGGGGTTCTGGGTCATAAACAATGGCAGACCACACATTTTCAGTCCCTAGGCAGAATGAACTAAGAAAAATTGAAGTTGTTTATGATATAAAGATCCCGAGAAAAGTGGTTAACTGCCAAATTCTTAAAAGGTTTCTTACCCAGTTTGAGAAAGCCGCCTCCAATTCATTATTTGGTGAGACTGCAGATGCCTCTGCAAGTAAGATGAATGTGTTGCAATGCCATTTTCATCACCTACTAACTGATCTCAGGAACTAGAAGTTGTAGGAGACCATACTGGAACCAGCCCTCCGTCCCTTTCTCTTCTAGTAGTACTAGAAGATTCTGCCATCAAGTCTTCGGCATTTGCCAGCCCTACTGGAATATTAAATTGTGAAAAAGTATTATTGTTATGAACTGTTTGCAGAACACCATGGTTTAACGCGTCTCTTCTAGGTTCTGGATGTACATTTGCATTTAAATTTACATTTCTTGGCACTTCCGCTCCACTATCTTCTACTGAATTTTGAAGATCCAATGAAGACTCCTCTTCAACTCTCACCAAAGAAGTCATGCTAGGGACCATCTGATCCTCATAACACCGAGCAGTTGTAGGAAGGTTATTCCTAGCAGGTTCAAGGTTTTCCTCCATTAGTCTGTCTTGAGGAAAGGCAATTGAGGCTGATTCAGAGGACTCTCCAAGAACTTCCTCAGTTCCATCCTCAATTGCAGCTCTAGAAGCTGCTTCTTGCTGCCACATTTCTGAAAGTGCCTCTTCCAACCTGGCTTTTGCAGCATGAATCTCCACAATCGGGAGAGGGTAATTGGATCCAACCTCAATGCCAGCAGCTTGGAGTACAGATTCTGGCGCATTCCATGGGTGGTGTATCCATTTAGTTGGCAGTCTAGCAAGTTCAGGAAGCCACCGCTGCACATATTCTCCATTGGGATCAAACTTGTAACCCTCAAACTGTTAAAAACAATAACAAGTGATAACAATATTTGTACTCGGGGGATTAGGAATTATGAAGATTTACTAAATTTTAAGACTAGGAAAACTTCCAAAATAATGAGAGGTTAACCAAAACCAATTGAAGTACCAAAACAAAACATGAACTCTTGGACTAGAGATTTTTGTTTATAAACTACAATCAATTTCTGATGGAAAATCATGGGCAAATTATATTCCCTGCAAAAATTTGTTGAACAGCTGTTCACATACCTAAAGAAGTAAAGTTGCTGCTAAAAATTTGTTAACATCAGACAGAGAGATCTTCTATTTATATATCTACACAGAAGTCCAAAAAAAAGAACAAAGTATCAAAATTTTAAAAAGAATAAAATAAAAAGACTCGCAACTTTCATCATTATGGTCAAAGAAAATGGTATGATCGTGGGAACAAGTCCAAAAGTCCAACTAACACAACAAAGCTGCAAAAGAATGATTAAGATTATTATATTCACCTGTGGATTGTCTATCCGGTCAAACTCGCGACCATCAGGGATAGTACCAGATATGTATTGCCAACCAAGAGCATCGCTTTCTAAATCTGCATCCAAGAGGGTATCCCAGAAATACTTCATTCCCCATCTCCATGGAAGCTGTAGAATTTTTACAAAGAAACTTGAGACCACTACTCGTATCCGATCATGAAGCCAACCTGTGGCCCATAACTCTCTCATGCCAGCATCCACCAATGGATAGCCAGTTCTACCTTGCCTCCATGCCTTAACTCATCAACGACCCAAGGAAAGAACTTAAGGTGCCCAAGAAGAGGCCTTTCATGACTGTAAGGATGGTTAAAACTCATGTATCTTGAATACTCCCAAAGACGAATTGACTTAAGAAACAAATTCACACTTTCTTCACCAGCTTTGTTCCCTTCATTGGCCCATGAAGCCTGCTTGATACGGACAAGATGAAAGACTTTTCTCACACTCACCTCCCCAAAATGCAAGTGCGGAGAAAGAAACGAGGTTGTGGCGCGATCAGCCTTTCTCCTATTCTTAGAGTACTCAATTAAAGTCCCATTAATGAATGTGGTCAGAGCCTTATCGACATTACTCCACCCAGGTGACCATGCTCTAGCAAGAAGGGCATTGCTTCCCTTCTCAGATTCATCTTCAAACACTAATGTATCTGAAGGACACCTAGATATATCACCTAAAAGACAGCAAGCAATGTTGGAAAGAAGATTATACACCAGAGACTGAAAACAAAGAAAGTGGACAAGGGATGCACACTGAAAACACAAGCAGATACTAGGACATTATAATATAAAAAACGATCCTCATGTTCAAAGCTAAATAGCCTTAAATTGTTTAAGATGGAGCAATTTTGTTGATGGATGCACTCCAATGCATTTGAAAATAATACATGTTCACAATTCTGCTAGGGTTGTAACGATCTAGTTGGAGCCAAAAAGAATATTTCAGTAATAGAAGATTTTATTGTCCAGCTTAAATAAACTGAATGTTTTTAGAAGAACCAGTTAAAAACATAACCTTCTCATAAATGTTTCTTTATTAGATCTCTCTCTTAACATGATATCTAGAAAAGGCTCCTATGGCATCCTTTCAACTGGTCCTATTTACTTCTTTTGCAGGCTAGCAAATAGCTTATTGGCCAAAGATAGAAAGTTCTTAGATCGTTAAACGATAAAGTGTTGTATATGAGTTTTGCATGCACAAGATTTCTTGAAATTCTCATTAAAATAGGTCCCTCTACACAGATATTTCAGATGATTCTTACTGAATTTTCAGAATTGGAGTTTAACACAAATATGAAATTTCATTTCTCAGCAAGTTCAACATTTTTGTTGATGCAATGTTTAATCAATAATAGTCAATCAAAGATCAAATTCATTGACCAAAAACAGAACGGAGTATCAGGTCACAAGCAATATAAACCTGAAATTATTCTTTTTGGTGGAAAAAGTGGAGCATCAGGATCATAAGGCATGCCAAGGCATCTTTCCCAGAACGCAGTAAAGGTTGTGAAAGGTCGGCCTTGGGCATCATTTACATCCCACGGTTCGTATAGCCAATCTGCATTAAAGGAGCGCACAACTATGCCTTGAGCAGTTAGAACCTCCTTTGCTCGGCGATCCCTGACCAGAGATAATGGATCTGAAAAACAGTGAATTGACACTAAATGTTGAATTCAAAATTCATTACACTTGTTTTGCAAAAATGATGACACGAAATTGCCATATTACGACATTTAGACCTATTAACTTACGTTCCATATGTTATCAAATGAAAAGTACTGAAACTCAACTGAATAAGAAGACCAGATCATAATAGAAGTTGATCAGGACAATCAAGGAGTGACTATCAGACGACGTGTAGACAAAAGAATTCTAGAATTCAAATATCATAAATGCCCCATTTTCAAAAACAAATGATCTCTAGTAAGAAGCAATGACAGAACGATCCGACAGATGATGATAATAGAATTGTAAATAAAAAAACTAATCAAATATATAACAAGATATGATACCAATTCATTAGCCATTAACATCGTTCATGGAATTATGTAATTAGAAAAAGGGGGGGAAAAGCTCATCGGAAAAGAAAATCTATAGCAGTACGAAAAGTCAATCCACATGATCGATTATCCACGTGCAAAACAATAATTAAAAAATTAACAGACTTCAAACAACAATATGCAGAAAATTCAGAAGAAGATGAACTGACCGCATAAGTGGTTGAAGAAAAGCTGAGTTGCGCCAGTTGCTTTAATAACCTCAAGAAGGGAAGAAACACTATCCGCTGATCTGTTAGTGATGAGAGAAATACCAAGACTTCGCAAAGAAGAATCAAGATGAGCCAAGCTATGCTTGATCCACCACCTAGAAACCCTGCCAGGATAATAAGGGCCTTCTTCTTCAGGTGCCCAAACGAAAACTGCAACAAGAGCACCAGCTCTAACACCAGCTGCTAATGCCGGATGATCTTCTACTCTTAGATCTATTCTGAACCATACTATGCTGCAACCACCACCTGACATCTCCAAGAAACTCACCACCAGCCAAAAATCCAAAATAAAACCCACTTTCTGTATTACATAGCTCAGTTATGTACTACCACGTCTTTCTCTCTCCAGAACCAAAACAACTGGGGATTTTGTGCTGATCTTGTCAGCTTAGTCTTTTTGCTTACGAAGTACTTGTTTATGCTACCGAATAGTAGATTTTAGACCACAAGCGAGAAATAAAAAAAGCGTTATTAATTTTGTAATTGCCCATTCTCTTTTAATCCTCTTTCTTAAATAATTTATTTGCGTATTCATTACAAGTCCTTTGAGTGGTATTATTCTCTTTGAAGGAACGGAGGTTTTTTAATTTTTTAGGATCAACCGCAAACCAAAAGGCCAACTCCATTTACGGAGAGGGAATGAATAAGATTGTGAATGGAGTGGGGTTGCAACAAATATACAGGCAAATTGCAGCCACAACTTTTGTTTTTCTAGATTTTTAGTTTCCATTTATCTGATGGAAGAAAGCAAAACACTTCCCACCTCTCTAGTTCCTTCCCTGATCCTCCCTCTTTGACGGGGTGGAAAATATGCCTGAAAATGAAACATGGTCTCTCTTCTATTAGGTTTCGACCCAAATTTTTCATGTGAAAAGACACAAGTATCGTTATGAAACATGGGTCTAAATCATATAACAAGAACATGTTGGGGTTTCAAGAAATGGCCATATAATTTTTAAGCTTAGCTTGCAATTTGACTCTGAGTAGTTTTCCCTTTTTTGCTACTTTGGGAATTATATTTATGATATTATAATGTCGAGTTGGGATTGGATGGCATTGGAAGCTTGGATATCGGACAACAGGTGATGGGAAAGATAGACTTTGCTGACTTGGGGAATTTGGAACTGAGCCGCTGCCACGTTTTCCGGTGCCGCTCATAAAACCATTGCTTCCAATTTTTGCGTCACTGCTAAAAGTGATTTACGAATAATTAGGAATTATCACATGCTCCTCTCTCCACAACCCCATCCATGCACTAAGCATAATTCTCTTGTAGGCATAAATTAAAGCCAGCTTTATTTACTTAATCTAATATTATATATGCGTGTATCATGCGTACAACTATTTAATAAAATTTTGGTTTTATATATGTATTTATTTTTAAAATTATCAAATATATACATGCAATACAAAGAAGTATATCCCATATTTTAATGCACGAAGGAGAAAAAGGAGCTGCTTCATGTACTAATTTCTTTTGACTTTTTTTGAGTTGAGAGGTTGGAACTTTATTAATATTCAATAAAATTATAAAAATAACTAATCCCTACTCAAAATTAATATCACCAAATATTTAAACTTGTTTACTTTTTTAAAATTAAGTAAATATAATATTAAATAATTATTTTAATTCTCGTTGAATTTTAAATTATATACTAAGGATCTTTTTGTTTAATAAAAAAAAACGTTAAAATGTATAATCGCTTATATATTTTAATATTTTTATTTAAACACATTTTATAAATTTATTAAAATACTCAATATTACATGTAAATACTTTTAATACTATTTGAATTAGCGTGTAATTATGTATTAATTTTTTTAAAAAAAATTACTCCAATTAAATTTGATAAGCATTTATATAGAATTAATTGTCAAACACACAAATAAACAGTTAATATTTCTAATTTCATGTTTATGCAATACACTGACCAACAACACTGCCGAAAAGGGCAAACAAGTTACATTGGCATGCGAGAGAAAGCTAATTTGTGAGTGCTGAATTATTTTTACACGAATTTGGTTCGACCCAATTCTTTAACCCACGCGAATCTTATTTTAGAAGCCGGCTTGGTTTGTCTCATTTAATAACTTTAGACATGGATAAATAAATATATATATTTTAGAGCTTTTTTAAGTAGAAGAAACATACCATAGATTGCTCTCTGGACAGTAATTCTATGTTGTGATTTTGCCACGTTCTTGGTTTCAAAGAAAGGCACACATCACCAATATAGTTGGGCCAGCCCATGACCCTATCTTAACTCATGATTCTTGGTCTCGTAAGAAATTAATAGATGAATTTTCACTCTCGCCAACTCCGAAAAACTTAATATTGTATAGAATGGTCCGAATTAATTGTTATTTTTGTATAGAATGGAACGAGTAATATTGTAAGTGGTTATTGTCAATTCTTAAACTTTAGAATTTGCCAAATGCACAACAACCACTTCAATAATTCATCATATTCACTTGTATATATATGGTTACAGTATAATGTTATGTTACCATAAACAAAACATCTCTTTCTTAATGCTGTCACCTGTAGCTGTTATTGTGATCTATGACAGATTGAACCCTCGCCAGTATTCTAAATTGCATGTCTATTTTTTTTTAAACAAAATGATAATTAACTAGAATGACATCAGAAACTTGAGTAATATAGCTAGCAAATGGGTTAGGATTAGGTAGTGAAAATTGCCATTATGTTATATATGATATGGGAGAAGGTAAGAAAACCTAACCAGAACTTTTGTTTTTTTATATTTTTGACAACCACGACCAACTTGACTTTTATCAAACACAGTGTGAAAGACATATCATGATTAATAACGAAGCTTTACAGAAAATGACACAAGAAACTTAGTGATCGAGTCCATCGGGACATTTGATACGTGTAAACGGACGGGCTAGATATAAGAGGTAGTGTCAACTGTCAATATCTTAATGGAAAAGAAATCACAATATCTAACTATTCATGGAAATCAGTCACTGCAATTTCACTTCTATATAATTCTTGTTGTAGTACGGATCTTACTATTTAATTTGCTTAATCACATCTTGATTTTCTAATTAAGGATATTATTATTGCTCTTGTTTTTGTTAAAATTATTCTTGTTATCTTGAATAGAAGTCATTTCCACTCCAGCACATGAAATAATACAAACATTTTAAGCACAACATCCTTGTTCTACCGTCTAGATTTAGAATGTGTTACCATCTCCCTGATATTATCGAAGTTTTATCACCATCACAAGCAACAGCGAATTGCCTGGCTATATACTAGGAATTGCTTAGTGTTAGCGGACAGAACTTTTCGACATTGATATGGATAGCCGATTGATATCTGATATAATCTGCAGAAATTGTTACCAAATTAAAGAAAATTTTCCTGTTCATATTTATTTAGGTTGATCAGTTTTGGACATCGATCAGTAGAAAAGAATTCAAGCTCTTGATACTTACTATGTGTAAATAGTTCGGCTGAGCATAAAAATCATTGCCTTCCTGATTTCCAAACTTTAAAGATGGAGCTGACGATAATAGCCAGATATTCAAATATAGTTTCCGTCATTCGTACTGAATCAAAACCGATAAGTCATCTGTATCTTCATGCAAAAACCCTAATTAGTTCAGATGCTGTTGCCGGTATGACATGTATAGTGCCGCAAACTTGCGTGAAGAACAAGTGCAGTGTTGTCATTCTCACTTATAAATACATGTTATCAGCATGATCATATAAATGGAGGGTATATTTTGGGCCTCTGGCTGATGCTGAATCGTATACAGAGGCAGAGCGAAAATTCTGCCTGCCGATACTAGATAATGGAACGTGAGAATTCTCGTGTGCGTGCAATTATTTGTACTCTATAATTAATAATCCAATATTTTATTCATCAAACGCACGACTTGCTTTTAGAATGTAAATTATTAAATTTTATTAAAAGCCACAACTCCACGTTATACAATGCAAACCGAAGACAATAATGACCAGAATCGATAAAAAAGAAGCAGAAGTGAAGATGACAAACTTATATATTTCTATTTTTCTGGCTAGAAACGCAGCACTGTCTTAGATTCGATGAAACAGAAACAACACTCAAGCTAGATCACTGATAAGAAAAACAAGATTATGTACATGATGGGCGTGTATATAAAAAAATTATGTATGTATTTATACAACCTGAATCCCGTGTACCTTCGTAAACTTAAGCCTTTATGGTATGAGGAGTATGAGTTCTCGTACATTAACATGCCTATGAAGTGTAACACAAACCCATAGCGGCAGAAAGGTAAGGAAACATGATGCAACTTCAAACCTCACAATCTGTAATAACTAAGGAATCTCTTGCATAATAGGATCTTCAAAAAAGAGTTCAGGCCAATACGAAGAAGTTCCTCCACCGTAGCTGGAAGTGCTGCTTGCATCTCCTGGATTGCTTATTGATGTCGTCTCGGTGACAGATGGATGAACAGCGGGAGGAGAAGGAAGTATCCATGAGGAATCGGGTGGGTCAGCTCCTTGGCCGACCATTGTAAAGTCAATAAGACACTGGCCCAGCTCACCAGTCAACGGTGTTTGGAAACTGGAAGGGACTTGTGGGTCTGGCAAGTGAGATAATAGATCTGGATATTGCAGTGGTTGAGAGGTTTCAATTCCCAGCTGAGAAAACGAGTCTGGATTCTCTGTTTGTGGTGAATTTACAACTGGGTTTTCTTTAAAAGAAGGAATCGAATTTAACAAATTAAGGGCGTCCATTTCTGTAACGCCATTTTGGCCATAAGGGGTAGTGTTGATTGAAGCAGCAGATTGAAGAAGACGATGTAAATATTGAAGCCTAGCTAGCTGTAAAGCTTCTGCTTGCAATCTCACAGATTGTCCGCCTATTTGTTGATTCTCTAAGAGGTCTTTCAGATTAGCCAGTGCTATAAGGTGAGGCAAGCTGGCAAATATGTCAGTTCTGGGTTGGTGGGTCATTGGATCAATTCCCATCTGAATTAACTTCTTCTTCAAATGGGTGTTCCAGAAATTCTTGATCTCATTGTCCGTACGGCCTGCTAGGTGCGATGCAATTGCTGACCATCTTGTGAACACAAAAATTATACATAAGGGAGTTGCGATAAGGGAAACAAAGGGACCAATTTCGGGCACTTGTTTGGTTTCAAACATACACAAGCAAATGATTGAGAAACTTACTTGTTTCCGAGGATGGAATGGAGATGTAGAATTGTTTGCTCTTCATCTTCAGAAAATTTCCCTCTCTTGATATCAGGTCTCAAGTAATTCGTCCATCTTAACCTACAGCTCTTGCCACATCGGTTAAGATCTGCAAACAGAAACAAAGAAATGAGAAAACGCCCCTAGCTTCACAAAGATAGAGAAGTTCTCATACTAAATATCAGATCACCTGCGAGCTTGGGAAGAGCTCTCCAGCTTCCATGACCATGTTTTTGAATGTATTGAATAAGTTTTTGATCTTCTTCAGGAGTCCAGGGACCTTTTTTGAGGCCATTCTCATCACAACAAGGAGAACGCCCCATATTAATTTTGTTTCTGTATCTTAATTTGCTAAAAAGGTTTAGTTTGCTTCTCTTTGCTGTCACCAGAACTGAAGCTTCCTATTTATATACAATCTTCAGTGTGCTTCTTGTCTCAGACCATTCAAATAAATAAATATTTCCCACCGTTTGTTGGCTGCTCAAGATTGGGACAGTTCCTCGCAATCGTGTTCAAATAAAATACTCGAGATGCCCGTCTTCCATTTGAATTGACAAATACATCCTCTAAATTCAATTTGCTTCCATGAATATTTGTAGGACACTCATGGTAATTCAAGAAAAGAGAGGTCTGAACTGTCATTGTATCCGTAGGCTTCGTGTGTATAATTTGAACTAGTCACTTGGGATGAAAATGCAAATCAGAGTAAGTAATACGTGGCAGGTCACTGTTGGTCCAAGGAACTCATTCCATGCACGCAAGGAGAGAAACTTTCGTCATCGTTTGCATGGCTTTAAACATTTCAGGATGACGTGGATTTTGTCTTTTTTTTTAATTTAACAAAATAAAGATAAATATATATTTAATAATAAATAATTCAGAGTATATTTTATTAGAAATTAATAAATAAATTTTATATTTTTTAATATAAATTAAAATTTTTAAAATATAATTTAAATTATTTATTATTAAATATATTAATATTATTATCTTATTAAATACATTAAAGTGGGGGTGAAATCAACTACCTTTTGGACTTCGTAGCAACATGAAATTATTATCTTATTAAATTCACTTAAAAAAAAGTTTTAAATTAATTAAAAATTTAAAAATAAAAATATTTTATTTTTTATTAATTTTTTAATATAATAAAACTATTTTATTTAAAATCCTTACTTTAAAGAATTAAATACAATTATATTAATATGTTCAAGTGAGTATTTATTTTTTAAAATAATATTTTAATTTATTCATCACTTTGATCCATCGTTTAATTATTCATAAAATTTTAAATTTAATATTCATTATTTGATAATATAAACAGAAGTTTAGCAAATACAAAAATTTTAAAAAAAAAGCTGTGGTGAAGAACTAACGTGAATAACATAATTAGAATTTGAAAGTGCGGAACTTTAAATGAAAAGGTATATTTTAATAAGTACTATTATTGGGTGAGTTTGAATGTAATATACATCTTCTCTAAAGCGTAATAGAGAACAAAATAAAACAAACAAATGTGTCCAAGCATGCACCCAATTCATGTGTATTAAGGTCCGATCTTATAGCCTGCACACACTATTAAAAGAAAAGAGTAAACATGTTCCACCAGTACAATTAATTAACAACTAGTATTAACAAATCTAAGTTGAGAAAATAATGACTACATAAAGGATTCAATAATGGGAACCCAAAAAATTAAAATAGACATTAGAGATAAAAGAAGAAGACATAAGAAGAAGAAGAAGAAGCCAGGGGTGTGTTTTCTTTTTTTTTAAAAAGAAAACAGAAAGCAAGGTAAAATGGAAGGGGAAGTTGGTGCAGCAAACGACCCAAATCTACCAATTAATTTGTAACTCATAAGACATTCTTCGCACGCTTGGCTATATACTTCTTTGCATTCGTAATTTGTTTGTCTTCGTTCTTGTTGTTTTTATGCAAAATTTTCTTTCTCCAAGGTATCCTTTTTGTTTGTTTCTAAATGGACTGTAGTAAAGTAGAAGGTTAACCTGTAGCATAAGACTTTTGTTTTGGGAACTTGACTGTACAAAAACCACTGTAGTCTACGGAAATAATTATATGATTGCAATGAACGCTTGACTCTTATAATATTTGATCAAAGAGGAGTAGTTGTTGTTACCTTATTTCATAAGGTAGCTATTTCAAACCTAATTAAATTAATATTGATGATATTAAATTTGTCAAACTTAATTTACTGTCAATATCTATCAATTGCCACCAGCCAAAGGAACGAGAGAGACTATTTTTCTTCTTTAATTATCGTTGCTTGCTCTCAATCATATACCCATTGATTTTCCTATCCACTTGCTCACCTTTTGTTTTTTGGTTTTTTAGTTAGCAAACAACGGTTCATTCAAACAGAGAGAGAAGACGAATCCTTCAACGAAGGTTCCTTGTCTAGTGGACCATGGATCATTTTGAAAAATTGGTGAAGTGATGTCACATAAAACTTTATATTATTTCATTTTTAATATTTATATGACGATCCAATTGTGTTTCAAGTGTCAGCTAAACCAACTGATTTGCTTGCTTCAATGGGTTTCTAACCAATACATCTATTACCTGACTTCCTGACTATCTATTTTCTTTACTCCTTTGGCCCTCTTCTATTGCCCTCTTACCACCGGGCACACATTTCACACAATACAGCAGCACATCCTCCTTCCCCGGTTCCTGTCTCTCTGGATTCCAGGAAATAATTTTCTCACTGTTTGAGTTCCACCCATCTACCAACTTCCCCGATTTCTCCTGTTTTGAATACCGCTTTTGGACTGTGTTGCATCTGCTACATTTTAAAAATAATTTATATAAAAAAAAACACATACACACGCATGCACTCGCATATATATATATATATATATAATTATATTAATTATTAATAAAATATATTTGTTTATTTATTAAATATTTAATATCTATTATTCTCATCTCATAAAAAAATATAATGTGAAATTCATCACATTTTAATACTAAATAAAATTTATATTATTATCTTTCTTATCAAAAGGGTTTTATCATTCTCCAAGCAACTGAGAGTATATGGCTTGTGATTCAAGCTTGTCTCTTAGATAGGGAAACGAAAGAGAAGACAGTTAGAGCCTGCAAGTTTTAATCAAGAGTAACTTGTTTCATGAAGTCGTCTCTCATGGGTAACCTAATCGAGACTAAGGAAGATCGGAGAAATTGCAAGAAAACCAAGTTGACTTTTACTCGGCTTTGGTTCGCTCGGTTCTAACCTTTCAATCATATGCGTGATTCAGAAGGATGCATATTATAAATGTATTAATATATTACCTACACGTACATGGATTATTTAAACGATTAAACTAAACCATTATTAATGCATGGTAAAATATAGATTTGGCAAGAAATGGAATGAATTTGCGAGATTAGAGATGATTGCAAATTCACTAATGAACACAAAAATTCATTTGACAAAGATTAGAGAATATAAAGCATTATCATCTTCTCTAAAATTCATAAAAAAAGATTCCAATACGTTAAATTTTTTTGGTGTTTTGAAATCATAAAAAAAATTAATAGTACTTTTTTATAATCCCTCCTTAAAATTCATTGAGAAAATATAAAAAATAATTAGAATCACTTTACCAAAATCACCACTCATCTTCTTTTTTGTGATAATTTACACTTACAAATTGTAGTAATCATGCCCCATAACTAGTTTACATTGATTTTTAAGCATTTTACATACATCATGTAAACCCAAATCAATACAATCACCTTACAACTTTGATTTTTTTCAAATTGACATATTGAGCTTGGCCGGTTTGTTGTTGTCTCCGTTGCTGCTTGTTTAGGTTTCGGTCACCTTATTTACAATATTGTCAAGCTCAGGTCGTAGTTGGCTGTGAATACTAATTCTGATTTTTTTTTATTAATTTCTTTTACTTTGCAGTTTTGAGTCGTAGTTGGCTGTGACTACTAATTCTGATTTTTTTTAATTAATTTCCTTTACTTTGCAGTTTTGAGTTTGAGAGAACACAAATAATAGCTCGGGATATTGTTCCATCTAGAAAATCTTTATCCGTGGTCGAGATTATAAAGAATTTTAAATTGGATAATAAGGATAGACCTCAACTTTGAGCCATGCGAAGAAAATCTTTTTTAAAATGTATATCTAATCGCTACCATATGAACGTCCTAATTTTGAAATGTAACTGTTTTAAACTTCTAACTACATATTCCACCAACATTCCTTGTTCAACTTTTCATTAGAGGTAAATTCAATTTGGATGGTACATGTTTTGTTATTTTCATTATATTGGATCGCAATTACAAGCAAAAGACCATGAAATCGATTCACCGTGTGTAACCTGATAATCTGAACATTTCGAGGCGATTGCATTACGCCAACACCGGAAGCATGAACTTTGTAAAGCATTACCCAACCAATATATCTATTAACGACGGTTACCAGAGCCAGCTACTAAATGGTACCAAAGTTTTCATTTCTTTTAAGCAGCAATCGCCCAACCGGGATCAGGCATACCGGCACCGCCGCAAACAACCAACATCTTAGTAATGTCCCTCCAATCAATTTGGAAGACAGTGAGTTAGTTAATCTAACCTCACAAACTCTCCTGCATGCCTGCTTTAACTATTTTTGCAGCGTGGAGTTTCACAAGGGGGAGGAGGCAGACCAAATACCCAATCAAGCACATTTAAATACTTAGATCTGAAAACATCCCTCTCCTGTGCGTAGCAGTGCATTATGATAGCTGTTGATATGCTGAAAATGACCACATCAGCTCTCTTCATATTCTGTGACTGTCGCAAATATCCAACATCAGCCATGCATGTAAAAAAGCTCTCAATAGCTCGTGCAAGGCAGTAGAGAGATATCTCAATCCGCCTGCTTTTCTTCTCAATGGCCAAGCTCAAGCCAGTTGGAAACTGCAAAGGTCATGTGCTAACTTCAGGACAACAAAGTAGATTTCCCAGCAACATAACTGAAAAAGATGAACAGATGCATTTTACCGTCCCCATGGCCACCATCGGAATGTTGCATTTCTTGAAAATCCTAAAAAGAAAGCATGTCCACATCCTGACAAACAAAAAATTAAATGCTATTTTAATGTCTTATCTGTATGTGGCCCCCGACTGTAGAACCCAGTGAAAGACTGATTCAATATGCTTGCGCTACCAAATAATTTCATGAGATAACAATAGAGCAAGGCCAATGGCATAGAAACTAACACGAGTCAGATCAATTGACCTACCAGGCAGATGAGCAATAAGCAGACAGAAACAAGCTTGATCTTGCTGTACCAAGTAGACCCTTTCCCAATATAGTGAAAGGCCTACATAAAAATCACACAGAATAATCATCACTAGGATTGAACACCTGATAACAGTCACAATAAGTGTTCAAACCATGACAAAATTATCAATGTCCAACAACAATCGTTATTCATCAACAGAAACAGAGAACAAAGGAACGAAGAGATGCAATTAAAGAATGGCATCAGCTGCTAATTTATGTAGTAGTACAGACAGGACTATGTAAGTAAGACAGGGAAGAAAATAAGTAAGAACAACCGCATTCACAGAGCCCCAATTAAGAGGTAGACCACACAATCAAACAAGATTAGTCCCTTCACACATTCATACAAAAAGAAAATTTAACTAGAGTGCATGCCAAAATTTATAACATATAAATGCAGACATCCTGCGCTGTGTGCATGCTAACAATCATTGCGGACCATGATCTTTAGCTAGCACTTTCAACTGCTAGACAATACACCACAACATTCTACAACAAGCATGAGAATTGAAAAATCCATATGCTACAGAGATTACCTTTTCAACAGGCCTTGTCGATGAACTATTAGAGCAGGAATTAAATAAACTGGAAGATATACAGGTAGCGCTCTTTTGTAGGCTTCAATGAAAAATGACAAAGCATGTGCAGCACAAGCCTGATTGCCATGTATGATCTGCGCAAATTTTGGAGATTAAGTTATGGTTTTATAAAGTCACAGAATGCAGCTGAGAGTAAGTAAACCCAATGCCTAAGCTGGATTCTTTTTCATAGACATTGTTCAATGCAATTTACATCCCACAACAGCTAAACAATGAATAATCAATGCCAGGACTTCAGAAGCATTTTAAAATATGAGGCATAATGGGATATGCAAGCATTTTACTGAATTTAAGAGTACATTTATTCATTGCAGTAGCAAAAAAACGTTCACTTTCAACTGTCTAAGATTTGAATTTCTTAGTAAATATTATATATGCAAGAAAAACATCCAATGTCCTGCAATTAGATCCACACAGAGGGCATGTGGAGCCCACAAATTACCCTTTGGCACTGATATGAAATCTCCCCTCGTTTATTAACTTAAAAATTTTATTCATCAAAATACTATGCTCTTTCTGGGAGTGGGGGCTGGGGCTGCAATTGCATAAACTTCCAAAGAAAATGCACATCGTTATCACTTGGTAGAAGAAAACTAAGAAAGAAATAATAACCATACAGAGCAGGGGACTTTCATTTCTGGATCTAGTTTAATGTCAACACCCATGTCTTTGTAATATTTCTCTATTGCCTCCAAATTCGAGATAGGCAAGCCGCATGCAATATTTTTCACACCTTGAAGGATGATGGCATCCTTCCCACCATGCTTATTGAGAAAAGACTTGTAAGATGGAGGCAAACTCCCTTGCTTCAATAGGTAAGCAGACCTGGCAAACAATATTTCTACTTAATTATGCCAAGAAATGGGATATTGGGAGTCTCAAGGTATTTAGATCAGAGCAGAATTTCTATAGTCAGTTATTCTGTAGACCATCACGTGTAAACATCTTGCAAGCTATGCACAAACACCTGGCTTATTGGACAAAGAAAAATTATCTGCTGGTTCATAGCTATCGAGAAACATTTATTTCTTGTACAGTCATTTACAGCTAAAAAAGATATTTTTCTCAAATTTCTTTCCATGCTGCCACAAGTATAATATAACTGAGTTCTGGTAAATTATCAAATGTTGCTCAACATAATCAATGCAACATGATGATTTTAACAGCTTTGGCTCAAATAATCTTGTACTCTTCTATCAAATTTTCACGATGCGAAAATGTGACCTCAACCAGAAAAACTAAAAAATAAAAATAGCAGCACACTTACAAATGTTCAAAGCTAACAAAAGAGTTCACTATTTAGCCAGGTTAAGTCTTCCAAACCACGTCATGCTTAATTCCATATTGAATCATTACTGCATCTTAGTCAATTAGTTCATCAAAATAGTTGATGAACAAATTAAAAATAGGATCAGTGTACTGTTTAGTATATTAACATGAGGTGATAACTGATAGGTCACCAAATTGACAAATGTTCACATAAATTTATGCTTTCAAAATGAATTTCCTTTTCTGCAATTCCATGTAAAACTGGATAAATCTTATGATGTTGGAGAACAATAACTAAAAACATCTAATCATCATAAAGTCTGAGAACTGCAATAATCTAGAATCAGCAATTCTTTCAACTGAAAGCAGTAGACAACTTACAAAATTTGCGAAGAAGAGAGACACATAAGGAAAATATCACCGTGCTTCCAAGTAAGGGGTTTACAAATCTTCCCAAACCGTTTACTCTTTATTCCACAACGTGATGCCAACACTGCTGCACGCATCAGTATATAAATTGCCAGACTAGTATGCTGCGAATTTGGTCCCGTGAGCAGCATCGATGGCCCTGCTATCAATCCTGCTAACAAAGCCCTCCATTTTGCCGTCCTAAATTTTATATAAAATACTATATTAATCAAAATTGCTTTGTTAATTTAGATTCATCTTGTATTTAACGGATAAATGGAAGTGAAAAATTAGAAGAAAGTAGAGCATTGCCTACGGTGACCTCCGAAAGCACCAATAATTTCATCCACAGAAACAAATGTACCAGCAAATGTTCCAAGGAACAGCCCGTATCTAAGTGTCTCCTTTATAGCCATAGCAATTGCCTCTTTATTCGAGAACACCTCATTTTTTCTATACAGATGAGAAAGAAATAAATAATTCCAAATTATCGAAAGCCAAAACCAAAATTTAAAACAAAAATAGAAATGATAATTTACCTAGAGGATAGGGACGATCGGCTCCGTGTAAGCCGGGCGAGAATTGAGAATAGAGCCAAGCCACCTTTGAGACCGGCTCCAATTGAGAAACCTTTAGCCGAAGCAGTGATGATTCTGCGAAGCTTCTCAGAGTCTTTAAACGGAACAAGGTCCAGCCAGAGCGAAGAACATGAATAACACGAAGATGAAGAAGAAGGATCGGATCTTTTGCAATGCACGCAACCTCGATCACTGGATCCGTCGATATCTGTGTCGTAGGTACCGACATTATCGACGGAGCAGCACGAGCAAAAGCCGACCGATGTGGTGGCTCTGTCCCCGGGCGGCAGCATGGCCGTGATGAAGGTTAAGAATTAGGGTTTTGTTGCAAAGTTATCGGGTATACGGTTCGTGGCATAGAAACTTGGTGGGAATCTGTCCTCTCGTGTTTTAAAACTAGACGCGATCCAGCGACGGAGCGAGCGGAAGTGGGTGACGTCAGACAAGCGCTTATGCATTACCCAGTAATTTATTCACACGTGTTCATAAAGACTTTTCATAACCCTTTTTACAAAAAAAAACTGAACAATATAACATAAAATAATAACATAGATATAAATATACCATTTCGCCCGTCAGTTAAATTTTTAAAAAAATTCTTATTTTTTTAAATAAAATAATAATAAAATTATCAAAAAAAATATATCTATTTAATATTAATATTAAATTTTTAAAAAAAATTTAAAAAATATAAATAATATTATTTAAATAAATATACTTTAATATATCATAAATAATATAATTAAAATATTTATATTAGAAACCGATATGCATATATATTCTAAATATAATGCATATCATATTATAATTATATACGCTTTTTGTTTTATTTTATATAAAATAAAAATTTTAAAATAATTAAAATATGTATTAATTAAAATTTATTTTATACAATACTATAAAATTTTTGTATTATTATAAATAAAAAATATACTTATAAGTAAATAAATTTTATTTATGATAATGGAAAAAAAATGAAACATTTATGTAATTAATTAATCTTAAATTTTGTATTAATTTATTAGAATAAAAAAATATTAAAATAACTATTTTTTAGAATAACAAAAATTCTGTTTAATATTATTCTAATATCGATAAATAAGTACAAATCAAAATCTATAACTAATAAATTTTTTCAGTTATGATCCATTTATTAGAACTAGTGACAAATTGTATTTTTTTTCAGAATTTAGGAAAGAAAGCGCACAGATTATGCCTACAAGCAACGTCGCCACTAGAGTTTTTGCCGACTTTCTTGTTGTTCTTCTAATTCCCCAGTGTATTCATTGACTCTAAACCTGAAGTTCGGATTCGTCTGCAAAATTCCATTTAGGACACTGTTTTCAAAAAAAAACAACAAAGCGCACGGTTTCTTTGTTTTGAGGGAAAAAGAAAGAGTTAGGGACAAAATTGTCCGAGTAGTGTATTTTTTTTATCAAAATATACGAAATTTTTTAGATGGGCAAAAATATAATTGGGCCACTCCAGAAAACCACGAGAAATTAGGGAAGAAAAGTGCCAACCAAGAATCACAGACGAGGAGTCACTCCCAATGCCGGATAAAGAGGCAACATGGATCGATTTTATGAGTGGCTTTTGGCAGTGTAAGTGAGTCCCACTGTAGAATAACATCCTCAATTGGCCGGCGTATTAGAAGGTTAGGAAAATTTCTAAAATAGTCATATTTGAACGTAATTTTATATAAATAATTAATTTTATTTTTTATTAAATTAGTCAGTTTCGATGTTTTTGAATAATTTTACCCCAAAACAATATTTAATAATAATGAATAAATATAATTGAATATTATTTTGTAGTTAAGTGGTAAGTGTAATTTCTCACATTTTATAATAATTGAATATTATTATTTTTTATAACAATGCAGTGAAGGGAATTGGGCGGCTAATAGATGATCAGCAATTGAAAAAACGCGCTGAAATGGTTTGCCCACTAGCTCAGTGGCTGCTTGGAATGCTTTCGGCCATTTTATTAGCCTGAAAGTATGAATGCATGATTGTAACAAGTTTTCCTGATTCTAAATTGTATTAATCTATTAAGCTGTTAATTGAAATACCACTCATCGTTCAAGGAGATGTATGGAACTTGCAATGCCTGGGTTCAAAAAATAGTGAGAAGAAGAAAAGATGAATTAAGGAAAAATTTTGTGAGAGATTAGAAGTATGATGCTCATAATCTATCTTCGTGCTTAAAACAAAATGACACACACAAGTGATTCAAAAATGCGCATATACCAAGCTGCAGACTGTCTATCGGCTTAAAACCTACAGCATTTGCAAAGAAAGCTACTTCATAGAAACTGAAAGAGAAGCAATGGCTCCAAAAGGTGTTTTATGTTACAGACGGCTAGATGCAAGTACTGAAGACTATATACTCAAGAGTCCAATCTTTTGATCATGCATTACATTGGCGTCAATTTCCACTAACTCTATTAAAAAAGAATAAGTAAACACTTCTCAGAAAAAAACTTCTAATGGAAACTAATAGCTCAACTTGTCTGAACGAATTACCTCAGCGGTTTCCAACCATTATGATAGATATTTACTACAGCACACATGCTTGTGAGGATAATCAAGAAAAACAATTCAAACAAACAGATTTTCACTTCTGTTTACAAAATTACATCAGAACCCATATCACTGCAGATTGAGCGCAAATGTTATGCCCAATCAAGAATGTTCAGATTTTAAGTGGAACAAATAGTGACAAAAGCAAAACCAAGAAGTCAACTATTGGTCAGGGACAGAACGACCAGACATGGAAATGAGAATGTAGAGCAAGAATCAAGAAAAATGAGGTCAAATTGTTGAAGAACTTTGTTTTCTCATTTTGCAGAAAAATATGTTGGTAACTCTAAATGTAAATGGTAATTCATCTAATTCTTACTATTGTGACTCTAAATCCAGTGCTTTTCTACAAACCAGAGTTTCCTCAGAGTACCTCGGTCTCAACTTATTCCACTTTGAGAACCACCTTCATAAACTCGTAGACAAAGAAACTTATTGAGGCTGAAGGAAGCACCTGCAGATGCAAAAACATGAAGATATTGGGCAACAGAGGAACCTTAATCCTATAAGTTTGAATGAACATTCAACATCTATCTTCATAAAGATATTATTAAACAATTTATCAAAGCTAAGTCTATGAACCTATAGTTATGATCACTGTCTATATATTGTTGTGGGTGGACTGGTATAAAAAAAAACACATTTTGGGGAAAAGTGCAGCATACAAACCACACAACATCTCAAAAATAACGTAAAAGATGACAAGATACAACAGTGAAATTCAATCAAATTGCAACATTGTACCGTATCTGCTCCATTCAAAGAGAGACAAACCAAAGAAGGGAAGCTGGCTTTGTCACAAATAATTCTTCTTTTCCATTCATATATCTAGCTTGTCAAATGCAATGTAGATCTAACATAGAAAATGATCAAGCTATTAATGAGATGAAAATTTCTACATGATATGAAGCATCATGCCCTGGAAACTGAAGAGCTAAGAGATATTCAATTTGAGAATCATCCATTTGGGCATCTCAAGGTAACAGCAAACCTGATTGTAAACTATGATTCATGGCTTGGTCAGCAATTTTTTTGCTATTTACTCAAAAGGGATACAATTCTTCTTTTGAAAAAAAAATTACTAAGATATATAACTATGCAGAACTCCTAACCAGCTATTTTACATCAAGTTGTTAGTACAGTGAATATGAAAGCTACCAGTTTCTCAAATATTTCAAAGGTGAACAAAATCATTATTTTAGCTGTGTAAGTTCACAACATTAATTAAAAACTGCATTTCTACTACTCAGGAGGAGCACATAATTAGGATAAAGCATCCACCAAATAATTCAAGAGTAAGTTGGACAAACGTGAAATTTCATGCCTATACCTGAAGTAAGCTTGGAATTAGTCCTGCATAGAGAGCAGGAACCCCTCCTTTCTCAACTATCTTGACAAAGGTTCCCAATGCACTTAATCTGGTTGCCTGAACTTGCAATTGAAGCTGTCTCCTCACAACTTCAAAGGGATACGTAGCAGCTTCCGCACAAGCACCAGCAACGGCCCCATATAGTAATGTCCTGATGGGTCCCAACTCTAGTTGGTCAAAAGCTGTCAGTTCATCGCCATGCTGATTCATCTTCTGAAGTCTTTTTCTACCTTCCGGTGAATGCAGATAAGCAGATTTCAGTATATCATACACACTATAAAAAACTGCACCCGAAGGTGCCATGCTTACTATAGAAGGCACTAATCCCCTGTAAAGGGAAAAGAATCCTTCAGTTTGGAGCATATGGCTGAAAGCACCAATTAAACCACCCAGGGCTTCTCCGCCTGGTGCCACTATCTTGGTCCGGATCTGGAAGATGTAGCAGTATAATAAGCAATATGGATATACACTATACATTTTAACCCCATTAAACAAGTAATTAATGCATATTTGACAATAGTAATAATTTTAATTTTAATGTCCAGCGGTCATGCAAACTCAATTCATATAGCAGAACATAACTGGGTATTAATTTTCTACTTCTATGAGATAAGCCCTAGGTCGAGCAAGTAATTGACAAGCTAATAACCAAAATATACAACAAATAAGTTTGAAATTCCTCCGTACAGTGTCAAGCGGCAAGCAGAGTATAGTGGCAGTCATGCCAGCTGCAGCACCAGCAATGAACCTCTCAAAATTTGTAGTTTCCTCATTTCCAGAAAATCTGAGCAATTGCTTTCTGTAGGTATCATAAGCATAAAAATTGACAGCTTTAAATGGAGCTGTGCGAAGAATGTTAATTAGGTTCCCCTTCCAAAAACCTTTTAATCCTTGAGTAGCAGCTATTGACTTAACAAGATCAAACAGATTCTTCTGCTCTCCACGAACTATATATTCCAGCTTTAGTCTCTCAAGGGGAGCGACAAATGTTCTGACACCAAAATAATAATTCATACACAAATTGGGTAATAAATTAGTACAATACTGAAGAACAACAAGGGAGTGAAACATTGAAGAAGATCTTAGTTCATTACGCCATTAACATAGACAGATACATACATAAATGGCTTTTCACAAAATAATTCAATATTATGATTAACATTCAATGAATAGAACGTGAATCCCTTTGTATTAATATAGAGTATGAAAAACTTGCAGTTTGCATGAATTGCCGTGGGATACATTAGTAGCCACCAATCAATAAAGAAAGAAACAATAGTGAAAATCTATGGGCAGAACGAATGAGTTTTTTGATAGTGAATGATTAATATAGAGAAACCAAAATAGCATCATCAAACTTGCATAGGGCTATAAAAATCGTATCAAACCTGATCAACATAGCACCAAAAACACGAAACAAAACAAAATAAAGAAGCCCACAAATACCTTGAAACCATAGCTGCAATAGCTCCAGCCCACAAATGCTTTGTGGTGTTCATTGCGCCTCGTCCACGCACCCTAACCAACCTCTTTTTTTCACTGGATTCAACAGCAGCATTGCTTGCTTCAATCTTCGCCGCCTCCTCGGGACTCTTATCTTCATTTTGCAACAAACACAATTTCGATTCCTGACCGAGCCCATCATTTCTCAAACTAACAGATAAAAACAAACTAATATTTGCAGCCGCAACACTCTTCTTCAGCTTAGGAATCCCAAAAATCACGGCTTTTGAAGAAGACGAAGAAACCGAACTGGGAATGCTAGTTGAAGAATTGTTAGGTGAAATGAAATGGAGAAAAGGAGAAGAGACAGTGGGTTCGAGAAATAAGCCACCGGTAACAAAGAAACTAGAATTTGAACCAGAATATGGGTCTTGCGTAAGGGAATTATTGAACCAGAGGTCAAATCCTGGCATTGTAAGCGACATCAATGAAATTGAATTATGTGAGAGCTTTTGATGTGAGGACGGAAGTATCGTAGGAATAAAATGGCGAATTTGAAGTAGGCGTTGGCTGCAACTTTGGCTTTGCATCCATCGCCGCACATAGCAGTACCTCCTTCCTAGAGGGTACAGACCTCCAATCGGTCTTCTTTGTACTGGATTTTGTTTTATTTATTCTTTTATTTATTTATTTAATATCATAAAATCTTTGTAAAAATGTCATTTAAAATAAAGTGTTACCTCATTTTTAATTTGTATTTATATGAAATATAATAATAATATAATATTTTTATATATATCTCTCCTAAGTAATGATATTATACATAAATAGTAAAAGGTGTTGTAAAAATTAACAGATAATAATCCATTCAACACTAATATTATATATGTTTTGATATTAGTTAATAAGCTAAAATAATAAAATAATTTTTATACCATATAAATTTTATATATAATTATTATATATATTATAATTATTTATAACTTTATTATTTAATTAAGCAAACAAATAATCAAATATAATGATATTATTGTTAAAGGGTATTATATAATATTTTTAAAAATTTGCATTTACGAGAAATTACGCCAAACATCACGAGAAATATATAAAAATATTCATTTAGTAAATATATTATTTGACTTATATTTGAATGCAAATTTTTTAATCTCTAATAATAAGTAGAATTGTTCATGTGATTGCATTGTATAATTTTTTAACTTTAAATTTTATAAATTAATTATATTTTTATATAATTTTTTTTATTTTTAATATTATGTCTAAATTATATAATATAGTTTTAATTTTAACGCATTAGAAGAGAGAGAGTAGAAATAGGACAAAGTGAAGAGATAAAAGTAGGAAAAAAAACAAGAAAAAGTTTTCTTTTATTTATTTACATTAGTTTTTGGATCAATGATTTATTATTAGTAATGACCTTTTTATTATTAGTTCTTTATAGAATATGATGATTGGAACATGCAATCAAATTGTGAAGTTAGGATTAATTTTCATGATTAAAAATTAAAAAAATTTATTTGTGGAGAAGTAATTAAAAAAAAATCTCTATAAAATAATATTATAATAGTAATTCAGTTTGTAGAATTTGTATAAAATTATATATTTTGTAATTTGTTAAAATTATTATTAAGTGATTAAATATATATCATATTTATAATTATTATTTATTTTTGTTTGAGTAATAAAAATTATTATATTTTTAATTTTTAATAATTTTTGAATCTAAATGTAAAATGCAGAAAATTTTATCGTTTTCGTAGGAGAACTGAATGACAAAATTATTTTTAATTAACCAAATGTTTTAAAATATGCAATTTTACTTCTAATTATGTTTAATTTATCATACTAAAATTTCAAGATAAAATTTTATATTTATAATTTGTGTATACAATTTTTGTTTGGTAGAATTTTACATTTTAAAAAATAAATTTATTTTTAATATTTAAATGATGTAAACTCAAAAATTTTAATAACTTTACTGTTTGTACGTCTTTATTATCTTTACAAAATTTTATAATATTTAAATATATATTGATTTTTCTAAAAATTAATATTTGGAGAGTTACTCAGCATATAATATAATACTATCAGGATAAATAATTAAGTTTGAGACACATAAATAAAGGCTTAATTTTTATAAGAAATTTGAGATCTAATAAGATTACGTGTACTTTGTGGTTGTGTATAAAAATCTTATGAATAACTAATTTTTTTTATTATAATCAAAATGCTTAAATTAACTTTTATTGTAATTGGTCAAGAGTCACGTATACTAGATTTTTTAAAAGCATAATCATAATAAACCTATATATATGTGTGAATACTATTTTACAAACATATTTTTTCATTATAAATTTTTATGAAAATGTGTTGTTTTGACATGTTTTATATATTTATTGACTATATTATAAATCTTTGTGTGTTATTGTGATTATTATTTTTATATCAAATACATCAGTATTTAAGCATGAATATGTACATTGTATTTAAAATCATAGAAAGTCTTTTTGCAAGAAAAGTATTTATGAAAGTTAAGTTTTTGTGTCTTTAGGATATTAAATTTCATTTCTTCTTTAATAAGCAATTATAAATTATATGAAACTTTCATTATTTAGTATGATCATTCTTTCGGGTTTAATATTAGTTTGTTATTATTGATTATTTTGTATGAAACGGTAGAGACGTTAGTAGCACTCTTTGATATAACAATCTTCACAAGAAATATTTATGTGGGAAGACTCAACGATAATTAAGGTGAGAGTGTGTGATTCAAACCTTTATGTGACTCAAACCTTTAAGCATGAATGTTTATTACTTTTTTTTAAATATACGAAATTTATATACCTAACCTATGCTTACCCCACATACAGTATGTCATCTACATGTGATATTGACTCATTTAATAATAAATGATACGTAAAATCCTATTAAAAAAAATTGACAAAGAGATATTTCTAAAAATTTTTTGAAAAAATTTTATACAGTATCTAAGTGTTATAAAATTTTTGAAACGAATATAATTTTATCTCATGCAATATCATGTACATACATTGTATATAAATATATATGTATTTATTTATATACATATAAAAAAAACGAATATATTTACTGAACTAAATATTTATTATAGTTTATTATGATTGTAGATAATTAAATAATTTGCACTTAAAGGATGATTTTGGCTAAACTTCTGTTATCACTTAATTCCTTAAGTATTAAAACTTTATCTATTTTATATTATTTTAATATAATAAAAAAATATTTTAGATTTGTGATTATTTATGATTAAAAATATTTAACTAATTGATTTATTTTGCTAATTTTTTTTAAAGTTTGTATAAATTATCATACAATCACATAATTTTTGATGAATGTTTTAGTATTATATTTTAATACTGATAAAATTTAGGAGCATTGTAGTAATAATTACATGAGTATTTACAGCAATTATACTAATAAATTTAAAAACATCTATTTTTAATATATATTAAATATTTTTATAGATAATTTTTATTATATTGTCTCAACAATGATACATACAAAATTCAATACAATTTTAATTTGGTAAAAAATTATACGTACTTTCCCGATCTCATACAAAAAATATTTTAGAACACAAATTTTTAGTCACAAAATCCTAAATTTTAAAATAAGTTTTTATTACTTAAATCCTTCTCATATTGCAAAGGAGAATTCAAAAATCTTAATTTTAAAAGTAAATTATTTAAGTCATCTTTATTTACTTTTTATTTCACTTGAATCATTTATACTATTACAAAAGCTTAGCATGATAATTAAAATGTAAAATAATATTTGTAATGATAAGTATTATTTTAGGTCTATTTTAGCTATCAATATATATTATTATAAAATTTTATAAAATAATTAGTTTACAATTCCTAGCAAAATATTGCATACATTAGTTTAAAATAAAATAACCTAAAGTTAAACGTATTAGAATATACGAGAAACTAAACAACAATTAATATGCGTAATATTTTTCGTTAAATAATAAGAGAAATTCTAAATTAATAATTTATATAAAATTTTAATAATCATATCAAGTGTTATTAAGATATTGTTGAAAATATTTTATTTTGAAAGTGAAAAAGACGATGAAAACAATAAATAATGAATTAGAAAATTGCTAAAATCTAATTAATTGCAAAAAAATTAATGAAAGAATTTCTATTATGAGGTTGTGCATAGTTGATCCAACATGAAGGATATATATGCAACGAGAAAATAGATTTAGTTATTATTATAAAATAAACGTGTATAAAAACAGTAATGCTAAAACAAAATTTAAATTATAAATTAAATTTATAATTATATTAACGAATTTAATTTATAAAAAACTAAACACCATATATGGTAGCCATATTATTTATCACTTTTGAGTTAACACCACCCATACACAACCATATAATATTCCCTCATTAGCGTTGAGGATAGTTGACCATTCCTACCCAAATCTAATTTTAATAATATAAAACAAAAAACATAAAGCAAATGATGTCTTATGATTCGTATAAACCATTCAAACCAATGATTATTACAAATCATATTTTTCTAATAGCTTATGCCAGGTTTCATTAAATTCTGCGTGACTCAATGAATCATAAACAACACAATGCAACGAATACCTAATGAACTCGTACTTTTCATATGTCATCAACTTTTTAGGCACCCACCTTCTTAAATATATGCCACAGACACAATCGATGCCTCGTATTGAGGAAAACAATGTCGAACGATTCCTATGGGAAGAGATCCGGACATGTACGATAACCACGTCTGAAATAACCAAGTAGATGTTTCACTGTTATTCATTTAAAATTAATTTCATGTTTTAGCAAATAGAATGACCATAATGATTAATGCCCACAAACGGAGCAACGGCATGTCTTAACTTATATGTTGTAAGATATGTAGTATCAGATGTAACCACATCCCCCAAAATCTTTCTAAGACTGCTTTTGTTTCATCAGATCAGCCAAAAATACATATTTTATAATTGACCTGTCTCATCCAAGTCCATACTAAATAAGAACTCACCCATTATTTTCTGCTTGCATTTTATATGAATTAACATTGCATCTCCTTCATCCGAGTCATAATATGGCTTACTTGGTTAACATGATTTCTGTAGTCTCTTTCTAAGAATGTGACAACATTTTTCATGGCCTCGTGACAATAACAGAATTGTAATATGTGCCATAACTTTATTTCAAGTTTTTGTTTCACATGTAGAAGCAATGCAACACGTTGCAATGAAATATTTATAGTATGTTGGACATTGTTGTTCAGGCTAACTGCATGATTGATGTTCAAGGATTATAGTTTGAATGCAACAGCCCATTTATCCATATCTTCATCATGCAAGACAGAATACCTTACAATATTTATACATTGCACAAAGTGCACACACCGATTTATTCTCATGCAGCACAGTGAGAGAGACTACTCCAAGACATTACCATATTCATATGCATGTATGACTCTTGCTATTCGCTTATTTCTATTTTTCTCACATATAGTCAATGTAAACATATGCTAGCAATATCATTACTTCAGGCTGTTCTCCATGTGTGTATAACATATTTGTTTGGCAGTGGATATTGATAGAACGCTTAGATTCTTACCGACACTAGCTGATACATATTTTGTACAGTATTTTGATTAAGCGCTATATAAACAATATATTTGTAATTCGGCACAGATCTAGATTTATGTTTATGTTTATAGATTTTTAATTTTATCAAGTTGTTGTGTATTAATTTTGTCGATTCAAAATATCTACTTCAAATTTTTATTGACACACTTTTATAACTTTGAACCTTCTTACAAATCAACATAAGTTTGTCTGTCACAAATACAATTTATCTTTGAAATTACTAATTTAGCTAATACACTTATCTATTATTTATGGCTAAACAATATTAAAGAGTTACGAAAACTGTTTGTTTACAGCTCCTCTACGAGCAGAATTAGAACAATCGTCGTGCATATCATACTTCAAGAAACATTAATTTATTAAGTTAAAAAAATTAAAATTACATGATAAAACTTATTAAGCTAGCCAGCAGTATCAATGATCATGCTATAAGCCTTAAAGAAAGGAGACATACCACGAGACATACGTACAATCGAGAGATCTACACGCTCCACGACACTCATATAGAAGCTATATTCTTATGTCACATTAGAGCGTGAATATGAGGTTGAATAGAGGGCAAGTGTGAATCCGCGGTTAGTGAATCTGATGGTGTAACTCATAGAAGTTTGAAGAGATTTGTGGTAGGTTGCAGTTTCGGTGTGGCGTTAATAATTTGCGAGAACAGAGAAGCCCAATACAAAACTATACGGTCGATTTGTAGAAGACAAAATGGCATGGAGAGTAGAACACGAGACATCAAAGAGCGAAAACAGGGCATGATTCCTATGTAATATGGATTCTCAGCTGTATTTATGGGTTTTAGATTTGTTTAGCAATGAAAAGTTGAGTAAAATGTGAAAAGCTGAAAGCGGTGGATTTTGGGTGGATTTTTTTAAGTGACTTTTAATTTCATTTTTTAATTAGGAGAATCAAAACAACAATAGACTGTCTTTTTGTGCTCAAGAGTCTGAGTTCTCTTTGCATCGTCCGAGTCCAAATATCATCGATTGATACTAGTGACGCAAGGAACCCATTGGCCGCTATACCGCACTATGTTAGATTTAACCACACATAACAATTCCTCTTGACCGTTTAACGACACCGGCGAGTAGTCATTGAACGCCACCACGTATATGCAAGATATACATAATACAAGTTGACATTGCGCGCCAATTCAATTTTCAGTCTTAACAAACTAGGAAAATACTCTACGAAATTTCGCAAGAAGAGGGAGAGTGTTATGGTTCGGAAAACCAAATTCCTAGGTTTTTTTCAATCTCCTTCAGATTTCGAAAATGCAGAAGCTAGGGTTTCCAAGCGTAAAGACAGCTTCGATCAATTCAAGTCTATCAGTGTCAGGATCGGAACGTCGAAAAGCGAGGAACGTTACTTATGACGAGCATTGGCACAGCAACGGAACCTTAACGAGATATCTACGCAGTCCATTTCTTCAGGATGCGACATTTACATCGGGGAGTATTCGCAACACTTGAAGCTATGACTGCACCGGTTTGATAATAGGATCAAATTATGGGATGTCTTGTTGCGAGTTTACGTATTAGGAACAATGATTGATAATTTCTTTTCGATTTTGATGAATACACATGTTGTAAAGCTGGTGTGAAATCGCAGAGAAATTGGTCAAGGAGCAAGCTTCTGTGAAAACCGATCTGGAAATGGCGGTAATATGAATGAATATGTAATCCGCTTTAATCTACACGTATACAAAAATCATAACAGTCTATTGGATACTAATGGACAGAAATTTGTATCTAATGTTACGCAGTGTTTTACTCCTATCTTATCTCGCGTGGGTTTGCTACAATTCACGACTCCTGTTTGTTCAACCATTAAACACCATTATTTTGAGCAGTTGCATAATCGTGAAAGTGTCAGTATCTATTGTAACGTGATTTATTAGGGTTCATTTCTATCGTGATGCATCTCACCTCATATACAGGAAGCCATTTATTACAGTCACCTGTGATCAGTACTAACAGGTTGACAAGTATTCCACATTTATAAATCAACTGTGAGAATTTGTAGTAGTACATGGAACGCAATGCAAATTTGTAGTGTGTTAATAAGCACACTGTCTTTAAAGGTGAGATTTTTATCACATCAAATTGAAATAGAAAATAATACGGGAAAAAACAAAAATCATTGTATCGCTTATTGCATTAACGGTTACAAAGTATTTTCTCAACTATCCAAAATGAAGTATTTTGATTTATCTTGAATTCACTCGTACATATTGTACCATGATGTTGAAGGTTTTTTCTATAACTCCACGACGTATCACTCAAGTACAGAGAGCACAGTTATTCACCTTAGTAGATGACATACGGTAGGATGTTAGTCTCCACGATTTTAATCTCCTGTGTGATGAGATTCTGTGTGTGTAATGCAAGCATGAGAATGTGTGTGTATAGCATACGAGTTTATTGCACCAATGAATAAAAGCAATATTTTCTTATTGTTAGGTAAAATGTTGTTACATCAGAGATCTCCAACCAAATGATTTGCTAGACTTTAAGATTTTAAGACACACTTTTTATACAAAGTGAGTCATGCAGAATTCCTTGATAACATTAATAAATCAGAACTGGTGAATTTTGAATATTACGATTTAAATATAATCGTAGAATATCTAAACTAGACAAGATAATCATGATGGAGGGTTCCTCATCTGATGGTCATTAGAAGGAAAAAACATTACAGAATGCAACTGTCATGATAATGTGCTAAAGCTTAAAGTAAAGCGAAAAGACAAGAGAGAAGCTCTGAGAACGGAAGCTGGAGTCTAAATTCATCTCCACTAGACTCTCTCTGATCACACTCCTGAGACTGGTTACAAGCATTCTAGCTGTGTCAAGGTTCAGAATAGGTAGGTAATTAATGCATATCATAGGCTGTAGTATCACATATGCATCATGATACTCGGACTGTGCTACTCTTTGCATTTGCTTCAACAGCTGAAAAAGATAAGGAGTTTGTTGAAGACAAATTATCCTTAAGCATGAAAGCTATTGATTGTCAGAAGCAACAAATGGATCAATTATCTCTGAAATTAAGTGCTGCAGAGGATATCTTTATTAACCAATCGTTTAGTCGTTGGTAAAATCCTAAAAGTTTTTTCTGTTTGAACTAATTAAGTTTTTTAATAACTTAGATCTGCAATGAGGTGTAATCGCATTTGGCTTTCGCGTAAAGCTAGCTTGTGGAAGCTGTTTGCAGTAATTAGATTTTCCATTTAGTGATGAACTTGAATCCTGACTGTAGGTGAGAAGGATCTGAAGGAACTCAAAATTGAAAGAGACGAAACAGACAAGTTCCATAGAGATGAACATTGCAGAACTACCAAAATCATAGATGAGAAAGGTAAACATCTTGGTTACTGAGATTGCATTAGTCATTTGATCTGCAAGTGGCTGATAATTGGGCTAGTTCATATACTAAATCAGCTATATGTACAGCTACTGGAAGATGACAGTACAGGTGAACAAATTCAAATTGTGGTGTTTTTAGAACTTAATTACATTTTTAGAGCATAATATACCTCTACAATTAGTAATTTGGAGAATATTGGCAGTTTTATGCATCAGTTAGCTTGTTATGGTCTATTTGATGCCTGCATGGTGTTTGTGTCTCATTCACCAGTCCATGTTTTATGATTAGTCTCTTATTTCAATTATAAAAATTAAAAAAAAAAAAAAAAAAAAAAAAAAAAAAAAAAAAAAAAAAAAAAAATAGAAAAAAATAATTGTCCAAGCAGCTATATCTGTCCACTCTTTTATTTTCGTTATAATGTACCGCTGATTGATTTTGGGAGCTGTAGTTCCTTATTCAGTGCGACTACGTCTTACATACTTTTAATTTCTTGTATTTGTAGACTTGCTATGTAAAGAACAAATTTGAAGCAACTGTAGCTGCTAATAGACTGGAGATAGAGAGTTTGAAATCTAACATTGGACAGATGCATCTTGAGTTAAGATCAAAGGAAGATGAAATTAAAGTTTTGATGATCACAAAAGGAAACCTGGAGGAGGAGAAGAGTGAGCTTCAAATGAGCAATAATGACATCGAGAAAAAATTAGACACATCACTCCAGGAGATAAAAAACCTTGAAGGCTTTATTAGTCTATTTGCAGCACAGTTGGTTGAATTGGATAAACAAAGCTTTACTTTTATGGAAAAGCTTTACAAGCTATAAGCATTTGCACCACTTATGGATCAATGTTTTTAAACGTCAATTCCACCACTGGAGAGAAGACCATGACTGCTTAAGCATGCTCAAAGACGATGTAGATCAACTTCCATTGATACGTTTCTTTGTGCGTAAACAATCTTGAAAAAGAGCATTGCAAAGCATGTAATAAACCGCATTACAACGAAGAGATCAACTTGAAATTCAGTGAAGGCCAGGTAGCTCTGTGCTGAAAGCACAACTTTATGGAGGAATGCCGTGTTAGCTGAGACGAGTAATTCAGGTGTCCTGGAGTCTGAATGCAGAAGTGCGTGTCGTCAAAAACAGGATTGAAACTGTGAAATTGTTGGTTTCCAGATTGGTCGAAGGAAATTAATAGTTTTTCGTTAAGTTCAAGATCATCTGATAATAAAATGGTCAATAAATTATCTTTTCCCATCTGTGCTATACTTGAGCATGTCATGTTTACATTTTAAACCTATCCATTAAATCTTGCAGCAAGATTTGTTGCTGAAACTTTCATCTCTTGAAATGGAGAACAAAGAAAATATGGAGAAATTGCTTGCAGAAAATTCATGAAAAACTTCAGAAGACAATTACTAAATGTGCCAAACGGGTGTCAATGAGATAGGGGAGTGGCAAGTAGATGTCTCTGGAGAAAAACACAAATGTTTGCCAGCTTCATAGCAACATCCCCTGGCGAGATAAGGACCGCTTTTACGTGCAATATACTGACAGAGAGAAGACAACTGTGACATACCTCCAATCACAGAGGTTTTGAAAATAGTAAGAATATATGAATTTGTGGAAGTCTATCAACCTTTCGTGTAATCGGAGTATATTACTGCAGAATCAGGAATTGCTAACTGCTGCTGAAAGTAACCTTTCGGAAGCTAAGAAGCAGCATGATCTTGTGCTAGAAATTAAACAGTCAGAGTTATCAAGGCAATTGAAGAGACAAAACATATACTACAGAGGAATGATCAGGTTTTCCCTTTTCTCTCTGCATCATTTACCTTATAAAACCATCAGTAATTATTGTTTGTTTGAAGTAAAAAAGATAAAATTCAAATTAGTTTAACCTGAATAACAAACTACACTGTGAATTGGGAGATTTATCCAGGACACATTAGTGTACATTCACCGAGGAGTATGTAGGTAGATATAAGCTGTGAAATAATGTTATTCAATATGCAGAGAAAGAACAAGGTGATCAGCTTGTCATTATCGAACTACAGGCAATGCACTCAGCTTAGAAATGGTTGATTCTCAACATTTAACTTTTCAATTTTATTCGGCAGATAAAGACTGTTTAGCAGAAAATAGGAAAAGAAGTGATCTGACCACAAGGTGTCTTGGCAGAATACAAAGATAGAGGCACAAAGCAGCTACTTATTCGGTATATTCAGGAGGATCATACTGTGTGTGCGCCTGGTATGTCTCCAAAACAACTAATACAAACGAAAATCAAATCATGCTATAAATTACTTTTCATAGTGCAATATCTCTATTTAGAACACTCCTCATATATACTATCATCATGTACAAGGTGTCTTAATATGATTTTCACTTTTTATTATTTCAAGATATCATTTTGTATTACTACGTATATATAATAATAAATCGTCTTTCAGATGTATGTATATGTCAACAAAAAAAACACACGG
>BNST01002424.1:0-386373 GCA_019650275.1 Xylocarpus granatum | reverse complement strand
TGAATGCTACTGTATATCAGATATTGAAGCTGGTCTTGGGCTGAAGAGGAAACACTTGATAGCCATCTCTCTTTTGGTTGGTAATGACCATGATTTAAGTGGGGTACAAGGAATTGGGATTGATACAGCTCTTCATTTTGTCCAAAATTTTAGTGAAGATGAGATATTAAATAGGTTTGTTAAAAGATCAGTTCTTTGTTATTTTTAGTTTGACAGAGTGTCATGGTAGAGTGCATATTGAGCTATGATCTTTATTTTATTTATTAAAGACAGTTTCTTGTAGTTTACATGGCATAGGTAATGGCGATGTTCCGAAATATCGGGGTTTTATTGAATCTACGGATGATGCTGCACTCTGTTCAGATGAAAACTTGTGGATGATAAAATCTTCTCATTGCTCCTTCTGCGGGCATCCAGGCAGTAAGAGAGCTCATCTCAAGTTTTCATGTCAGTATTGTGGTAATGGCGATAATGAGCATTGCTTGAAAAAACCAGAAGGGTTTAAATGTAATTGCTCCTACTGCCATTTGGTACGACTTCACTGTCATAGCAATCCTTTAATTAGAGGATGTAAATATGGTATATCAATATCTGGATGGTTTTTATCTAATGTATTATCTTTTGAGTTTGCTTTCCACCTTTTGCAATTTGTTTTTCTGTTGTGTGCTTCTTCCTGTATCCTTCCTAAAATCATTCCATGTTTATTTGAATCAGAATCAAAAAGAAAAGGAACGGAGGAAGTATGAAAATTGGTGGATTAAAGTTTGCAGCAAGATTACAATGGAGTCAAATTTCCCAAATGATGAAATTATCCAAATGTATCTGTGCAAGAATAATGGAAACTTTACTGGTATGTTAGTAGTTGTCTGTGTCCATCAAAGTATTGATGATAATCATTGCTATGAACATTTTCTATGTCAGTTATTCGACATTATTTACAATTACCAAGTAAGTCAACAGCTGAAATGGTTTTAAAAGGAGTTGAAAATTTCTTTTTATTCTTCTAATAGTAAGAGTGCTCCTTGTACTATATTAGTTTTCCTTGGCAGCTGGATCCTGCTTCAAACATTTGTTTTTTGCTCTTGCTGTTTGGATTTTTTTTCAGTTTATCCTTCTTCAGAGGCAAAGAGACCATTGTTAGGAATCCCATTTGATGCATGGAATTTGAGTTGCGTTCCCTGAGATTTTTGTATTATTTGTAAGGCTTTGTTTTTATCTTTTTAAATAGTTGTAAATGACTTATTTGCTTTCCTTATTCTGCTGCAGCTACTGATGGTTCGTCAATATCATGGGGGAGCCCAAAAACTGAAATGCTAGTTGAGTTCTTGGTTTTCCATCAGCTTTGGGAGCCATCATACATTCGCCAGAGGATGCTTCCTATGCTATCTACTATTTATTTAAGAGAAATGGCCACAAATCAAGTAAGAGATTTGTTGTATGGTCAATATGAATTTCATTCCGTTCATCGCGTGAAGGTAAGGTATGGACATCAATCTTATGTTGTCAAGTGGAAGAAGGCTGCTTCTTTAATGGGCAATGTTACAGTCCCTGTTGAAGATTCTGATTTGCATCAAGAAGTGGTCATGGAAGTTGATGAATGCATTGATCTGTTGGATGAGTTCAGTAGTCCCCAGATTCATGTCGATGATGGGTGCTGGTTTTTGGTGACTGATGAAAATACGAAGCTTTTGCATTCTGCTTTTCCAGAAGAAGTAAACAGGTTTTTGCAAGAGAAGGTATACTTTGGTTGGTTTGTGTGATTGGTTCCTCTCCTCTCCTTTATTTGTTTAATTTGCAAGCGGAGGTATCTTCTGATTCTGCATTAGTTTTGCTGTGAATTAGATTTCAGATAATGTAGAATGATGGCTTTGAACCCAAAATATCTGGTGATTACTGTTGGAGTGGGTATCCCTTGGATGGTATAGTCTTACTTTAAAGTTGAAATTGAAGTCGTATTTGGATGCTATCCAGAGATGGTGGAATTTGTTGCCTAGGGCGGGGGACTTTTGGCAAGTCTAGGAGGCTGTAGTACAAAATGGAATGTCCTTATGTCCCCTTTTCTTGGTGGAAGAAAGATAAAGAGGAAAATTGATAGCTATTCATTATATGGATACTAAATTCTTAACATCTAAAATGCTAGGCAGTTACATGTTGATATGCCAATAGATGAATGTAGTTAATGCTAGGCTCTTTTTGAATAAGCAAATGTTGTTGAGATGAGTAAGTTGACAGAGAAGAATGAATGATATAATTTAACTAGAGCATCTATTAAAGATTTCTGAAAGTCAGGTAAGATAGATTAATTAAAATTGATGGCTTCAACAAGAAGGAATGTTAGCTTTTATTAAAGTGGAAGAACAGGGGCGATATGGTGGCTTGACATAATGATAAAGATGCTTCTTTTCCAGGTATAAGTTTATAGGCAATTGAGCAATTATAACTAATCTAGGTATCATCATAACATTTTCAAAATTCATGATGTTTTTGTTATCGTGGTCATTGGGGTTCTTGCTGCACTAATGATGTTCTGAAATCAATTTCCTCTTGAGCTGCTACGTGAATATCCTTTTTGTTCTGTGAATTCACAGGAACTGAAAGAGTTGAAAAGAAAAAAGGCTTCAAGTTTAAGATCTGAAGAGTTCAATGGGAAGTTAGAATCACCAAAATCAAAAGGTGTCCAGCTTAGTATTACTGAATTTTATCGTTTGGCCAAAGTACAATTCCATGCAAAATCAGGTGAAGATTCGATCAAGACTTCCAATTGTCAGGTTGGTGGAACATCCAAGGGGAAGAGGAAAGTGTCAAGTGCCAATCTTTCGAAGTCTGCAAGGCGTCGTCTTTTGTTTAACTAATAAAATTTGAGTTTATGGTTTTTCATGCCCCTTTGGATATAAGGGAACCATTAAATTAAGGTGAAAAGTTAATTCACTTCTAGTTAACGAGTTTTTTGGATTAGATCATCGGGTGGACTCCTTTCCCTTTCATCCACTTGTATATAAGTTGCCATCTTATTTGTATGTTGTATAACTCTTAATGGTTTTTTGGTTCAGAATCTGTGGTTATATAGTTGACACTAGTTAGTGCAGGAGCTAAGTGAAAGTGACACTTCCATTGATATTCTTGCAGTTACTATTCCAATGAGTGTATATATTTAATTGAAATCCTAATATTTCAGACAATATGCTGCCATGGAATATCATAGAGGTCCTTTTGTTTGTTGTTCCGTTCAATAAAGAAACAAGATGTTCACTGTGGAAATGCCATGCTATTTTTTTGTTTCTGCGCTTGTCCTTAATCATGTAGAGCCTAGTAGTATTGATACATCAGTAGTGAACATAGGCAATGAACTCCATACACCAATTGGCTAGATTTTGCTTGTCCCTATTCTAATTATTTTGGAATCAGGAACACTAACAATGGGAAGTTGGCAGGTTTCATCCAAATGGTAGATTTTAATGGGGAATAATTTCTTAAAGGGAAAAATGACTTCCTCCAATGATGTAGATTATGGTTTAGAAAGTGCTGTGTAATGGCCTGCATCAATAACACAACAGCAAGAAGAGAAAGGGCAGCAATAACTTTTTGTACCGACGCAGTTAAAACAGCATCATAAGGCCACGATATCTTCGCCGCCAAAGGAATAGAGATTAATGAGTTTTATCGTTGGACAAAAGTATGAACTCATCTATTCACTGATGAGAATTTTGATTATCTCTGATAGATTAACGAGTTTGCTTCTAGTTATTTAAATGTTAATTTCTGAAGCTTTATCTAAGGTGTTTTATTTCAGTATATCTCAATCATCTGGTTTTTCACTATTTGTAGCACAAAGGCGATGCTGATATATGTGTCTCTTGATTATTGAATTCAGAGATAGAGAAGCTGCTGCAGGAAAGGATTTATTGATTACTGTTGTTTTCCAGGCAGACAAATGCAGGTTTAGGGTTGTCCTTTTGCATTGCGCGGAGGAGGAATAGGTTGTTTTGTTTCTTCATACGGATCATCTTTAGATTCTGCAGATGGAAAGTTTGATGAGTATAATTTGATGATGAACTAGATCCATAAAATATCATTGATTCTATCCATGTATCCGTTGCTTTTGGATAGCGCAATCATGAGGATAATGCACACTTCTTAGTTCCACATAAGTTGAAAAACGTTGGCAACATTGCCATACGACATTGGTTCGAAACTCTAAATGAACGGCAAGTCGTTTCCTTTTCAACAAAATTGGTGTTTTGTTGTTACTCATGATGTATAAAAATTTGTAGGGTTGGCATCTCCACCATGGATAGACATCATCCCAAAGACCACCTCACTTTTCCTCCCAATTCTGCTTCCAACAAATCCTGAAAGCCGACCAAAATGTACAGTCCCAGCTTATGGTAGCGTTATCAGAACACAAAAAAGTGCGGCTTGCATTGTATAGGCGAGAAGCCAAGATGATTATAATGCCACTGTTAAACCTCTCAACTCCGAGCCTTTTTCCCAGAAAATCACTCGAACAGGTCTTGTGACATGTTATTCATTTGATTGGGGAAATTTGTCGAGTATTTAGTAGGCCTTTTTTGGGTTTGCTTCTGCAGCATTATATGCTGAATTCTGAAATAAACAGGCAGCTTGCTGGTGCTGCTGATGCTCAAGAAAAAGATGTGGTGTTAGAGATTGGGCCTAGAATCGGTTATTTGAGTAATGTTCTGTTAAATGCTTGTGCCATGGTCCTTGCCATTGCGAAGGTAACAACTGTTATGCAAATTATTGTTTTGCCTTTTTTGAAAATAGTCATATTAGTAACAAGTTTTACCAAGTTTGCACTCGTTTGTTCTTAAATTCTTGTTGATGACAAACATGATTTAAATGGGGTACAAGGAATTGGGGTTGATGAGGTATTAGTACGTGAACTAGTGAGTTTTGTTTGTTATTCTTGGCGCAAAGAATAGATAACCAAATACGAATAAGTGGAATAATTCCTTTGGATGTATATAATATTATGCATAAAATTTTTACTCTATAGAATACACTAGATGTACTCTAAAGTGTTACCGAGCAGCATAGTCCAACTGTGTTCACTCATGAAAGGTGAGATAATCTAGTGGAAACACTTTGTTTGCTACCCAAGAAGTGTTAATGTTTTGCTCGTGGATGGTGATTCAGTATGTCTTGCGATTCTCTCAAAAATGCTCCATAGTTTTGGACATAACACTATATATTTGAATATCCTTGTTTTTTCTTATTTATAACTAATTTCTCATTTGAATCTTTATATTTATATATTAAGGAGACATCTATCATCTTTTTTGCTGCTTCCCTGCTTCCTGCTTTGTGATGCACTATAACAATGTAACAAGGGTGTTATTTTCCAATATAATGTTCACCACTTATTTTTGTTGCTTTGGGGAATAGGAGACTACATGATTCTCCCTAATCTCAAAGATTTAGTTGTGATTTTAGTCAAAAAAAACAAGAATGAAAATCCTAATCTCAGATATTGAGATTGCCAAGAGTGATTGATAGCTACTTCTCAGTGGATTGATTCAGTTATACCCCCGCTTACACATGGTCAATATACAAACATTTCAATTCTCTAGTTTCTTTTTTGCCTCTTCCTTTAGAGTAGGCTGTCAAACATTGGTTGAGATTTTTAAGCTGACATTTTTTCTCATCTGTATCTTCCTGCAAAAATTTCTCACTCTGATTTTGTCTGTTGTGATTGCTGCCAAGTGAGCCACAGATGCATTGTGCATTACGTGGGAGAAAGAAGATGTGATCAAACTTAAACTGGCAGAGGCTCGCTTACTTGATATGGATAAATATGAGCTGCTTGAGACAGCGGGAGAAATGTCTAAACTATCGGTTATAAGTAGCAATCAAAGTTCACTTTTGCTATCATTTTTCTTTTAAGAAAATGCTGCTCAATTTGTTCTTTCACTAACTATTTCTTCCAATGTGTTTTCATTCCTAACAAGTGATGTGAAAATGGCATTTTAGTTAGTCTGTTTGATGGGGAATAGCCATGAATGATATAATAAAACAGAGTCAATGCTAACTGCTGAAGGGTTGTGTAGCACGCAATGTACATGGAAGTTTATTTCAATTTCCATATATGCAGTCCATCTCAACATCTTGTCAGCCTTCTCTTGGTTTTGCACTTGTACTTGATCAAGTAGATCCAAGTTGTAATGATCCATCAAATTGTAAACATGGGCAATGGACTCCACGCACCAACGGGCTGGATTTTGCTTGTCCCTCGTCTAGTTATGCTGGAATAAGGATCACTAACAATGGGAAGTTGGCAGGTTTCCAGTGGATTTTGAGGGGGAAGAATTTCTTAAGGGCAGCAACAACTTTTTGTACCCCTGCAGTTAAAACAATATCATGAAGGCCATGATATCTTCTCCGTCGAAGGAGTAGAGATTAATGAGTTTTTTCATTGGACAAAAGTATCAACTTAACTATTCACTGATGAGAATTTTGATGTTCTCTGGTATCTCAACGAGTATGCTTCCAGGTATTTAAATGCTGGCTTTCTTTAGCTTCATCTAAGGTATTCTTATTTTTGTAAATCTAAATCTGGTTCTTCACCGTTTGTAGCAACAAGGATAGGAAGTTTGATGCGGTTATCAGTGTCTCTTGATAATTGAATTCAGCGATAGATAAATTTCGGTAGGAAAGGATTTATGGATTACTGTGTTTTCCAGGTAGACAAAAGCAGGCTTAGGTTTGTCCATTTGCATTGCTCGGAGGATGAACAGGTTGTTTTGCTTCTTCATATGGGTCATTTTTAGATTCTGCAGGGGGGAAATTACACTGTTGCTTTGCAACAGAGATGCTATGATTCTCAGATTGTTAATATAATTTGACGATGAACTAGAAAGATCCATATAATATTGTTGATTCTATCTGAGCGCCTATTGTCGTAGCCATACGACATTGGTTCGAAACTCTAAATGAATGGCAAGTCGTTTCCTTTTCAACATCGGTGCTGTGCTGTTAATCATGATATATAAAAATTGTACAGTTGGCATTTCTGCCACGGACAGACATCATCTCAATGACCACCTCACTTCTCACAATTCCCCTTCTAACAAATTCTGAAAGCAGACCAAAGTGTACAGTCCCGGCATACGGTAGCATTATCGGACACAAAAAAAAGAGCAGCTTGCATAGCATCACGAGAAGCCAAGATAATTATCAAGCTGCAGTCCTTGCCATTGAAAAGGTAGCAATGGTTCTATGAATTCTTTTTTTCTTTTCCTTTTTTGGACATTGCCAAATTAATAATCCGTTTTACTAGATTTGCACTCTTTTATTCTTAGATTCTTGTAGTTCAATTCGTAAGATGATAAAGAACACTCTTTTTATTATTGGATTATTGGGTTTTTTTAAAGCCTGTGATTAGTGCTTGTTCAGTTTTCAGTCGTGAAAAAACAGTAGCGGTAAAGTGCAGGCATTCTATTTTATGATCATTTTGCATTTTTTCTGCTAGTATGATTCTTGATTTTGGTTGTCTTCTGTGTCATAAAAATGAGTTAGGGACAGAAGCTAATATTTGTTTTCATTCTCACTCTAAAACTTATAGGTACACAAATTAGACTGACCTCACTCTCTAATGCACAAGCATACTTTTTGAGAAGAAATAGTGTTTCCTGCCCCGTAGCTTGTGAAATTGGTTATAATTTTGATGTACTTTTGCAAAACTACCCTTTTTCTACTATTTATGAATTAAATTTTTTTGAATATGCGTTCATTTCATTTTATATCAACACATTTGTTTTATGGATGCATTCGCTTTCCATTTTACATTAGCTACAAAATACCCATATGGTTGGTCTCGTGAGAGAAAGATTTGCAGGTACAGACCAGCCCAAGGTGAATTATACTTGGTTATTATATGAATGCACCATAATAATTGCTTCATTTTGATTTAATGATGCTATGAGGTTGTCAGCTCATCTTCTGTTGGTTTTGCAAGAAGATTTCATTACATGTCACGTTCGCTCATATGCTGTCATTATTTGAACATACAAAGTCAGTGAATGCAAGCCCAGGGTATGCAAAAGTGGAAAACACCCAACTCGTTGACAAAATTTTGGCCAATTTGAATCAGATATAATAGTCTTGTCTGATGGTTTTGCTTTCAACATAAATGAGACGTGAATACATCAATTAACCTTGTCTGTCTTGATGCACAACCATATTATTTACATTGAATGCCATGTAGTGATATATAAGTACCATTGGAAGATTTTTGAAAGTATGTTTTATATTTATATATGTGTTGATGCATGAAGTTGAAGCTTTAAGACTATTTCTTTTAAACTATTCAACATATTTTCATCAAGAAATCAAAAACTCTTCTGTTTCTCAAGTTACCATAAGCAATATTTTTTTTCCTTTTATAAAGGTAAGGAGTGGGCCAGTGCCCAAACAAAGATGTTGTTTAACCACCTCAGCTGAGCTGGCGGGGGCCAACTTATGATTATCTTGCAAGTTTCTTGTTCACAGGTAGTTGCGAATATTCCCTTCAATACAAGTACAGATGTAGTCGAGCAGCTTCTTCTTATGGGTGACATGTTTTCCATAGTTGCTCTCTTATTCCAAGTAAGTTTTGGCCACCTAGTACTCGATTAGTACTGTCCATTCATCCAGCTCAAAGATCTACTAATATTATAGAATTTGGAAGCTTTGGGTTTTTTTTTCCTATTCTTATATTATCATGAAAGATGTACACAATTTTACTGGAATGGAAAAAAGGAAAACCTGAAAATAGAATGTCAGTCTTTCACAGTGTACTAAAGGTGAGAGTGCCAAAAGGATGATACATTGAAGATGGAGAGATCTTGTATTATCGGTATTTTTTTCTATTAAATCATAGAAGAAAGTTGCTCAGGTGGATGCAATAATTTATTAAAGTGATAGAGATGATTAAAAGCATTCCTGAAGTATTGTTTGAATTGAGAGAAGCTTTCAAAATACAAAATATGAGAACAACTTTACTCGGTCAACATGTACTTTTGAGAATTATGGTTTATTTTAGTTGAATGAATTGCTCAAGAAGATAATAAAGTTTGAATTGTCATGGAGAAAACAATCACGTCTTAGTCAAAATTGGGCATCTGAATCATGTTTATGTTATAAACCTTCCTTTCAATGACCCTATAATGAATGAATAATTTCAGCAGGAGGCAGCTATGTGCTTGGTAGAACCTTCTTTTGCGCATACCTGAGTACTAGCCCGTCAACATATTTGTTGATTTCTATTCAGGTAATTCTGCTGCATATTAGTACTGTAATGATCTACATTAATTGCTTTTGGTCAGCATATATTTGCCTGGTTTCAAACCAAAAGCTGTTTAATTTTCAGCATAAAAGTTGATATAATATTCATTTAGCAAGGGTGGTTCTCTCTAATTCTACCATTACGAGAAACTGTTATCAACTATAAGATGGCACATGAATCAGTTCTCGAACCATCTACACAGTAAAATCTAACTTGCAAATTTGTTCAAATCAACTGGTTCAAACATATTTTTACAGTGCTCAGGTCAAGTAAATGAAGTGCACGGATATACATAAGCTAGTTTAGAGCATCCATATTTCTGATCCAAGAAATTATGTACATACAGATATTGCTTTAAAACCAATGCCTACACTTTCAACATCCGTAAATAGTCATCTATAATTGACAATGAAGATGAACGGTAACCAGAACCAAAGAGATTGTAATGATTCAGGTAATGGTACAGCATGTAAAGGTCTCTCCTCTTTTCAAAGCCTGGCTGTTTGGGCATGACCTGGTAAATAAAACAAGCTCAATGAGGATACAGGGAGATATTAACCACGAGTCCTCCAATTTGTAATGCAATTGTTATAGGCTATGGATTGATGATGCGGGGAAGAAAATGGACTAGATCAAGATTTTTCATATTTCTTGATGCTGCAAGTGCAGGATCTGCTTAAAAATCAGAGCTATGCCAGCTAGCATTACAACTGATCTTATTTAGGTCTAATTAACTTGTATTTGTCAGTTCTTCAACTAATATGTATGGAATCAATGCTACCTCAAAATAGGAATTGTAGAATGATCCTCCAAAACCAGCACACCATGACATTCCAAATTCTGCCTCATTATGTCCATCTGTAGAGGAAGACAATCAACAAGTATAGAGTCATTACTTTAATGAGTTGATGCTTTTAATGATTCAATGAACAACACTAACTAATAAAGCTCTCCCTGTCAGTCAATCAGCAAGCACATGAGCATAGGAAGAAAGAGACACAGATGCACGCCTAGCCCTACCCCTTTTACCACCTGAGATAAAGGTATGAGAGATACACAATTGTTTGCTGAATATATTCCAAATTTTGTCAAAATATATGTCATGACCTCATTTGCTATTGAAGTTGTCAGATATGGTCCCCTTTTTGAGAGGGAAGAGGGTGAGAGAGGAGAGCAGGGATTTCAATTATCCTGCCATAGAATTGTAGAGCAGTGAAGCCTACTTCAGACTTACAGTAACATGCTGGGTCAAGTATAAGAGGCTCGCCATTTTTGTCAGAGCTGATATTCCCACTCCACAAGTCTCCATGCAGCAAGCATGGCTCTATAACGATGTCTTCAAAGAGAGGTGCCAAGTTCTTCATCAGTCTCTGTCCTGTCAACAATTTTTCAGATAAGCATCAACTTTCTTAAAGTTTAAGAAAGTTAATATATGGAAGAAAATGCCATGAGAAGAAACTTATGTCAAGAACAGAATTACCTCTTTGGTGAATAGTTGAATCTCCATACTGGTCCAATGCTAACTTAAGCTGGTAACCTAATCTATGTTTAGCATAAAACTCAATCCAATCTGAAGTCCATGTGTTTATCTGTGGAGTACTACAAAGACCGAGTAAATGCATTATAAGAAAGGTTAAAAAAATGATGAGAATGATCATGGTGAAAAGGTTTTCACCTTCCAATGGTATTATCAACATCAAAACCGAAACCTTTACTGGATTTCCCAGCTTTATGCATTTCAGCAAGCTTCTTCCCTAAAATTGACTGAGAAACAAGAAGAGGCAAATTGGTATTTGCTATTATAATCTAAAGACATAAAACTTCCAAGCCTCACCCGATCAGCTCTAGAAAAACCAAACTCAATGAATTCCATAATAATATATGATCCACCGGTTGGTAGGGCTCCAACCTACAATATTTAACAAGAACTTGCACTGAGATTTCACCCCGTATAGAAGACTGAGGGTTCATTATCTAATGCTAAAGCTAAAAAAAAAGTAGTAAAATGTATATGCATTTATACAAAAAAAAGTCTACTAAAATACGTAATGTTACCTATAAAGTTCTCTAAATACTATTTTAATTACTACGTAGTTATGTGGTAATTTAAAAAATACCTCGGGTGCTAACTAAAATTGATAAGCACTTACATAAAGTTAATAACAAAACACATGGATAAGTAGTCATATATTTTTTGAACTTAGCACTTATGCAATGTTAATTAGCAATGCCAAATGGGCACTAAAACTGCTCCATGTTAAAATAATTTGAGACTTCCTAACCTTAAAAGGCCTAGGTACTCTGATTGTTCTAGTTTCATACATGGCACCCAAACCAAGAGCTTCTCCCTCGAACATTGATGGTCCGATACTCCTGATCCAGCAGTTTAATACCATTAACTCCTCAGACAGTAAGTAAAATGTTCACTGTCAAAAGCTAAAACCCACCAGCAATTCAGCTAATGACATAAGACTCAATTCATAGGCATCACGTTCAGCAATACCTGTTTGTTTTAACAAAGAAGGAACCAGCATCAGTGTCATAACGACTAGCAAGATTAATGCAACCGCCACCAACGGGACTAATCTTCGTAATTTGGTTAGCCTTTCCTTCAGAGAGAATCCATTCACGGACAGGGTCATCACTCAAGGCCGCCACTGTCGGACACCCAAAACTTAACCATGATCATTCCCTTTTAACAGAAATTCATAGCAATTAAGTATTCCTTTAAAGTTAAAACCCATAATTTTGACAGCTAAATTTATCTAAAAACAATGAAAATCGGGTAAAGGAACATAGTTTATTCTACGAAGAATAAATTTGTTCAAATTACTTACTAGCAAACGGTCTGCGTTTATTGTAGGAGAGTCGAGCAGGCAGAGAAAGAAAACAAGAGCAGAAAGAGAGAAATCCCGCGTGTGTCATCATTAGCTCAGACTCTCGAGAGACAAGAAACCTGTTAGCGCCTGGCCTGGCCTTTGCCTTTTGTGGTGTTCAGTTTTCATTGGCCTGCTTCGAGACAACGCTACGCTGAGCTCGGTCTGGAGACATGGAGCGCGTTTGGTACCTGGGCTAGCGTGTCCTTATCGATATTAAGTTATCCTTTCATGTTGGTATTATTGTCGGCCCGCCCAAGTTGCTTATTTCTTCATTTTCTTTAGGCTAATTACTCGATTTAACCATTGTTTTCTCAAATTTCTTAACGTTAAATGTTTTTAATTCTCTGTTTTAATTTATTAATTCACGAAATTAAGGTTTACTCAGTAAAAAGGCAGTTGACTTCGTTTGCCGAAGCACCAAGCATTTTTTCGTCTCTTGAAATGGCGGATCCAGCACTCCACAGTATCCATCAAACTCAACTCATCAAAGAAATCGCCATAGATTACACCCCAGAAGCGTGCACTCACTGCACAGACTCCAATTCGATCACACTCACTTTCGATCACCGCGGCGGAGCCAGGTGGCGCTCCACCACTCGCTTTCTTTATGGCACTTTCAGCTCCCTCATTCAGTGCCCAAAAGGCAATACAAGTGGCCTCAACTTCAACATTTATCTCTCCTCCTTAGAAGGTGACAAATCCCAAGACGAGATCGACTTTGAATTCCTTGGCAAGGACAAGACCATTGTACAAACCAATTATTACACCACGGGTAAAGTTTAAATCTTTATAAGGATTCTGCACGGATATTTGAGAGTGCTCTTAGATTTCTGTAACTGTATGAATATGAATCGTCCTGTTGGTTAATTGTAATGTAGGAACTGGGAATAGAGAGGAGATTCACGATCTGGGATTTGATTGTTCTGATGGATTTCATGAGTATGTGATCAAGTGGGGTCCAGATTTGATCGAGTGGTTGATTGATGGGAAGGTAGTGAGGAGAGCAGAGAGGAAGGAAGGTGAAGGATTTCCAAATAAACCAATGTTTTTGTATGCGTCGGTTTGGGATGCTAGCTACATTGATGAGGCGAGGTGGACTGGCCCGTATTCGGGCTGCAATGCACCTTATGTTTGCCTCTATAAAGACATTCGTGTGCCTGTTGCCACTGCTGTGGATTGCTCTTGTGATTCTTGATTGATTTGGTGAGTTGAGTATCTGAATGTCTGTTGTTGTTGAGATTTTATTCCCTAATTGTTAGCTCTTTGAATTGCAATGTGATTGGATTGTTCGGAGTTTCATGGCTTCGGTTGCTTTCTGTTCCTAGCCAACTGTAATCAGCAATTTCAATTTGTTGTACTTAGTTGTTGAATAACATAATCTGATTTGCTTTCAAGTTTATTAATGTCCTTGTTTCAAGCATCCTTTCTGTATATGTTCATGCTTCTCATTTTCCTGAAATATAAGCAATAAGATGAAACATTCCGATTCTAATTGGTAGAGAATAATTATGTCTTCGTATTAGTACCTCAATGATGCAGATGAGAAACAAACTGCTTTTATAGTAGAACTGCAAGGAATGAATGGTTCTGAGCTTGTTGATCTTGAGCACAGGATTCATTATTTACTAACATGCTCATGCTACAAATTCTGGTCTTATATGAGAGACTGTACTTTAGTACTTGGTTGTAGCTCAGAAACACAACTGATATATGGATTTTATCTGTCTGTTTAAAATGGCATATAATGAGAAAAGTCATGGTCCCAATAAGTTGGGTATCTTCCTTTGTTCTCTAGTTCTTTAAAAAATATCAACCATTCGATATGCTTGCAATATCTAATTGTTATTGCCTGACTGAAATATTTTTGTCTTGCGATTTGTTAGATGGTGAAAAGAGTTTGTTTTACTTTTATATCTGTCACCTTTGGTGAGGCAAAGATTGTCACACTCAATGACATGTGTGGTGTCTTGATATAAATTTGAAGACTTCAGTTCGTAATTTGGGATGTGGATGCTAGAGATTCTGATTAGAGCATGCATTCATATTACTCATCTCGGTTATCACATTATTTGAGTTTTTTTGAAACATTAGCGTACTGTCGAACATTCATATGATTTGAATGGTTGGATAAAAAAAGGTTTGACACTTGTGCCAGCCATTGACTTCGTTTAGATTAATGTCCTAGGTGCATGGATTCTGTGTTGCCGGTTATAACAGGGTCAAGTTTAATATGTTTAAGCATTTTCTAGTATAGGAGTTATTGTTGTCAGAAGTTCAAAACAAAATGCTGCTATTTGCTTAGATCAGTTCTCCTTCCACCTTTATCCTAACATATTACAGTGGAAATTTGGAGGGATACCCTGCAACCATGATTTTGGCTTTTTCTTTTCTATCCTTCTCAACTTTTCATTATGAACCATCAGTCCCCCCTTCCTCGGTGATCTTATGGTTCTGCTTAAGTCCAGGCGCTGTTGATCAAGCAGAGAAACAATCTAGTTGAGGTGAATTCTTTTGTCAATTGATAGGGATGGCTTGTTCCAAGTCTTGGTTTCTAAATATCCAGAACACTTTTCCTCTCATTAAAAAATTTGAGTAATAACCATGGTCAGTTTCAGGAAAAAGATATGGAAATCTTTCAAGCATTGTTTATGCCCACATTACACAAGGGAGTTTGGTCAAGAAATCTGTTTGATTAATTTTTGAAATACCACAAAATATTATTAATAACTTGAGTGTTGCAATCAAATGTTGCACTTTGTTGAACTAAAAATATGCAAAATGAAGAGAAAATCCATTTTGCCTGGACAATAATCTATTCAATCAAGAGACATGACTCACGAAGTTAAGGATATCGAATGATTGAACGCCAGCTTTGCGCTATGTCCACAAAAGAAAATCAATGAAGGAAAATGAAAACCCCAATTATTGGTCCCGAAACCAGGCCTTATCCAAAAGAAGCGAAGAGAGAAAGTATGACAGATGCAAAGGCAACATACCCAAGATTCTCTGCCTTCAAACTGCAATAATCAGAATCTTGACAACTAAAATTCATTTTTATTTTTTATCGTTGAAAACTTGCCGCCAAAACTGACTACCCGCCTCAATCTCAACCGTTGGATTTCAAAAATCTCTCAAACTTCAGTGGGTCCTCGGTAGATGTGGCCGGCATGTACGCTAACCATACTTTTTCTTTCCTTACTCTCTTCTCATCTTTTGCATTGAGTCCGACCAAAGGGATTATGATTCCACATGCATAATTCTTTTTCTTGATTTGCATTGAAATCTCGTTATTTTAAGAATCTGATCTGGGTTTTTGTTAACCCTTTTCTTTGTTTTTCGTCATCTCCCTGTTTTTTGCGAACTGGTTAAAGAAGATAGCAGTTGAAGATGTGGGGTTCGGGTATGAATTTGATCACAACAATCACTGGATTTGGGATGAGTGCAACTTTTATTGTGTTCATTTGTACAAGATTAATTTGCAGAAGACTTCGAGGAGTCGAGTCAAGGCCAATGTTAGATATTGAATCAGGAATTGGTCTTCAACAGGTATATTATCTCTTTGTTGCTTGTTAACAGTAGTGTACCTGACATTTTCTTTTCTCTTATCATTTCTTTTTACGTTTGATAACAATACGAGAGATTTGTTGAGTTGCCTTTCATTTGGTGAAACTCAAAGATAATGATCGATATGACAGTAATTCACCCTTCATGAATTTTACGTGTCAGGAATTCAATCTTAGCAATTTATTTGTCAGAGGGGCTGTGGAAGCACGAATTTGTTTTCTATTTCATTTGTTTCCTTCTTGCCCGTCAGTTAATACCTCTTCACGAAAATCGGAGCTGTCAACTGCTACAGATACTGATAATAGATTAATGATATATTTTTACTTGGGTATGCTTGTGATTTTGGGCTTTGAATTTTTCGTTGTTTGTTGGCAGCCACAGCAGCGGATCAATGGCCTTGAACCAGTGGTTGTCGCTGCAATCCCCACTATGAGATTTGACCATGAGGCATTCAAATCCGTAGAAGATGCACAGTAAGTTTAGCCACCTCAAGAATGTTACCACTTGCTGTTCACCTTAATATTCCACATGTTTTTCCCCCTGTAGATTGAGAAACCATGACTTTCGTAGACCGTAACCTCATTGGGGTATATATCTTTATAGACTTGATAGCTATATGCTTGAAGTGGAAGTTTCGAACTCTAAAAATGGCATGTAAATGGGTGTGCCAAAGCATTTCTGGGTGGGGGGCCTGTCAGTGAATATGTCTCATGTCTCTGAACGTTTTGTTGTTGTGTCGTTGGAAAAGTGAGTGATATCCTAATGTCCTTTTAAGTTTGACATGTTGGTTGACGTATACAGATTAGATGACACTGTATATTTTTTATCCTACAGATGCTCCATATGTCTGGGAGAGTATCAGGATGAAGAAGTGCTGAGAATAATGCCCAAATGCGGACACAACTTTCATCTCTCGTGCGTTGATGTTTGGCTTAGAAAACAGTCCACCTGTCCTGTCTGTCGATTACCATTACAAGAACCTCTTGAAAGAAACCAAGCTAGTCAAGCTACAGTTAGCATGGCCCTAGCCGTTGATTGTCCCGAGACTTCAATTGACCGCTCTAGGCAGTGGCTTACACCTGGAGCTGAGCGTTCAGAGGGAAATGGAAACAATCAAGGGAACCTTGACACTGTTCCCAGAACTCCGGAACAAATTTCTGAAGAATCTGGAACAAGACATTGACTAAGTGAGGAGAATGGACTGGCTTTCTAGAGCTCCTGTGAGCTGCGCAACTGTAGCTTCTTTGAACAATGCTTTCTAGAGTATAACTTGCGTCTTGGAAAAGAATCTACCACTTGAAATTTTGTACAGATCATGTGTACCTAGAACTACCATCCCTTGTAGCTGGTCCAATTTTATCAACAAATTTCAAACCCGAGACACCATATCTCTCAGCGGACTTTGATCGAACATCCTAGAAAACTGTAGATACTTGCCCAGTACACGGCCCAGCACTGTGTTAAGAGGCCCAATGTCGATTCGACAAAGTCCATACCAAACAACCGGGCCGCTACGGGCCGACAACCCTTTCAAATTAAAGCCCAATTCTCTGAGCTCCCTCCACCTTGATCCACTTCAGTCTCCTGTAAAATGCTGATTACATGACAAGATTATATACATAAAAATGGTTTTGATCCCGTCAAAAAAAAATAAATTTTAAAATTATAAAATATTATTTATATTTTTAAAATTTAAAAAATATATAAAAATTATTTAATTTATTGTGTATACTAATTGCAATTTAGTATTAAGAGTATGCTAATTTTATATATATATATATATATATATTTTTAATAATTAAATTAATAAATATTTAATGATTAAAATTAAAATTAAATTTATTTAATTAAATTATGTATTATATTTAATTTTAATTATTAAAAGTGTATTAATTTAATTATAAAAATTTATAAAAATAAAAAATTTATAATTATTTCTATTTACATTTGTGTGCGCACACGAGCGGATTCATTTGATAATCTAACTTCAAAATTCAAGAAGTTATTGGATGATTAAATTGGGTACAATGTTATCAAATCATGAAGTCTGCTAGGTGAACTGTGGCATGTAACACGTGTCATTCCGCACGTGCAAGTGTCTTATGTGTAAAATCCACTCACTAATAAACAAAAACCTCATTTCCACCAGAAAGGGGAATGAAACTTTGGGAATCTAAGGCCAAGTGACCAACTCTAGTCCTAATCCAAGGGCCACGAATTCACATCAAAGACAGCAATTTTGATCCACTAATCTTCTGCTCAAACGTTCTAAATAATGGGCAATTTGGTGAGGAAGCTACCAACCAGAACTAAAGACAGAATACAGGAGTTATGGAGCCCACGAGTCATTCCATCAACCGCTGCTAAATTCCAACAGAAACCTACGCGTCACTCTCAACTTAAGCTAATCATTTTGGCGCCGGATTTTAAAATTGGGAATCCGCTCTTCATTGACAAGGTGACAAAATCGGACCGCCTTTCTCCTGTCGTCTTGTCTCTGCAAGTTTTCCTGATTACGTTCTCTTGGCTTTCGTCTTTGACGGAGCCACGGCTCTTTGGAGATACGTTCTGTTGCGGGATTAATTTGTTTCAAGGAGTTAGAAAGTGGATTAGAGGCTATCCACCAGTGAAGTGAAGTCAAATCCTTGAGTATAATAATTAAGAGGGAAAGATGCCTACAATATTGAATGCTGACGCTGCAAATGGGGTTCAATGGTAAACTACAGCTTACTGGGAAAACTTCATGGAGTCGCTTTCCAATCGAGAATGAATGACTATTTTTAAATAGGGTTTTGAATTTTATATTTAAGCTGCAGGAATGCACGGCGGAGTTTTCATAAGCCGACTATAAGGGTATCGAGCCAAGTCGAAACACTTTGCAAAGTTCATCATGCAAACGATTTGAGGAATAGAATAATTCAGAAGGAAAATGACAAGCAAATAATGTGGTTGGTGCTACTGTACACTTGCACTCTTCAGTCATAGCTAGCTAGTAAGCAGTTATCTCTTATATATAGAAGGGGATTAGTAATATCTAGGCTTCATAACACGTTTTCCTCCCTTCAAAAACTTAGAAAAGCCTAACTATCACTGCTAAACTTGGAAAGTTTTTATAATTTAGGGTTTTGATGGCAGGACCTGAAATAACAAAGAATACCACAACCACCAACACCAAAGCTCAACAAACCAAACCAGCTACGGTTCGTAGGTTCGTTGGAGTCCGCCAAAGGCCGTCGGGTAGGTGGGTGGCAGAAATTAAGGACTCATCCCAAGGCGTGCGATTATGGTTAGGAACCCATGATACGCCGGAAGAAGCTGCAAGAGCCTATGACGAAGCGGCTCGAGCCCTACGTGGGGAAAATGCTCGAACGAATTTCGCATCGATTAATCCTTCGAGTGAATCAGATTCGTCCCATTCGAATGGAGGGTTAGTGTCTGAATCCCATGGACGGCGTGGACTTAGCTTCTCTTCCTTGAAGGCGAAATTGGGCAAGAACCTACAGATTATCATGGCTCGAACATCAGAAAATAATAAGTCGACAAAAAGTAGAGTAAGTGATCATTTCACCTTTGCTAGTATATTCCACTTTAGGAGCTACCAATACCAAAGCCCAGTGGACATAAAGAACATGGAAAAAGTGGTGCAACCAAGCATCATCGTGCCCCACATAGCAGATAATGAGCCTGCTTCTTGGGAGAGTTCTGGTGTTTCAGACTGTAGTAATGAATGGGTTGGGTTCCGACAACATGGGATGGATTCGGATGGGTCGGATATCGGCGAAGTTAGCGTTGGGGATCAAGGGTTTGTAGATCCAATGATGGGGTGGACTGATAGCCCAGAGATCAGTGCGAGTAGTACAGATCAGGGTTCCTGGAGTAAGAGGTTCAAGGTTTCTTCCTCAGTTGTTGTTCCTCCAACATTCAGTGGGTCTCCATTTGGGGCTGAAAAATGAAAGGAACGCATGCAAGGGAGTGATTTCTACGATGTCCTGTTAGGTAAATGAAGCTTCTTTACAAAAGCATGAGAAGCTAGCTAGTCTTTCCAAGATGTTCTGCTTTAAGTGATGACGATGATGATGATAAATTCTGTAACATGTACAGCGACAAAATTATCACACTCGACAATAATAAGAGCATAAGACATATGTCGATGTTCAACGATGCTACGAAGTGATGCAAACCATTAACTAGTTTGTTAATAAAACATAAATAAATAACAAGCAAGCCCTTGTTTTCACTGTGCTTTTACAGGATATCTCCACTCTTCATGTTTATAAGAACTTTTGAAGGGTTGACAAGTTGAACATCCTTAGGAACGGAAATTAATTGCAATGAATTACAGGATCTCTCTCCCCGGATCTTAATGATAGTCACGTTGAAAATTCTGTTGATACACCAAGACACTCGCCATCAAATATTACAGCACAAGTCCATGCTTTTACAGAAGAGATCCCACTCGTATTATGTATTTGCCCCCTCTCTTTTCCTCATCAGTCATCGAGATGAGAGGCATCTTTAATTAGTTGTGATCTTTCAAATGGTATATGCTAATTAATTAGATACTACGTAATGACTAGCTAACCTTAGGTCTTTAAATTAGTACAAAAGTGGAGTCTTACCCTATTCGATTGATGTCGAATCAAATAATATCTAATTCTGGTGTAAGTTCCTACTTATCTTCCATAACTTGTTCAGAATTGGAGAGTACAAACAAGAAGGGCAAACCCTCTTAAATCTCACTTTGTCTGTTACATGTGCTGTTGCCATGCATCTAATCCTCGTTTTAATTAAGTAAAATCAAAGTTGCCTGTAGTTTACTTAACAACCTAGAGTAAGAACAGGATCCATTTTGGAAGAGTGATTTTGTGTCAGGAGGACTTGATAACAAACAAACAAACAAGATAAAGGACAAAACTTGAATTTCTTTATTGAGCGTGATCCCTGGCGTCATCAATCACTCTAAATCGTGGTTAATCTTTAGCCTTTAGGTTACGTTTGTACTTACTTCTCTTGTAGTAATTATAATAATAACATTATCAATGATTGAATTATCTTGATTGGGACGTGTGGTGGGTTTTGTAATGATCTTTTGCATGATTGATATTTTCTTAATTACATGTAGACCTGGGAAACGTATTAATCAGTAGTAACTTATTCGGTTTACGTCATCACGATTGTGATAATCATTGATCAATTCTCAAGATTAAAGAAAGTTATAACATGAACCATTCGTGGGGAATCAAAAGTTTCAACAAGTTAAATGATAGTGGGACTTCATTGGTAAGAGCTGCTATGATCTTTGAGTTGTAATACTTTTGGGAACTAATGCAGATTCGGGCAGTGGACTATGAGACTTGCTCGCATGTTCGGTTTCTTTGTCTATACCGTATGGATTTATGTACCCAATTTCAAGTTTCTGGCGCCGATGTCTTGGGAGACTGCTTCGTTTCGCTTGCCGCATTGGGCGGTTCACGGATTGCTACCCCCGCTAGAAATGCCACCGTTTGAGTTTGCAATTGTCCTTTTTGCGGCTTCCAACACGATTCCCTGGGTTCGAAATGTCACATTTCAAGTTGGAACAATACTTCTTAGATACTTGAGCTGGACAAACAAAATTTGAGCTAGAGTGGCTTGCCATCGACAAAGTTAGCGATTTGCATGATTTGGCATTCATGCATGCGTTTAAGTCAATGTCGATCTTGTTAAAAAACCAAACAACAGTTGAGCAAGCACCTGTTTTCTTACCTTCCGATGCGTTGGATCAAGCTTAAATTAATCTCGTCAATAAGGGGCAAAATAAATGAAGTCAAACCCAGCAACTTGGGTCCTTGAAGACTTCTCACATGAAGGTTTCTCTTCACGAGAACAAATTTAATACATCAGTAGTTACTGACTTGGTTAGTGGTTACCTTTGGATTTGAATGCGGCCTCGGGACAGAGCCCACTAAAAAGGGTACGTTTTACGCTAGCTAGCTATTGCCAAAGTGCATGAATTGAATGCATGCATGCGAGTATGACATTTAGTTGGTGAGATGTTATAAAATTGAGTTGGTGACCTTTCAATTTGATTCTGGTATTGGAAAAGGCTCTTTTCGTTTGACATATTTTCGCACGGTGTCCCAACATGGCTGTCTTTGATTAATTACTGGAGACTATTCAATGACCACTGTCGTTATTGTATTTCCTGCAAGGTGCGTGGCTGGCTACAAACAGCCAAAAGCGGTGGGGAAGCATGCATACACAGCACGCCAACCCGATACGGAAACCGAAAAGTTGTGTATCCGGTCGACACCCTACAGGCAGGCAGCAGCGTCACGTCCTGGCCACGAAGCCCAGAAAGAATCTGGCTGCGCTACATGCGTCTCGGTTATCTCGCTTTATAATCTCTAGCTTTCTAGCTTTTCTACCTCAACTCAAAAAGCCTTTTTCTCGTTTTGCGGTGTTGATTAAGAAACTGGGGTCTATTATATTCATATAAACATGTACAAACTGAAGCGAGTTACAATAAATATAGCCTCCTGTCTCCATTTTTGCTCCAAAAGATTCAATTACAGCGACATGTTATCGAAGTTTTCTGCCCTTGATGTTTTACTCTCTTCTGTTCTCTGCGCTTGTAACATCTTGGCATGGTTTAACTTGGTTTTGTCCGAAATGTTGCTTGGTTCCTCTTTTATGAATGCCTTGGCACATTGATCATGCATTTCCTGCCTCCCTCCCCCCGCCCCCACTACGAGCATGATATAACAAGGCATCCTCGTTGATTCAAATAAGTAAGACGAAGGAGAAGAGAGTATATAAATTGTAAATTATATTCATTCATGATGAGATCCACATGATCATTTTTATTTTATAATATCTGTTAATTCAAATTTTGAATTTGAATATTTATTTAATATTTTTATTTACCAATAAAAAAACAAAAGAAAGAGCTGCCAGGAATCAATGACAATCAAAGCAGCTTGTAAAAAAAATTAATGTTGGCATGATTGAATTGGAAGTACATTAAAACAAGCAGGGCCCGGGAGTTGGTGTCCTAGCTGTCCCAATTCAAATACCTCATTGTCACTTCGCAGTGGCAGTTTGGAAGTTTTCAATCTATTTGCAGTGCATGCTTGTAAATTCATTCTGCAGCCACACACTTTTCTATGACTTGTCTTTCACACGTGCTGTCTATGCCAACAATGGGCTGTAAACTTCCAAGCCGTACCCAAATCCCTCCTGGCATTTACCGCCACGTCATCTCTCTCGGTAACGTAAAAGTTCCAAGAGCATATTCAAATTTCACCTAATCTCAACGGTCAAATCCGGTCTTTAGATAGTTAGAGCCGTACGATTTGTAATCGTGCTCGACAGGTAAGCACATGTGTCCGAAACATAGTCCCCTTTCTATCTCAACAGCGCTCTCTCTCTCTCTCTCTCTCAAACTGATTCTGCCTATTACTATAAATATAAGAAAATTATTGCGTTTTTCTTACTGAGAGAATCTAAGAGAGAGGGAGACCTGACACAAGTGCCATTTGAGAAGAAACGAAGAGAGAGAGAGACTGGTAGAAAATTTGATTTTTGAATGTGATTGTTATTGTTGTATTTATCTCTTGCGGGTCTCGTTCTCTTGTTGCTCTAATACTTCTAATGGCGTTTTTAAAATTTAAGCTTCTTCATAGCTGAAGATTCTTGTGTTTCCTTTGGTTATCTTCTGTGATATCGACCGCTTAGTGTCCCTTCTCGACTAGGAAACAGAAAAAATTTCCGGGTGTTTCTGGTTCTCTGTAAGTCTTTCTGGGTTGCTGTCTACCGAGACTGGGAGAGAGGGTTTGATGATCTAGCTGTTGTTGATCACTGAATTTGGAAGCATTGCCGGGGTTTCATTTTTGAGAGAGACGGATAGATTTGAAGGCAAAGTTATTATGGGTTGTCAATTCTTGGAAGCATTTCCGTATTGCAACTGAGAAAGAGGCAGAAGTTTGAACATCAAGTTACAGTAGCTTGCTTTCTGGAGTAAAAGGAACAAGATTTCAGTTTCTGAGTCTTAAAGGTTGGTTCTTGAAGTTGTTTTGGCGTTGCTTTCTCGATTCTTACTCTGACACCAAAAAAAAATGTTTTTTTTTAAATTTTTGTTCTTTTTCCCCTTTTCTTCTGCTAATGATTTTTCTGTTGTTTTCATGTTATCCGGGTTCGTCGAAATTGATCAAATCTGTTTGCTTTCATAGTTTTTGAGGTGTTTATTTGTGCTTATTGAGAAACGAAAGAGAGCGAGAGAGAGAGAGAGAGAGAGAGAGAGACATTTTCCGGTGACCTTATTTGGTTTAAGTTTGAAGGAAAGTCAAAACAACTTTTGAGGTGTTTTCGCATTTATTGCCTCAATCGTTTTAATTTTTAGTGGAGTTAGTCCGTTTGAGAGAACTTAACTACTCTACTTATAACCCAACTGTAGATAGAGACTCCTGTCTTCTCTTCCAAGAAAAGTCTCTCCTTCACTCAAACCAGCATCTCGTTCTATGGGTAATATTGGCAATACATCCTACTCTTCTTGTCTTTCCAGAAATATTGACCGTTGGATATAGGTCCGAATCAAAGCCAATCTTTTCAGTTGAAACGTAAAGTTGTAGCTTTGATTTTCTCTCACCATTTTGCCCTACACAGTCACTGTGATACTCGTTAATTTTGCTTGAGACGTAAAATGGTATTTAAGTATTTCAATGAAATCGCTCCGACGGCTTCTTAATTAGTCCGTTAAAAGCAACTTCTTCAGTTGTCGTAACAATATTTTGAAAAAACCTTTTCTGTTGTTCATGAGTATATGTTTTGGAAAATTCAATTATGGTTGGCGTCTTAATGATGAATAGACTTGACAATTGAAAGGACTCGTGAGGTTCTGTTTAGGTGCTTTATTTTGTTGGTCGGGCCTTGTTTTCAGCAAACAAGTTTTTTGTGATCATACAGGATTCTCGAGAGACTTGATGTTGGCTTATTTGTTTTTTTATATATTTGTCTTATTTTGATTGCAATCTTAGTTTATAATATCACCAGTTTGATTATTGCAACTGCTCCACTGCCTTAAAAAAATTTTTATCCTGATATCATTTAGAGTCTTCATCTGGTCATCGATTTGGTGTACTCTGGAGTTCAGTTAAAACTACTCTGCTCATCTGTTTGATCCAAATCCAGATTGAAATTATGGTAGAAGACTGTGGCAACGCGGCCATGGTCGATATTCAGTCAGCTGATGAGTGGTTGTTACATGCACAAGGGCGTGTTCCGGTGGCTCTTGACAAGGCAATAGAGGTTAAGGGATTTCCTGGTAGATGGAAGATGATAATTTCAAAATTGGAGCGGATCCCATCACATTTATCAGACTTGTCAAGCCATCCTTGCTTCTCCAAAAATGCTCTGTGTAAGGAGCAATTACAGGCAGTGTCAAAGACATTGAAGGAAGCAATTGAATTGGCAGACTTATGTCTGAAGGAGAAGTATGAAGGGAAGCTTCGGATGCAGAGTGATCTTGATGCATTATTGGGCAAATTGGATTTGAATTTGCGAGATTGTGGGCTTTTAATCAAGACAGGGGTGCTTGGTGAGGCCACTTTGCCCTTTTCTGTGGCTGGTTCTTCAACAGATGCTGAGGCTGCAACACATGGAAATTTAAAGGAATTGCTGGCACGGCTTCAGATCGGGCATTTAGAGGCAAAGCACAAAGCTCTTGACAGTCTTGTTGAGGTCATGAAAGAGAATGAAAAAAATGTTTTGGCTGTTTTGGGGCGAACCAATATTGCTGCTTTAGTCCAACTGTTAACAGCAACATCTCCTCGTATACGTGAAAAGACTGTTACTGTGATTTGCTCGCTTGCAGAGTCAGGTAGTTGTGTGAATTGGCTTGTTTCAGAAGGTGTTTTGCCTCCTCTCATAAGGCTTGTTGAGTCTGGTAGCACGGTGGGTAAAGAGAAAGCTACAATTTCACTTCAGAGATTGTCTATGTCAGCAGAAATGGCACGAGCAATTGTTGGACATGGTGGGGTTCGACCTCTTGTTGAGATCTGTCAAACCGGTGGTTCTGTTTCACAGGCAGCTGCTGCTTGTACCTTGAAGAATATATCAGCTGTCCCCGAGGTTCGCCAAACACTAGCTGAAGAAGGTATTGTTAAGATCATGATCAAACTCCTAGATTGTGGAATTTTGTTGGGATCCAAAGAATATGCCGCAGAGTGCTTGCAGAATCTCACTGCCAGCAATGAGAATCTAAGAAGGTCTGTTGTTTCAGAAGGTGGAATACAAAGCTTATTGGCATACCTTGATGGTCCTTTGCCCCAAGAATCTGCTGTTGGGGCAGTGAGGAATTTGATTGGTTCAGTTTCTACAGAGATTTTGATTTCTCTTAATTTCCTCTCTCGTTTGGTTCATGTGCTTAAAGCTGGATCACTGGGTGCACAACAAGCTGCGGCGTCAGCCATTTGTAAGGTTTGCACCTCAACTGAGATGAAGAAATTGTCAGGCGAAGCAGGGTGTATACCTTTGCTTGTGAAGTTGCTTGAAGCTAAATCAAACAGTGTTAGAGAAGTCGCAGCACAAGCAATTTCAAGCTTGATTACTCTTTCTCAGAATTGCAGGGAAATCAAAAGGGATGATAGAACTGTGCCAAATTTTGTCCAATTGCTTGACCCAAGTCCACAAAACACCGCAAAGAAGTATGCAGTTACTTGCCTTGCATTACTCTCTTCAAGTAAGAAACGTAAGAAGCTGATGATTTCTTATGGAGCAATTGGTTATCTCAAAAAGCTTGCAGAGATGGACATCCCAGGTGCCAAGAAGCTACTAGAGCGATTGGAAAGAGGGAGGTTGAGAAGTTTGTTTACCAGGAAATAGAGCAATACTATACAATCGCCTTTTGTATAATGAAGCCTTTTCCTATCTTCTCTTGCATGATTGATGTTTCATTATCTGTGTGAAACAAAGCAGTCCAGGATCTGCATTGGATGTCCAACCATGCTAATCCATGCAACTGATATCATAATATTTGTAAAATGTATAAGGTTTCTTTTTTACTTCTCTTTTCACTTACTGCCACATTTTTCATTTGCACCTAAAACATGTTGCAATCATGATCTGGCGTAATAAAAGCTTGTCCTTTGTTGTTCGTTTATCTGTTTTCACTCTGTTTCCTATGATTATCATGGTTCTATAATCACTGCATGATCATAAGTACGGATGGAATAACTTCTTTGCATATTTATTTTCTGATCAATGAATGAGGCTGCATTCATTTAGTTGAATATTATTTCTGGTCAACAGCTTTCATTGAAGGGTTGCTTTAGCAGTTTAGCTTCTAATTCAGGTTAGCTTTTCTCAGAGAATTTTCTACCATGTTGTGTTCCGTTTAAGTCTTTAGTTTATTACTTTCATGATTCTCTCTATTTTTAACGATTCATATACCATGTTAATACATTATGATGGGATGGCAGCATGCAGCCCTTATGTTTCTAATTTGGAGGACTTGTGAATTAATAGTGCAGCTAGATGCTTGACTGGCTGCTTACCGACCACCAATCTGGTATTAATACTGAGTTGTAGCTGCTTCCATTTTTTCTTCATTTGTAAGACAAATCTTGATATTGTCTTAAGTTTTGACTCCAGGTGAGGGAGTATGATTTCTGTTTTGAAGACTTCCAAACTTTCTGAGTGAACACGAAGTCATTATGAACTTGACCAAAAATTGCTGCTAGATGTCCTAGCTCCCATGATGTTGCTTGTACGTACAGTCATTCAAAATTGCCGAACAGTAATTATCAGCACGATACTAAAAGTTCTGCCTTGATGCCCACTGCTGCCCAAGTAGTGTGAAATCTGGGTGGGCATCATTCTGTTTTCACAGCTGCTACAAAGAAGGAAAAAAGAGTTGCTTCTAACCATTTTCGGATTTGGGCAACAATTGTCAAACTCATCTGGATTCTGGGTGTTATCTCAAACCCTAGAAACTGGATGGTGCTGCCAAAGAAGTTACCAGTTATCTGCTGAAGCCCATTGGAAAAGTGTTGGTGAGACTTTTATCAACGGAGACATCTCCAAGATATTGTTTGTTACAATGTACAGCACGAAAGCAATAGCACCTAACCCCATTCCTTGGTTTGTTTTTCACTTCAAGTTTCCATCAGCATCGAGCAGAGTCGGCGACAACTGATCTTCTTTCTTATCTGGAAAGTGACAGTGAATTCCACTATCAGAAGTTCGAAGAAAAGTTAATTCCACTTCTTGACAGATAGCTTGAACATTCGAATCTTCAGTGGACTAAAAACGCAGGGTATGGTCTCTTAATTACGCAACGTGGGATGAAACTATAAACCTTATTGGGCTGGAAAAGTAATCCAGCCATAGAAATCAATTGTCCAGGCGTCCAAACAGTCCCTAATATCGTGGCGGCGTCTGAGTTCAACGATCCAGACCAAGGAAAATGCTTTAGGCGAAACTCTTCCAGTAAAAACATTGACAGTTCATTTTCTGAATTCACGGGATCATACGCGTACTTAACCATGCATGTATGTCTTGATTGGTCATACAACTAAAACGATCAAACCTTTAGTCAATTCATCGTAATCATCCTTTATCAATATACAATCAAAGGTCGAGAATACAAGTTGTGCTTGGGAGCATGATAATAAGTGTAAGGCCCACCATATAGAATACAAATAAATAAAGAACGCCGTCGTGTTTGATATTGTTTTTGTTTGATTGCAGTGGAAAAGAGAGGACCAAATAAGCCCTTATCACAGAGTGTCGTTATTTACATAGAGATTAGCAAATCAAAAGGACAGGAAAGCTTCAGCTTAAGCCCAAGCTCGAGAAGAAGAGAAGCCTCGGTTTCTAATCTGTAACTTCTCCTTTTCATATTTATTATTAAAGGAATATTAAAAACCCCAGAATTTGAGCTTTTCGAGACCAAATCGTTGGGCGCCATATTCGGTACGGCACTCTCTATCCATATATATCTATTCATATGTCTTAGCGAGGAAGAGAGCGAATTGGAAAATCAAAGTCTGTACGTTCGTGGAATTGACCAACCCTGGCTTTTCTTTTTCTTGGTTCTTTTGTTTTCTCTTTTCTTTGGCGTTTTTGATCTTTATTTTCAGTTATGCAAAGAATTGTTCTTTGTTTGTTACTAACATGTTTATGTGAAGTTGGAGTTTGTTATCATGATTTTTATCATGGTTCGCCTTGATTGTGCTGTTGAGAGTTTTGATTTCTGATTGGGTGTCATGATTTCATCTTTGATTTGTCCTTGGATTTTGTAATATGAATTCATTGGTTTGTTGATGAAATTTTGCTTGTATTATTGTACTCTGTTTGGTTATTCGGCAAATTAGGATAATTATTTGTTGACCCTAGCTTAAGAAAAATTTTACTTTTCACAAGGAAAAAGCTAAAGAATATATCAGGATTAATACAAAAATCTGAATCCAAAACGTGATTTTTCTTACTTTTTTTTTGAGAATTGGTGTTGTGCTTTTTAATACAAAGGATTTTGTCTTATTTATGTTAGTATATAGTTAGCCTTATATTTCTTTTTTTGGATGGTGATGATCTGAGAACCTTCAAGGTTTAATGGGAATTAACACATTGATTTTGATTACTCATGTCTTACACTCATTTTTACTCTATGTTCTTTTGACAAACTGTTGAAAATATTTTCACTAATGGCACCTGCGTTCTTTTATCTTCAAACTGAACATATTCTATCATATACTGGGACTAATTTATTGAGAATTTTAGATATCGCTCACCTTTTCTTTGGATAAATATTGTGCTTTATATTTCATTTGTTTGCTTGATTGGGGTTAATTTTTATTGATTCTGTTTGAGATGTTTCCCTTTGTTTTATGTTTTTCACTTAGTTTTTGAGAGTGGGCGCTCTGCTGTTATGTTCTGTTGATCTTAGTTATGTTTGAATCAGCTGAACTGAGATACCTTGAATTTTCTGGTGTACAGGATAAAAAATGAGTACACTGGATGCGACTAGAGCAGAACTTGCTCTTGTAGTTCTGTATTTGAATAAGGCTGAAGCCAGGGACAAGATATGCAGAGCTATACAATATGGTTCAAAATTCTTGAGTGATGGGCAGCCTGGTACAGCCCAAAATGTTGACAAATCAACCAGCTTAGCACGGAAAGTTTTCCGTCTTTTTAAGGTTTGGCTTTATTATGCCATTTATTAACCATTCATTCTTAGGGTAGTGTTTTTCCTGCATGTTCAATTTTTCATACAGATAGCAGTAAAGGGTGCTGTATACTTTTGTTTGATTATGATAAACGAAAATTCTTAAGAAAGAATCCTTTTTTCAGTATTTACTATTTTCTTTCTGACTTGAATTGAACTCTCATAATCCTTCTGAAGGAATCTGCTATTAACTCACATTTCCATTTACCTCATTCTGACATGATTTGGCAATTTGCAGTTTGTCAATGATTTGCATGGTCTTATTAGCCCAGTTCCCCAAGGAACTCCACTTCCACTTGTTTTGCTGGGAAAGGTATAAATGGCTGCCAAGCGACTTCTTTATTAGAATTTATATTTTCTTCATCTATGGCTTGGTGACCTCTTAACTCTGCGTGTTTCAGTCCAAAAATGCGTTGTTATCAACTTTTTTGTTTCTTGATCAAATTGTCTGGCTTGGCAGAACAGGCATCTATAAGGTAAAGACAGTTTTGTATGTTCTTTATTGGTTTCTGTCAGAGATGTTAGTGTATAAACAAAGCTATTTTTTTTATATTTGGCAACAGAACAAAGAACGTGCTGAATTGATTGGCAGGATATCTCTTTTTTGTTGGATGGGTTCCTCAGTTTGTACCACCTTGGTTGAGGTAAGGATTTTTTTTTCTGGTTTTCTTTTAATGATTGGCTTATGTTTGCTGTTTGATAGTTTTGTCTGATCCATTTTTCCTCTTAATGTGTCAGCTTGGGGAGATTGGGAGGCTTTCTTCATCAATGAAAAAGTTAGAGAAGGAACTTAAGGACAGTGATAAGTATAAGGCATGCCAATCTAACATTTTCACAGTCAGTTACCAGTCACTTTTTTGCTTCTAAAAAATTAAGCTAACTTGTGTACCCTCACTTCTTCTCCTTTCCTTTGTCTGCATTTGTTAATGCAGAATGAGCAATACTGTGCAAAACTTAAAAAGTCAAATGAGAGGTCTCTAGCCCTGGTCAAAGCAGGCATGGACATTGTGGTTGCAGTTGGGCTGCTTCAATTGGCCCCTAAGAAAGTCACTCCTCGTGTAACCGGAGCCTTTGGATTTGTTTCCTCTCTCATCTCATGTTACCAGGTATCAAATTCTACTATGTTTACCTCCAGTAGATATCTTGATTACAGGGTTGAGCTATGAATTGGCATCTGAACTCTGAAACATAGGAACGTGAATATCAAAACAAAAAGCTCATTGGATTGACTGTTGATAATGTGTGCAAATTCGAGCTATAAAGGTCGAGCATCTTTAATCAATCGCGATTTGTTCAAAAATTTAGCTGGTTTGCAAATTATCATGCTGGTGCTTGTCATATTGAAGAAGTTGGTTTTGACCTGCTTATTTAAAAAGTCTGTAAAAGTCAAATATTCAAGAATGGCACCATGAGATGGGACCTGATTGAACTATTGGATCAATATTCCTTGGAAAACCCACTATTAATATCCTGACAAGATTTATGTTTTCTGTGATACAGTTACTTCCAGCCCCGGTAAAAGCCAAGGCAACCTGAAAAGAGAAGACTGCTGCTGCTGAAGGAGCTTCAACTGTCATCTAAATAGTATTGTTATTCGTACTTGTGACATTGATCAAATGTTGGTGTAAGTGTTTGAGCAACTTCCCACCTTGTACGTTGGTGACGCTGAAATTCCCCATTTTAGCACATTTACTGTCTCTTTAACTCGCTCTGCTGTTTTAAAATAGTAATAATATACCTTGGTTTTTACCTCATCCTGGGCAATGACGAAACTTTATGTTTGTTGATTTGTGAGTGGTTGGATTGGGCATGATGCATTGCTCCTCTGTGGTTCAGAAAATACCTTCTCTGTACTGGTTATCCTAGTTGTTTTATATTGAGTTCCATTTAAATACAGTCCGAAGTGGGTTAGGCCCTCTCAATTCTAATTAGATGTCGACGAATATTACGCGTTTTTTCAGGAATTTGCATTCAACAGCATCAGCCGTTCGTAGATTGGTAAAGGACAACTCCGAATTTTCTTTTAAGCTACGTGCACGCGCATTGTAGATGTTTGACGTTTCCATGCAAAACGGGCTTGAGTCAGTTTCCACATGAATTCTAGCTTTGAAAACTAAACTCAAAATGGGAAGGACAGTGAAAGGAAGCAAGAAAAAGTAATACTGGAAATTGAAGCAGACTGCAGAATATGAGACTTAAATTTCGGCTTTAGCACTCCTTTAGAGAGGTCTTAGCAAGCAACTCACCAAATGTCACTCCATGTTGGATTTTTATTTAATTTCAAAGCTGGGACCAAAAGGGGAAAGGAAGATACAGTTTAAGCCCTAGGGAACAAACTCATCATCTGACTCAACCCATTCGTATTCTGCAACATTTACATTGCCCTGCAAGATAATTTAGGATCTGCCCCAAATCTCTTACACGCCTCTGTAAATAGGCACTAGAGATTCCACCGGGCTCTTGAGTTACGGAGGGTTCCATGTAACTCAGAACCTTCGATGCAAATTTCCCAGACGGCCCAAGGATTTCAACACCAAATGCAGGTGATAAAGATCGTCCCACAATCTGAACATGAGACACACTGCAATATACCAAAAGATGCGCAAAAAAAATTAGGAAATACACATGATGATATGGCATTTCTCCTACACAGTCACTAGCCATATGTGTTGGTTAGTAACTGGTTCTAACCAAAGGAAAGCACCAGTAGTGAAAACAAAACTTTCAAAAATGTTCTGATCAAGTAAAACATTAAAAAAGATTGTTTTCTATCAATAATTTCTTTTTATTTTTGGATAAGAAAAGTTTTTTCTATTTTATTATAAAGAACTTGAAAAAAAATAAAATGATGCCAAAAAATGAATCATAAAAGCCGCCAATACAGTGCATCAACTAAAACTCATAAACCATCACCCCTCATGTTTTAACAATGCTTCATGTGAAGATCATTATTTTTTAACACCAGTTATGTGAAGATCATACAGGCATGTACTTGGTATTAAAAGCTGGTTAGTAACACAAATACTATGACTAATATACGGAAGGATGCAATTAAGCTAACTAGCACATCAATGTTGAAAAAGTCCATAACAATTTCCCATGAGTATCAAAAGAGAGAAATTAAAAAGAGAGCAGGAGACCAACCATATATATAGAATAAGCCATCCATCTCTTGTCTCTGAACCCTACCCAGTAATTCAACCTGCAAAAATCCACCGATGCACAGAACAGTTTCTGGAAGCTCGAACTTCTGCAGGCGACTCTCCTGTTCACGGTGCAGAGGTGCCTAAATCTTTTTAGATAAGTGTTACAATATGGGTGGGAGAAAGAGAAAATTTGAGGAATCACTCTTGAGATAGTAGCTAAAACATGCAATTTATGATAACAAATAACACGAAACATTGCCACGAGTCGCAAGAGTACCCGGAGCTTTTTGTTCTACAAACTAAGTTTGTAAACCCGAAAGTGTGTCTCAGTAGCATTCAGCCAGCTTCTAAAACTTTATGCAGCAAGCCATTGTCCTCAAAGATTGTAAATTCACAGTTGCAAGAAAGTAATTTGAGTGGTTTATTATCCTCCAATGGTTATGAAACTGTTCTTGATGACAAATGGAATTTTAGGCACCTGTTATCACAATGGTCAAGTACAACCCATGTCTTAACCAATATTTGGTCAATTGAAAGACCTCAATGACTGTTATACTCAAAAACTCTGTACATGGAGTTATGACTTTCTGCAGGGAATGTCCAATCAAATAGGATGTTACTAGACCTAAATTTTATTAAACTGCCCTGTGACACCCATTTGGATACTAGATTCAGTCCAAAATCAATCTTTCATGGGAAGCTCCATCCAATGTTCTTGGTGCAAAAGCTACAACAGTATTATTAGAAACAATAATTATGAAACAGTAGATTATGCAGGGTATGATCATTAATTTATATCGAATGCTGAAATTTTGGTGAAGAGAAGACCATTCGAAAGTTTATTCTTAATATGCTATTACTCCAACTTCTCTTCAGATGGCTGCAACAAACGGCAAGGCACAGCTTGAATGCAGCTTACCTGTGTCATGGGGAACTCCTGTGAAGTGTAAGTTGAAACAAATTCGCCATCAACAGAATCCTTGCATGGCTCGGCCATGGGATCATCCAATGGAGACTTGACATAACCCATGTGGAATCACACAGCTTTGGCTGACAATATAGGCAGACCCCAATGACAATAAGCTGGAAACAAAAACACAACTAATCATCAGTGATAAGAATTAAAATATCAATGATAAGTATTAAAAGTCAGAATAGGAAACTCAAGAATATCTGTTTACTAAAAAGAATGACCTAGAAAAGGTTGTATGCTGACTTCAGTAATAACACACAGATCACCATCCAACTTGTACATCAGTGTCTCAGACACTGTAGGATTGCTTTGACCTTTACTTGACCAGTACAAAGCCCTCCGTGCAACTCTATCTCTAGGCTCCAGAGTATTATGAATACTTTCCTCTGGATAATTATCAGTGCTGGAAGCACTGATTGGCTCTGAAATCAACTCTCTAATAGGAATGTTGTACAACCTCGTGCTAGAAAGGCGTAACCTCTGTGCTCCCTCTCTAAACTTTGCAATTCCATAAAATTACTGGATCAAGGCACAACCTCTGTTCTCCCTCTCTAAACTTTGCCATTCCATAAAATTACTGGATCCCACTTCTGCAGGCTTTTTCCTACCACGGCTTGCTTCAACCACATGATCAACTTCAGATAATTAAGGAAACATTTTCAAGCACAGCTGCTTAGAGAGTCCATTTGTGATCACTGCAAAACATAGAAAATTACATCTATCTACCAACAACAAGACCACGATCCCAAAATACATAAAAATTTTCCTAGAGCCTAGATTTATTATTCATCTACATCAAGAAAATTGCAATCAGATAGACGCTCAACAAGTAATTAACATGGTGTTTTTAAATTATTACCACCGCGAAGTTGGTAAAAAAAACAAAGCAACAACGACAAAATAATAAAATGAACAATTAATATAATAAAGTCACAATGAGCAAGGTATTGCAACAACAGTCACATCGGCTCTTGATTCTTTCAAGTACAAGGGCTGGAGTAAGAAATAAGAATAAAGAATGCATAAATATTCCTGAAAACTTTCACTTACTATACTGTCGCCAAGAACACATACACAGCTAACACGAACAATATCAGATGGATCTTCCAAACAAGTGAGGATCTTCATGGACTTATCATGATCAAGCCAGTACAAAAAATCAATATGATTCTCCATTTTAAGTAACCAACCGAAATGTCGAGCAATCCAGCTTTCTCTCCGGTCCTCACAAAGTGACTATGAATTCCAAACCACAATAAATTATAATAAAACGTAAAGAAATTCAAACAGCGCCAACATAATCCCTTGGAAAAGAGATTTCTCAACATCCCTGTAAGAACTAGGACATTTGAAAGAAAATGAAAGAAATTAGGCATCCTTAATTTTACGAAAATAACTAGTACTTAACCACACTCTGGGCGTAATTGAAATTATCAAATGTTAGCAGAGATTAGGGGAAAAACAAAACAAAAAGGGCACTGAACCAAATTCATTTGACCATACTAGCAGAGAAAATAATATTCGTAGTAGCACGAATTGGAGTTTTCCAAAATGAAAACACCATGAACTACCAAATCCCAATTTCAAAATCAAAAATCAAAATTCAATTACTATAAAAGCTCAAAATTGACTCTTAAGAAAAAAATGAAAAAGCAAAACCAAAGAAGACGAAGAAGAAGAGGTAAAAAACTATAAAGAGATAGGAAAGTAAGAAACCCAATACCGTTATCGAGGAAGAAAAAGCAGAAATCCCTAAAAGTCCGAAACCATGAGAGAGGAATGTTGTTGACTGTTATGGCCACAGATGGAGGCGACGTGAGAATGGGAGGCACATAGGAAGCAAGCTTAGTGAAGGTTAATTTGGAAAATTAATTAAAAAATAAATAAATATTTTCTTCTACATACAAATTATCCTTATCTAAACACTCTAAATCTGTGTACTGCCATGATTTTTTTCACTTGGTTGCAGGAAGATAATGGTAGTAAGGCTGTTACATCGGCGTCGTCTCTCTTCCATACAGGCCCCACATCCATTACAAATATTATTATTTCTTTTTTTTTAAATTATAATATCTATCGGGCAGGATCATCCGGCTGCTGGCACAAATTAAAGAAGGATTTGGCATCGTTTACCCAACTTTGCATACAAATTTGTTTACACAATCAATTAGATGCCAGACGTTGATCAGAGAGTTCTTTCTGGGTCAGTATCAGAGTTAAATGTTCCGGATTTGAAGATCACTGCTGCTTTAATTGTTCCAGATATGGAGACAAATACCGATTACTCTTATCAACAAGCAATCTTATTGTATCAGGAATCACCAGATAACAAGAGTTGCGAGACTGTCAACAAGAAACAACACTCAAGAAGGATGATCCAGCTGCGTACATTTCTACAATGAAACACTACAAGCATCAACTCCCAACAAAACCAACTTCACCGTTTACAGGAATGATCTAATTTCCTTTCAGTGCTACTGGGGCAAATTAAAACGCTGTCTACGCAAAGACCTCCTTTTGTGTGAGTGCAGTCGATCTGTGTCAATGCAAATTTAATCTTTGTCGGTTCATTAGGATGCTCGACAACAAAATCTGCCACGTGGTAGTTAATCCAGTTACCAGGATTGTCCAGAAAACACTGGAAAACAGCATGTTGTCCATCAGAAGTTGTTAGCTGGAAACGAACAGGTTTGATGTCCCAGCCATGGACGTGCTTGTAGTCGCAAACCCAACGACCCAGTCTCTTCAATGGCTTGCCAAGATAGAGTCTGAAGAAGAGGCTATACGTACCAGAAGGAAACTCAAACTCAAACCCTCCATCTACTTCAAACCACCAGATTTGTTGAAGATAGGCCACCGTCTGGAACCTGGATGCAAAGAAGGGGAATTAGTTCAATCAAGTTGCTTCATCTGCATTTCATCCGAAAATGAGGAGAGAGGAGGGGAAAAAAAAGACAAATCTACAATTTAGTTGAATTCACTGCAAACCGGAATTGCTGTGAAATAAAATCACTAACATATGCGTGTGAGTGGGTAATAAATATAAGTTACCAAGAAAAATGTGTGTTTACCAGTTGTTTCTGCTGTTGTGCTTTGAAACAACCCAAACTAACCTTTAACCCCATTATTGACTGGGAATTAAACATCTGGGATTATGCTTGGGAAAATCTACAATCCACAGAGTAGCCACCCACACAAACCAAATCTTTTTGAAGCCAGAAAGCTTGCACATATAAAATAAATCAATCTATTGATCAAAAATATGAAAACGGTAAATAGCCAACTCTTCTGTTGTTATCCAATAACTCACGGGATGAGAATGCCTGGACATGAATGTGCAAACTGAGGGTAAAAGCACCAATCAAATTGAACTGAGAGATACAGCAGAACTGGAATCAACTGGACCATAATTCAATATATTGGCGGTTGAATGAAGTTGTACACCATGCATGACTTTAGAAAATATAAACTTACTCTCTGTCACAATTAAGCTTTCTGGCTTATTCAATGTCAATGACGCATAATAAACTTAGAGCACCATCAACACAAACTTATGACTTAAACAAGTTTCTAATTTCTAACAGTTTGATGAATCATCCAGTACCAATTCAATGAAGAATTACATAGTCATTATGACAGTCTCACCTAGATTCTTCGGTTGAAATGTGACTCCAATGCCTCCGATCATCAATCCCAGTGATAGTTAACGCCTTGGAGGAAATAGACACACAGACCCCACCAGTATTTTTATCCAGCCATAACTCCTGTACACAGCCAAGATCACCTTCACATCATTAAACAAGAAATACATTCATCAATTCAAGGGCTTTGTACAAAAGTAGCAGTTTTTGGAGGTTGTTCATGAGAAAGGACAATTTTTTCAACTTTTGTAAATATAGCCGAAAAAATCTTCCTCGTCTGACCAAGATTTCCTCGATATCAAATGTAGCTATTGAAATTCAAGATCATCAAATAGGAACCTAATATAAGCCCAACTTTATCAAGAAAGAGTCAAAACGAGTAATATAACAAATATAAGAACCCTTCTTCATTTTCTTGCCGCTTACTCTAGGTATACAAAGAAGAGGAGTTTTAAATGTATCGATAATATCAGGATAGCACCAGTTTTGACATCTTAACTTTGTTATTTCTGTTATTCTTTGCCACAACCACCACCATCCTTTTCCGTGGTGCGGGAACTTTGCTGTGTTTTCCCATAGGAAAGTGTTGTTCCACAAGGATTACTGAAATTGAAATCCGAATGTTCATAGGACATTACTAAAGCCATACGTCTCCGAAACCAGAACACAAATTCAAAGAAAGGGAAAAAAACAAACCTTTGTACCACCATCAAAAGGATTGGGTCTGCAAAGCCGAGCATAAAGATGTTTCTTGCTCAAATCCACCATATTTGCCGTGCCAGAACCAAAAACTCTGTCCACAAGGAGCCGATAATTCGAAGGCAATTTCGATTCCCATATAAAATCCGCCGAAGAAGCCCTCCGAAAAGCCCGATTCAACCGAGCCAATTTGCAGATCTCAGATGGGTCCAAGTGCATGAAAACCAAGGCCACGCAGCTCTCCGGAATGTCAGCGAATCTCGACCTCGATGAAGACAGACCGTCCCCATTAGTGTCTGATACAATACCAGACACATTAGCACCCATGAAACCCAGAACCCAAAATTTGATTAATTTCTCCAAGAAGAAATATGGAATGTGAGACTCGATTTGAAGATCGATAATTTTGTCTTCGCGTATACGTATGCCGGAAAATTTCCTAGAGTAGCCATTTTGTCCCAAAACTGAATATTTGGTTACTTTGATAAAATAAAAATAAATAATTAATTATAACTTAAATTTTCAATAAACCAACTTAAATATAAATTCTAATTTTAAAATTTAAAAAAAAATCACACTTATTTATTTTCTTGTTTATATTGGCATGACGTGTGTGTGTGATTCCCCGTTAACCAGAACTTTCTTGAATGGGACCCGTAAAAGTCATAATCTATATACAGTGTTCTTAGATCTATAGGCGAACCTGAGTCGGCAGAATCTAAGGACGACACGTAGCAAAAAGTCATATTTGATTGAATCTATAGTTGGCCCGGATTAAATATGGGAAAACCCACTTACTGATAACATGTTTGAGTCAATCTCGCAGGATCCAAGTTAATTTTTGGCGTCCGCGTTTGCCTGCCTGCAAGTAGTCGCCAATAGCCATCACGTATTTAGCTCAGCCTGTGCCGCCGCCGTCCCGATTAAATATAAAGATATCTGATTTATGGATCAACTCCAACCCGTTACAAGCTAGTCCGTGAATGTCGAACTTCATGGATTGTTATGAGGCCTCAGCATGGGTTCCCACATTCACAGGCAACTAACTCATTGAAAATCCCAGTGTAAGAAAGGAATAACGATCCCTCTTTGGAAATTCAAGATTTTGCCATGATTCCTTACTTGTTACTACTGTACATAACTTTCTTTTAAAAGAATAAATCCTACGTGCAAATGCAAAATTTACGTACTTCATTTATTATACGTACCATGAAGAAGATAATGCAAACCTTTATTGAAGTCAAACCTTCACCGGTTCCTACCGAAACGATACCCACTCATCCTCCAATAATCCCCCCTCCTTCCAAAACCACATGCAAGAAGCCTTGAGAGTTGTGAATGTCATCCGACAAGTTCTGATCATACGACGTGAACTCCGCGATCTAATTAAGATGAGTTAATTAGTACATTACAAGTTGCGATAATTTTCCGACAGACATGCTTCTCTGTCAGTTCTAAATGCTGACGGGGACATTACATCACACGCGCTCTTTCGACAGAGTGTATAACGCCACGGGCAAATACTAATAGAACAGTAAATTCGAATCCAGCTGCATGCATCGCATTGCTTAACATTATATTAAATTTTGCCGTCTTGCATTCTTGCTCCATGATCTGTCACGTCCTTCCCTTCGCTTATTGATCCATACTATAGAAAGAATGGGACGAAGAACAGAGAATCTGTGCCCTCACCTTCTATTCACTTGTACACACGTTTCATAGATATAGACGCGCTCTCTTGGTTCACTTGTCACCTTTAACTTACCCTTCACCCTCTTCTCCTCTTCTTCCCTCACTGTATGTATATATAAATAGCACACAGACACAGGCTTTGATATATTCATCTTCTTCTTCCTCTTTTGCCTTCATTTATTTTCTTGAAGCTTTTCGTTTCAGTTTCAATGGGGACGTCTTGGCCGACAAGACTGTCGCATCTCACATTCAAAACCAAGAATGCCAATATCTTTTACATAACTCTCGTTACAATCCTGTGCACAATTTCTTACCTTGTCGGCATGTGGCAACACTCGAAGGGGAACATTTCCGCTGTCAAGTTCTCCACTTCCAAAGTTCTCGCCTCTCTCGCTCCATGCACGGCGCCACCCCAAACCAGAACCACAACTCAACAACAAAACGTCATCGACTTCTCAGCTCACCACCAGGCTCCGGACCCACCTCCAACTGCGGCGCGTGTGTACCACATCCCTCCCTGCGACCCCAAATATGTCGAGTATGTCCCGTGCGAAGATTACCAACGGTCGTTGAAATTTGACAGGAACTTGTTGATATACAGAGAGAGACACTGCCCTGAAAAGAACGAGTTGTTGAAGTGTCGCGTACCGGCACCATACGGTTATAAATTGCCGTTTAGGTGGCCGGAGAGCAGGGAGTACGCTTGGTATGCTAACGTGCCGCATAAGGAGTTGACAGTAGAGAAGAAAAAGCAGAATTGGGTCCGTTACGAAGGAAAACGGTTTAATTTTCCCGGCGGTGGCACGATGTTTCCGCGCGGTGCTGACGCGTACATTGATGATATTGGCAAGTTGATCAATCTCAAAGACGGGTCAATAAGGACCGCCATTGATACTGGTTGCGGGGTACGTTCAGTTTATTTTATTCTTTCATTATTGTATATATCTCTGCCATTTTTTTCCCTCTTTGAACGGTAAGCTGTGCGAACCGGACGGTATACTGGTCTACCAATGCATATGCATGAATGAGTCGTCTGGCTGGGTTGTTAGGGTTGGGTTGAGATGGTTCGACTCTGACATTTTACTTTTAATATGTAATATAATATTATTGCAGACGGTTTATTAAATCTATGGCCATAAAAAAACAATAAAAAAAGGGAAATTAGGTAGAATGGAAATATAAATTTTATATTATATCATTTGCTTTGTCATGATACAAGACGGGAAGGTCAAGGATTTAAAGACTATGGGCAGTGGTAGAATATTGAATTCAAATCAATTTTTAGGTATTTAACATTGCTTCAAAATTGTGTGGTTGGATTAATAGATCAGATCTCCGAATCACTTTCATTAATGGAGTGTTAATTTTGAGTAATTCAATTCTTTATGTCTCTTTAATAAACTTCAAAATTCAGTTAAATGTTAAGAATAAGGCCTAATAACTTAGAGACAAAATACATGTTCACGTAGGAACCTCCATGATTTTTTACAGTACTTCCTTTGACTGCCTTCTTTTTCCCCAGAATTCTGTGAAAAATGTTATAACAGAGTAGACAAAACGGAGTCTAGAATTTCTGGTATGCAGATGTTTGCTTTCATGGCAGTTGTTGACGATCAGAATCTCAGGTGGCCAGTTGGGGAGCTTACCTTCTGTCTCGAAATATCGTGGCAATGTCATTTGCACCGAGAGATACTCATGAAGCTCAGGTGCAATTTGCTTTAGAACGAGGTGTTCCTGCATTGATTGGAGTCATGGCTTCCATTAGGCTTCCTTACCCTTCAAGAGCTTTTGACATGGCACATTGCTCTCGCTGCCTCATTCCTTGGGGCAAGTATGGTAATCTAATTCACTAATACTCCATTTCCATTTCGGGGACTCTTTCAAGTTTGAATTGCTTGTAACATTTGAATTTTCAACCGAGCAGATGGTATTTACTTGATCGAAGTTGATAGAGTTTTACGTCCCGGTGGTTATTGGGTTCTGTCTGGGCCACCAGTAAACTGGGAGAATCACTGGAGAGGCTGGAACAGAACAACTGAAGATTTGGAAACAGAGCAATCTGGGATGGAAGCCGTGGCAAAGAGCTTATGCTGGAAAAAACTGATACAGAAGAATGACCTTGCCATTTGGCAGAAACCCACCAATCATATACATTGTAAAGCTAACAGGAAGGTTTTCAAACAACCACGCTTTTGCAAGCCGCAAGATCCTGACATGGCGTGGTAATGTGTTTTTCAGTTTATATTGAATTGTTTTAAATTGCATGAGCAATACTACTTTTCTGTCAGGATTTTCTAATTCAAGCATCTTCAATTAAACACACAAGGAAATTTCTCATCAATGCCAAAGAGCACTTCAGAAGTGATTCCAAAACATAACGAATAATAAAAACACTGGACAAAAGATGATATTCTTATTGGATTGTCCCCATTTTATTGTTTTTCAAGTGTAGGTATACCAAGTTGGAAGCTTGTTTAACCCCACTGCCTGAGGTGTCTGATATAAAGGAAATCGCCGGTGGGCAATTGGCAAAATGGCCAGAGAGGTTGACTGCTATCCCTCCCAGGATTTCTGGTGGAAGTTTGAATGGGATTACACCAGAAATGTTCAGAGAAGACACAGAGCTATGGAAGAAAAGAGTAGCGCATTACAAAGGTGTAGACTATCAATTAGCAGAACAAGGGAGATACCGTAATTTGCTTGATATGAACGCGTATTTCGGAGGTTTTGCAGCAGCTCTCGTTGATGATCCAGCGTGGGTCATGAATATGGTCCCCGTTGATACCGAGATCAACACCCTTGGAGTTATCTACGAACGTGGTTTGATTGGAACATATCAAAATTGGTATACCTTCTCCCAAAATCAATTGCGCAATTCGCCTTATCTTTTGATTAGCAGCAGATAAACAATCCACCACTACTTTTTGTCATATTTGTTTTTTTACAGAAGCTTCAAAGTTTCGGCCCAAATCTATCATAATCACAAGACACACAACTCAAATACATTGTCTTATGGTACAACACAAATAAATGATTAGGCGGTTGTTACTGAGAGAATTTTCGTCTTTGTAGGTGCGAGGCCATGTCTACTTATCCAAGGACTTACGACTTCATCCATGCTGACTCTCTTTTCAGTCTCTATAAGGACAGGTGAAGTTGACAGTATCTATTCATGAGATATTGTTTAAAAGGGCATGTACTGATCATCATGTTATCCTCTTTAAACTATGTCACAGATGTGAAATGGAAGACATTTTATTAGAAATGGATAGGATTTTACGACCCCAAGGCAGTGTAATTATCCGGGATGATGTCGACGTGCTGGTGAAGATCAAGAGTATCATAAATGGTATGCAATGGGAAGGAAGGATTGCAGACCAGGAAAACGGATCCCATGACAGAGAGAAGATTCTATTTGCAGTTAAAAAATATTGGACAGCCCCAGACCCAGATCAGAATCAAGCAACAAGAACAACTTCATAGAGCAAGTGTTGCTCTCTTTTCGTCTCATCACCCTTTTCTGTGTTAAAAAATTCATTAGCCAAATTTATTTTTTGGCACCCACTTCGGGTGTGAACTGTCACAGGTTGGCAGATATTTATATATCAAATAACTTTCTTTTTTTCTTTTTTCCCTTCTCCATGATAAAACTGGCAGCAATGCACGAGCATGCACACCAAAAATACTCTTCTTTGTTTTTATCCATCCACACCACAGCTTCACCCCCCCCTCCAAAAGTATCATATAACATCTGTCGCCTTTCCAAAAGCGTCAAGTGTTGCAAGGTTTTACATGAAGCAGAAGAATTCCCAACCAGAACAATCTGTTTTCTTCAATGAAATGAATGGGAATACTAATGCAACCTACCGACTAGTCGTAAGTGCCAGGTTTCGGTGCTTCGCCAACATCTAATGAGTCAAATAGAACCTATAAGGGAACAAACCACAGTCAGTTGGGCCACAAGACGAGCGTGAGATCACCTAAATTTCTAGCGACTACCTGAAGCTTGTCACACTTAAGAAAGCGACGGCCGCGGCGGCACTCAGACGCAGGCGATAATTATGTCTTGAAGCCCATCCAAAGAGATCAATTAAAGGCATGCCAAACTTGCCAATATCTTATTCATCCGCATCCAGAGTTGATATCTCTTAGTTGTCTTTCATGATTGTTCAGATTGAAAATCAGTTACAGGAAGGATTAATCCCAATCTCTGGATTCCAATCGAAAAGCTTAATCCACATAGCATTCTCACTTCTATACCTAAATCATAGGTTACCAAATAGCAACAAATGTTTTACAAAAAGAAAAAAAATAACGAAAAACAAGAATTAACTTGGAATTTGAATCGGATTCACAATTCTGAAGAACCTTCAAAAAAAAGAAAATTTATGAGAAAATTTATCATCTTCTAGTAGGTTAAGTTGCATTTGCATGAGTCCATGACCGAATGAATTCTACATCAATACACAAGATAAAATAAAATAAAGAATTGAAACAGGAAAAGATGGAATTATATTAATCCAGGAAAATACTGCCCATAACCTTTTGTTTTAACGCCTCGACAGCAGCTTGAATCATTTCATCTTCTATGTTATTGGAAAACACGTGTGAACCATCATCCCTCAAGGCATTACCTGAGGAGATGAGGTAATTCCATCATAGACAGAAGGCATTCCCGGATGATGAGGCTGCTCATTCCTACCATTAAACACTGCAGGGAACTTCATTGCCCCTTCGGTATCGAAAAAAAATGTTGTAACCGCAAAGCCACCAAGCTTATTCAATAGACTTCTCTCGTAATTGGGATCGAGTAGAGATGATGGCTTGAAACTTCTAGCAAAAGAGGAAAGTTGCGAAAGTCTGCTTGGCGCAGCTTGTTCATGGTTATTCATCTCTGCATTATTATATTGAGGGGAAGCAACAGCAGTTCTATATGTAGCTGACATAAAAGCATCGTCAGATAAATTAATTGACGTGGGAAGGAACTGAGTGGCTTGGTTTCTGTCGGTGCATGGATGGGTACATATCAGATAAATTCTCGACAATCGCCATGGTTTCTGGAGGAGATTCGTTCGGAAGAACAATCAAGTCCTTGATCCATCCACAACAATGGGTGTGTTGAGGAGGAGAACTTGGTGCACTTATAACATGATCCAATAACAGACATGACATGTGTATGGGTCGGAGTATTCTCGATTGTAATACTTTTGTCAACAGAAGGAAACATGCTTCTCAGCTGAGTAAAGAAAGGCTAGGAGAATAATGACACGAGGTTGGTTATGGGCTTGGGCTCACTCTAAGCTTACGCAACCGTTGATCTCTAAGGACTCTGAAATGGGAACGCAGGCTCCTTTCCGTGAACATTCCTGCGTGAACATTGTACAGCTACTCCAAATTCCAGCTGAATGGTGGCATTCGCATTTGGCTTTCGGATGATGACTTTTGCTAGCCAATTGTCAAAATCAATGACGGCTAATTTGTCAAGTAGAGGCTCAGTTCTTGACACAACTTGTTTGTTTTTATTCTTATCATCCAAACCAATGGCAGGAAATCCTTAGTTTCGATGCCTGAATCACACAATTAGTCATTTTAGATGCAGAATGTCTAGAATGGAATACACCATAAAGCTTCAGTCAAATCCAAGTGTTTTGAAGACAGCCAACAGCAGACGCTAAATTTTTTAGAATTAATAATATTTACATGACATGTTTATCTTTCTGTCCTCGGTACCTGTCCAGTGATAATTAACACTCAAAATAGGCTTTAAAAGTATCTTAATTTCGTTGTTTATTCACTTTCTCTTATAGTTGTCTTTGTGAAAACAAAGTATTTACACGAATAAAGTACTTATTTAGTAATCAAATTACTGAGCAAACCTGCAAATCTTCAAATGACCCAACATATGATATTAACAGTAGCCGCCTTACGACTCTGCTTGTTCGCTATTTCAAACCCATGACATGGGCTCAAAGAAAAATCAACTTGGAAGGTATTGACGAAAATGACTTGTCCATGTGTGTTAACTATGACGTGACAAACGCGAATTGCGATAAAATAATGAAGAAAGGATTTTATGTGGTTCCAAAATGTTACTTTGACTAGTCTTTGTTTGGCAAATTTGTGTCCACGTGCACTCACTGTAAATGTTACTTTTCACTGTTGCAACCCTTCCATGGTCTTTCTACTTGAAACAATTCCAAAATGATGGCTCCGAAGATGGAGAGCTTTTAAACTGACTTTTAAAATGACCCAGTAAAATTTTACAGAACATGTGAAGCACGTACACAGGCTTTAAATGTCGTGTAGCCGCGGGCGTCTTGATTTCAATATTTTATTATTAAAAGAAGAAGGTTAAAAAAAAGAGAGCCACTTAAGAGAAGTCAGTGTAAGAAGTGCTTCCATCCGCCTCTTTATAAAGACCTGCATACTTTCCAAATACTCATCATAAGTTGCAACCCTTTCCTTCTCACTAATCATATATTCCACGCTCAAACCCTTGTGCTAGAGTTTGCAAAAATGTGGGTTCTTTTTGCTCTTGTGCTTGTGGCTCTCCTTGTTGTTAAAGTTACTCACTGGTTTTACGCTTGGGCTAACCCCAAGTGTGATGGAGAATTACCTCCTGGTTCAATGGGTTTGCCCATTATCGGAGAGACCATCGAGTTTTTCTCTCCCCATAAATTATATGATATCCCACCATTCATCAGAAAGAGAATCAACCGGTTAGATTTCATTCATATTTTGTTTTCAGGGGCTTTAGTTTTCGTTCATTGTCCTTCAATCATTTATATGATGTTGATATCAAGCTTGTTCTTATCATTTGAAAGTATAATGTCACGAGCCATTCAACAATTTTTATCTTCTCTAGTACGTGTCTGAAAGAATGCATTCCATTCACTTTTTCTATTTTTTATTTTTGCTTGCTATGATTTTCAGATACGGAGACTTGTTTAAGACAAGTCTAGTCGGGCAAAAGGTGATAGTATCAACTGATCCTGAGATAAACTACAACATTTTCCAGCAAGAAAATAAGTCTTTCTTAATTTGGTACTCGGAGAGTTTTATTGAAATTTTCGGACAAGAGAGCTTGCTCTCCCACCATGGAAAGGTTCATAAATACCTCAAGAACTTGATCCTTCATCTCGTTAGCCCCGAAAGCCTGAGGGGAAAACTTCTGCCCGAAATGAACGAATCAACTCGCAGACATCTGCAGTCATGGGCTGCTCTGGGCTCTGTTGACGTGAAAGAAGTCGCTGCAGATGTAATGTCACTTCAACTACAAAATTAACGCACAAAATTCCAGTAATTCTTTTTTTTAATTTGAGAATTATTTGTTTTTATGGCAGATGATATTCGAATATTTCTCATGGAAGTTAATCAGTTACGATGAAACGAAGAACAGAAGGGAGCTCAGATCGAGCTTCACAGCTTTCATGGACGGTCTCATCTCGTTTCCTTTGAATATTCCTGGAACTAAATTCCACGCATGTTTACAGGTATTATTATGTCCGTTTACATTTTCCTCTGGTTTGGCTATGAATCTCTGTGTGTTTACAAGAATAATTTGTTACTCGGTGACTTTGACCATCAGGGACGTAACAACGCAATTAAAGTGATTAGGGAGATCTATCAAGGGAGGAAAGCATCGAAAAAGCCGGGAAATGATTTCTTGGATCACTTGCTTGAAGAAGTGGCAAGAGAAGACACGATTATGAATGATGCTATTGCTATTGACTTAATCTTTGTGCTTCTGTTCGCTTCCTACGAAACTACTTCTATTGCCATCACCTTACTAACAAAATACATTTTCGATCATCCAGAAGTGCTAGCAGAATTGAAGGTTTGCTTTGACTACTGTTGTCCTGTTTGGTGCGACTTGAAAAAATTTAAAATAAAAGATATTTAATTATACAAGTTCGTATTTTACTTCAGAAAGAGCATGCCACCATTCTTAGCAACCGAAGGCACGGAAATTCTGACATGACATGGGAAGAATACAAATCGATGAATTTCACGCACATGGTGAGCAAGATTAGTCTGATCATCATCACCTTGCAGTCAATATAAATAATATAATAAAATTATTTAATTAAATAAAATAATTTTTATTTTTAATTAATATAATAAAAAATTAATAAATTTTATTATTAAATGAATTTCACGCACATGGTGAGCAAGATTAGTTTGATCATCATCACATTGCAGGTCATTAACGAGACTGTCCGGTTGGCGAATATAGCGCCTGGAATTTTCAGAAAAGTGGTGGAAGACGTGAAGATAAAGGGTAAGTTTAATCTCACTTGATCATCATTTTACCAAAAATTAAGTTGTGAAATATATGCTAGGAATATTTACGAGAAATAAATTTTGTCGGTCGGTATAACATGTTTGAATACGAGGAAGCCGCTCTTGAAAGCTAAGAGATATTGGATCTTGCAGGATATACAATTCCGAAGGGATGGGTGATGATGGTCGTCCCGTCTGTTCTTCATTTGAATCCTGACAAATATGATGACCCCCTTGCATTTAACCCCTGGCGTTGGGAGGTATAAATTAATTCAAATATAACTCTTCGTAATACTTACACGAGCTCTGAATTTAAAAATGTTATTGGACTCTGTTATTTGCAGGGACAAGAACTGCACGCTGGATCCAAGACTTTCATGGCATTCGGAGGTGGGCAGAGACTTTGCGTTGGAGCCGACTTTGCTAAGCTTGAAATGGCTGTTTTCCTCCATTACCTCATCACCAAATACAGGTAATAAAATCAAAACATGATTTAAAGTAGTAATTCTTGTTGTGATATATCTGGTACTACCGAAACATCATAATACGCTCCTGCAATTATATGCGGCGAGCGAGGAAGGCAAATGATTGATCATTCTTACGTGGGATTGATAGGTGGTCTGTGACCAAAGGCGGGGACGTCATTAGAAAGCCGGGCCTCGTATTTCCGAACGGACTTCACATCCAAATTGCTGAAAATCAAGCAGCAGAAGTGATGTGAGTATCCGAAGATGAAAGAAAGAGATAGACCAGGAGGATTGCCAATGGCGAGAAATCTTTTGGTGCAGATTCTGATATACGAAATCTATGCTAGAGAATAATTTAGAATGTTTAAGAAAGGTGTAGCAGAGAAAGAAGAACCAAAAATTGTACACTGCAGGAGCAATAGCTCTGCAGGAAAACATGCACTGTAATCACTGGTGGTTTATAAATTATTACTCCTGTTTTATTATTATTATTATTTTGGGAGGGGGCATGAATTTGAATAACTGTGCTGCTTTTGTTCTACATTAGGTTAGAATTTTGGCCCAACCGAGAATATGCAATTTTCTCTTGCTAAGCAAAACTCAGTTAATCTGCTCTGAGCCTGAAATTAGGGTGAGTCCTCTTGCTGGTGCGACTGCAATTGCACGGGACAAAAGCCTCCAAGTTTATGATGGAATGGATCTCAGTATTCACGTGTAGATATTGGTCATCTTTAAAGACAATGGCACCGCTTCCTGCCTGCAATAGAATAGATTTCTCAAATAATTATACCATTAGATGTACTCTCAATTTATAAATGATTAAAAATCTTATGTTCCCACGTCTGACATCTTCTTCTTCTCACATTAACTACCTTCCACCCCTTCGTAAAATTATTTTTTATAATAATTAAATTTATTAAAAATAATATATTATATAAATATAATAAAAAATTTTATTTTAAATTAGTAATATTTATAATATATATATATATATATTTTTTTAAGAGTTTGGTATATATTTCATATTAAAATGTATTGGCCTTCCATGTTCCATGTTCGTTGGAAATATCTCGGGTCACACTGACGAGGCAGAGAGTATCAATAAAAAATGGGGGCCACATAAGGATATTTTTTCCACGAGTCTAGTCTTGCAGAGAGTACCAACGGTAGAGCATGAGCATGCGTCGCAGGCCGGGCCACGATAGTTTTTTCACGAATGGTATGCAGCCGTCGAAGACTTGGTGGCTTGTCTTGTCGACAATTAACTGATTATCAATTGAGAACAGGTGATTCTGTTGGCACGGGTTACTGCACAACTCAGTGTTGTAAACATTCCTCTCTACGTTACATGTGTTCTACGCTTTTGAAAATACTCAAAAATAATTTTTTTGAGCCGGATTAGTCTGATCACCTTGCAGTTATTGCTTATTAATTTTTTTTACCTGCTCCTGATGGATTGATTCATCGTTGTCATTAACGAGACAGTCCGCTTGGCCTGCAATTTTCAGAAAGAGGTGGAGAAAGACGTGAAGATAAAGGATAAGTTGCAAATCTCACTTGACCATCCTTTACCCAGACCCAGGTTCTGATTTATGTTCTAATGCGAGGAAGCCATCCATAATAGCTAATATATTGAATCGGCTCTTGCAGGATATACAACTCCGAAGGGATGGGTAATGATGGTCGTTCCAACTGTTCTTCATTTAAATCCTGATAAATATGACAGACCCTCTTGATGACCCACTTTCATTGGTGTAATTCCGATGATTATACAATTCATCAGAGGCTGCAAGTTTTTCTGTTGTGAAAAAAGACTTTTGTAACATAAAATTAATGAAGAAACCTGGTTTGTTCTTCGCAACTGTGAATTCTTTCTTGACCATGCAGTGAAATGGAATGTAAATGGAGAGTGTTCTACAAGTCAGTGACACGGACATGCTAAATGAAGTATACGTATAACTCGAAACGTCTCTATTATATATAACTAGGACAAAGATTAATATCATCACTTTTTTTCGTTGTTTAGACTATGTGAACTGACAGAGAGAGAGATATTATTGTTAAAAATCTCTTTAAAATTTTATCCATTATATTGTTCTTTACGTATAGATTTAAAAATATAATATAAAATAAGTGATAAATTTAAATTAAAGATAATAATAAGTCTAAATCAAAGATAAAATTTAAATATAAGATAATTTTAAATTTTTATCATTAATTTTATGTACGTAATTAACTCTGTTATCTATGGGCATTGATATCAGCAACTCTACTGCTAATCCATACAAGAATTTCCACAACGATTACGTAGCATGAGATTTTCGTCAAACCATGTGCCTGACAAAAATTTCATTGGCAGTCATTTTAATACAATTCAAACGGCAGTCTCATTTGGCGTCGTGACTTTTGCTGCTACCAGCCACAGAGACAGTAGCCATCTCAATTACGTCAACGTAAAGACGACAGACTCAATTTCTATTTCACCGAATGGAAAACAGTGAAATTTTACAAAATAAACGTCTGTCCTTGATGATTGGTCTCTTCTGGCTTGTCTTAGTCTAGAGAATTCAATGAACCGGGAATTATTTGCTAGATTTAGTCAAGCCCGTGCTTGGAATTCAGGCAAGAGAATACCAGGATACTCGGTCTTTGTCGAGGCAAAAGGTTAAAAGTTTTTATTTAGTTGATTAATTTTTATTTATTAAAAGCTTTTTTAAAAAGTTAGTTAAAATAAAATTTAAAACTTTTTTTTTATATTTTATATTTATATGCCACTAAATTCTTAAAAATTAAGAACAAGAACACAAAATTAATAAAATTTAAAAATGGTGGAGCACAGTAGATTGCCAAGTATTGATATTAAAGGACAGTCAGCAAATTTGACTGACATGTAGACTCACTCTCACTGCATTAATTCTTACAATGACCGCAGCTAAAGTATCTTAAACGAAGACGATGAACCATACCAGAATTATAATTCAAAGCAAGCAATAATCAGTAAATTAAGGATGAACGAAACTGTGTGGTGTTTGGAAAAGTCATAGGATAAATAATATTTAACAATCTAATGTAAATCAAATGTCTGTGGGATTTTTATATTATGCATTTTTGGAATTAAATGTGGTGCATCCGTGGGCGTCTTGATTTAATATTTTAATAATATAAAATAAAATAAGTGGCAACGCCAGTCAATTAGGAGAAGTTACTGTCCGAACCGCTGCCGTAGGCTTCCATCCGATCCGACTCTATATAAACACCTGCATTCTTTTCATATATTATTAGCAGCATTAGTTGATTCCCTGACCGTCTCTCTAATCATAGTTCTAACTCTCAAACTGCCAGCTAGAGTTTGCAAAAATGTGGGTTCTTGTTGCTCTTGTGCTTGTTGCTCTCCTTGTTGTTAAAGTTACCCACTGGTTTTACGCTTGGGCTAACCCCAAGTGTGATGGAGAATTACCTCCTGGTTCAATGGGTTTGCCCATTATCGGAGAGACCATCGAGTTTTTCTCTCCCCATAAATTATATGATATCCCACCATTCATCAGAAAGAGAATCAACCGGTTAGATTTCATCCATATTTTGTTTTCAGGGGCTTTAGTTTTCGCTCATTGTCCTTCAATCATTTATATGAAGTTGATATCAAGCTTGTTCTTATCATTTGAAAGTATAATGTTACGAGCCATTCAACAATTTTTATCTTCTCTAGTAAGTGTCTAAAAGAACGCATTCCATTCACTTTTTCTAATTTTATTTTTTGGTATGATTTTCAGATACGGAGACTTGTTTAAGACAAGTCTAGTCGGGCAAAAGGTGATAGTATCAACTGATCCTGACATAAACTACAACATATTCCAGCAAGAAAATAAGTCTTTCTTAATTTGGTACACTGAGAGTTTTATTGAAATTTTGGGACAAGAAAGCTTGCTCTCCTACCATGGAAAGGTTCATAAATATCTCAAGAACTTGATCCTTCATCTTGTTAGCCCCGAAAGCCTGAGGGTAAAGCTTCTGCCCGAAATGAACGAGGCAACTCGCAGACATCTACAGTCATGGGCTGCAATCGGCTCTGTTGACGTGAAAGAAGTCACTTCAGATGTAATTTCACTTCAACTACAAAATTAACGCGCAAAATTCCAGTATTTTTTTTTAATTTGAGAATTATTTGTTTTTATGGCAGATGATATTCGAATATTTCTCTAGGAAGTTAATCAGTTACGATGAAACGAAGAACAGAAGGAAGCTCAGAGCGAACTACACGGCTTTCATCGAGGGTCTCATCTCGTTTCCTTTGAATATTCCTGGAACCAAATTCCATGCATGTTTACAGGTATTATTATATCCATTTTCATTTTCCTCCGTTTGGCTATATCTCTCTCTTTGTGTTAACAGGAATAGTTTTAAATGCTCAATTTGAACATCAGGGACGTAACAACGCAATTAAAGTGATTAGGGAGATCTATCAAGGGAGGAAAGCATCGAAAAAGCCCGGAAATGATTTCTTGGATCACTTACTTGAAGAAGTGGCGAGAGAAGACACGATTATGAATGATGCTATTGCTATTGACTTAATCTTTGTGCTTCTGTTTGCTACCTACGAAACTACTTCTGCTGCCATCACTTTACTAACAAAATACATTTTCGATCATCCAGAAGTGCTAGCAGAATTAAGGGTTCGTATATACACAATAACACATTTGCTTTGACTCTTGTGTCGTTTGGTGCCACCTGAAAAAATTTTAAATAAAAGATATTTTAGTGATTAATTAGACAAAATTGTATTTTATTTCAGAGAGAGCACGCGGCCATCCTTGGCAACCGAAAGGACAAGAATTCTGACATGACATGGGAAGATTACAAATCAATGACTTTCACGCACATGGTGAGCTGGATTAGTCTGATGATCGCCTTGCAGTTATTGCTTTTGTTGTACTACTGATTGAAGGATTTATCGACACCTCTATAAATATATCGTAGGTCATTAACGAAACTGTCCGGTTGGCAAATATAGTGCCTGGAATTTTCAGAAAAGTGGTGAAAGACGTGAAGATAAAAGGTAAGTTACAATCTCACTTGATCATCATTTTACTAAAAATTACGTTCTGAAATATGTGATAGGAATATTTAGTAGTAATAATATTTCTCGGTCGGTATAACATGTTTGAATGCGAGGAAGCTACTCTTGAAAGCTAAGAGATATTGTCTCTTGCAGGATACACAATTCCGGAAGGCTGGGTGATGATGGTTGTTCCATCTGTTCTTCATTTGAATCCTGACAAATATGATGATCCTCTTGCGTTCAATCCATGGCGTTGGGAGGTATAAATTAATTCAGATATAATTCTTCGCAGTCAATATTCTCATCCTATCCACGAAATATTATTTGACTACTTTATGACCAGGGACAAGAACTCAACGCTGGAACTAAGACTTTCATGGCTTTCGGTGGTGGCGTGAGACTTTGTGTTGGAGCCGACTTTGCTAAACTTCAAATGGCTGTTTTCCTCCATTATTTCGTCACTAAATACAGGTAATAAAACAAGAACATTACTTGAAATAGCAATTCTTGTAATATATCAAGCACAATACTACCGAAAAATTATATACACCTGTAATTATATGTACACGAGGAACGCAAATGACTGACCCTTTTACGTGGGATTGATAAAATGTAGGTGGTCAGTGACCAAAGGTGGGGACGTCATTAGAAAGCCTGGTCTCGTATTTCCGAATGGACTCCACATCCAAATTGCAGAAAAGGAAGTTGAAGTGAAGTGAGTATCCGAAGAAGAAGAAGAAGAAAGTAGCAAATATGGGTTATAAAAGGTTTGAGTTCGCACCATGTATCACATGCTTCTCAGTGTTAGCAGTTGTTACCATTTCTGTTATCTTTAAGGCTTTGTTGGTGTCTGATGTAATATCAACCCACACACCATATGATGGTGTATGAACTTAGAAATAAATAATTAGTTTGCTACTAAGCATTTTTACTAAGCAAATATTCTCACTATTCCAGCACAATAATCAAAAGATGCTAAGAATGAACACAAACAAGCAAGCTCAACAAAAGCAGTTCATGGAAAACGAAAGCAAGTTAGATGCCACCACAATCCTTCTCAGGGCTTCTGACTTTAAGAAAGCCAAAACGTAGTTGGAAAATTATGGACCAATAACTTTTTAAGGATCCGACAGGGCGGTCACCTTCAGGTTGCTGCCTTCTGTTGTTGTATGATTTCATGGGAGAAATTAAAAATAAGTTCTCTAACTTTGACCATATCAGAGGAGATAAATGGATACTATTATATTAATCTTGTTTTGAAAATCATGGCCCGGCGGCTGGGCACTCATTGACTACTAAACCCACGATAATATATAATCGTATGCCTATACATTAATTAATTCTTTAAATTCTGAAAATTAGAGCACTAGTGGGGTGGGACCACTGCAAAAGTCTTGTAAAATTTAAACTAATTTATATTTTGTAGAGAAAAAAATTAATAATAATCAATTAACCCACGTTGATTTTGGGTTGACCTCAGGTCGGTCAAACAATAACTGAACGTCAGCAATCAATTTCGGCTTTTGTGCACTTCCCCGAGATGAGTTTCCGGTTCTTCAATAAAAGAATGGGTGCAGTTTAGAAAAGGTATAATTACAGTACTAGTGGGGTGGGTTAGAGTAAGGACCACTTAGAAATTCTTGTAAATTTTAAAATAATTTATTTTTTGTATAGAAAAAAAATAATAATAATCATCACTCGAGTGTTTGGTAAGGTTCTTTCGTGTATCCTAGAGTAGATACGAAAGATCTACATGAAAATATTATGCACTTCACTCTTTCCAGGAGAAATGAACACGAAAACGACAGAATTTGATTTTGGGGTGCTTGACTTCGGTTGGTCAAGCAATATCTGAGTGCGGCTAATCAATTCGGCTTTTTATGCACTCACTGTAACTGATACTATTCCATTGCATTCATTTCCTTCCGCCGTCTCTGTTGAATATTTTCCAGAAATCAATATCTTCCGTGGTTGCCCGTCCTCGACCAACTTGAATAACTCTTCCCTGTAGGTTAGAATGCAATCATTCTAACCTACAGCTATTTGATTGAATAATTTTAGATTTAAAGGAAGAATCTCACTAAGTTCGACAAGATATAATCCATGGCACTTACCTCAATCCAACCAATATATACGTATTCATGGCCGATGTTCGACTTGTCTCTGGTTACCGAATGTGTATTCTATAAGGTTTGCTGGTGTCTGTTGTGATTCAGGTAGTTATATAACTCTCACTGCCTGGAGTTATTGATTTGTAATCGTTTAGTATTAAGGGCTTGTTAATTAAGCTAGTCCGAATTGTAGATCATAGGAAAGCCATGCCATGAATTACTAACCCTGGTATTGAAGGACATGATAATCGCTATTGCCTAACTTGCTCGAGTATGGTATCGAGTTATAACAATTGAAAATAAGAATTAATCAAGATTTCATTCCAGACTTTTATATCAGATCAGGCCGAATGCCCCTCATCATGCGGTCCAACAAACCTCAACATTCATCCCATATCATTCCCCGAGCTGACAACAATCGATTTTTGTCCTCTTCGGTGAAAAGCACGCTTTCCCTCATCAAAATATCATGCAATGCTTAGGGCCAAAAGTTTAACCACTTTCATATGCCGTCCCATTACTCATGGTTCCAAGTGGAAATTAAAAACCAATCGTGTAAGTCCAAATGCATAATAAGATGAGAACCTGCCGGCCACCGAACTATTGATTATTACACCACCAACCATTATGTTGCTACAGATAATCTGCGTCAATGTTCTAAACATTACTAATATCACAAGCAAAACTTTTTCTTTTTTTCGGTCCAGGCCGTGTGTAATTGTCTAACAGGTATGCTTTCCTTGAATAGTATTGTTTTCCCAAAGCAGTAGCTGGCTGCGGATTTGCATATCTCTCCGTGGCTATATATCACCATCAACGAACGCGTTTCCAGGATCTTAATAGTAATCAACCTAATGCGCAGCCCAGCGATGATCACTGGATGTATTAATTTAGAACTACACTCTTGCATAAGAGATTGAAGTATTTAAGTCAAAATATTTTTATAACTCTTGAGATCATTTAATTCTTTAAGGTTATACCAAATTACAGATTATTGGGTAATGAAGTTGATATAATTGTATTGATATTCACGATTATCGTCCGCCTGGAAGCCTGAATGGGCTACAATCCAAACAGCAGATAGAAGTAGAAAGGAAGAGAAGATTTGAAGAAAGAATAAAATCTATGCGATAAGAAAATTGCCTACAAGAAAATCTCCTGTTGCCATGTTCGTATGTGTTATCTTGCCATTAGTTTGCCTTTTAAATAGGTGGTTTTAGCTCTACATCGATAGAAAACATGAAACATCTTTGATTTTCTTCAGTCTTACCTATAATAAATATAATTGTTTTCCAAGAGAAATTACAATGAAAGCGACGAAGACTTTGCTGTGTGCCTGAGCTTGTTCCTTTGTGCTTGACTTGAGGTCGTTCAGGCAACTGCACTGAAACTGACACCTGGTTGGCACTAAATCAATTGCAATAACGGTGCTTGCCTGCTTCGGTGATTCGGATTCATTTCCTTCCGCTGACTTTTTTGAATATTATCCGTAAATAATTTCTAATGCTGTTACCAACTTGGAGAATTTTTATCCGACGCACAATCAATGTCAGGTACGTAAATCCTGCCCAAAAATGATTCCAAGTAAAGCAATGAATATGTGGGCCGACAGTAGTATATAAACCCCCAGCCATATGCAATGTTTATAGTGAATCCCAAGCAGCTCGCTCTTCTCACTAAATCATTAAAATGAACCCAGAGTTCGAAAAGATGTGGACGGTTATTGCTGTTTTCCTGATAGCTTTGCTTGTCAGGATCGGGCTTTGGGTTTATACTTGGGTTAACCCCAAGTGCAATGGAAAACTGCCTCCTGGTTCAATGGGCTTGCCAATCATCGGAGAGTCAATCGAGTTCTTCTCTCCCCATGCATTATATGATGTCCCGCCCTTCATCAGCAAGAGAATGGCACGGTAAGATCTCAGGCTCAGCCATATTCGGACGCCAAGTTGCAGGGAATTTTTTATTATTTTTTTTGTTGTTGTCTAAAAACTTTTATTTTTACTTTCAGATACGGATCTCTGTTTCGAACAAGTCTAGTTGGACAGAAAATCATTGTATCAACTGACCCGGAAATTAACTACAGCATCTTTCGACAAGAAGATAAGAATTTCCAGCTTTGGTACACCGAGAGTTTTATAGAAATTCTGGGCCAACAAAGCTTCTCATTTCATGGAAGCCTTCATAAGTACCTGAAGAAATTGATTCTAAATATTGTTGGCCCTGAAAACCTGAGGAAGAAAGTTTTGTGCGAAGTGGATGAATCAACTTGTAGACATCTAGATTCATGGGCCAATCATGGCAGTATCGATGTCAAAGAAGGAGCTTCACGGGTAACCAATTTGCTCCTGTAACGTCTCAGAATAATTGAATAAACAAATATAATTAGAAAATTGGAGTTGTTATGATTATGGGAACTCCCTGTTTATTGGCTGCAGATGATATTTGAATATTTTTGTAAGAAGCTATTCAGCTACGATGAAACGAAGGATGCAAAGAAACTGAGAGAGAATTATAAAGATTTCATCGCTGGTCTCTTCTCATTTCCTTTTAACATTCCGGGTACCGCTTTTCATGCCTGTTTGCAGGTACTGTGTTTATTTATTAGAAGAAGCGGAGATTACAACCATGCATGCCATGGATTTCGAAGTTTTTGCCGCATTCTTTTATATATTTTTATTAATCATATGTTGAATTTTGAATATTAGGGACGGGCAAAAGTAATGGAGGTGATTAAGGACGTCTACCATGAAAGGAAAGCATCAAAAATCCGTAGCCATGATTTCATGGATGATTTACTTGAAGAAGTAGAAAAAGAAGAAACAATTATGAATGACTCTATGGCTATAAACTTGATCTTTCTGCTTCTCTTTGCTGCACATGAAACCACTTCTTCTGGGATCACGCTACTAATGAAGTATATTTTTGATCATCCCCTCGTGCTAGCAGAATTAACGGTTTGTGCATAAATTATTTAATTTTTGACCCAAATTTTTCCTCGATTCATATTTTGTTATGCCACTGTTATTTTCATCCCAGAAAGAGCACGAGGCAATTCTGAGAAGCCGAGAAAAAGAGAGGTCTGAAATTACATGGGAAGAATATAAGTCAATGACCTTCACGCACATGGTGAGTTAAGTCCTTTCCTTTTAACATTGGATTATTGGTTAGTAAATGCTTGCGACTTGATTGCCTTATTTATATATAACTTGCATTGCAGGTCATCTACGAATCCGTTCGGCTTGCAAATATAGTACCTGGGATTTTCAGAAGAGTGACGAATGATGTCCAGATAAAAGGCAAATTCAATTTAATACGGCATGTTTGATTTAGTTCGTACAAAAGTTTAGTATATAAGATTTCTTATGATTGTTGCAGGATATACAATTCCAGTAGGTTGGCTAATAATGGTCGTTCCATCAGTACTTCATTTGAATCCTGCAAAATACGAGGATCCTCTTGCATTTAATCCATGGCGTTGGGAGGTAATGGAACGAGTTTTGATGTGTATTAACAAAATAATTAATTATAGATCAAGCATAGGTTCTGGATTTAAGTGTTCTTATTACGAACAAGCCACGTGCAGGGAAAAGAAATGCATACGGGATCGAAGACTTTCATGGCTTTTGGTGGCGGCAAGAGACTTTGCATTGGGGCTGACTTTGCAATCCTTCAAATGGCTGTTATAGTCCATCATTTGGTTACCAAATACAGGTGATTTTGTCGCCAAAACTATAGCTTCCATAACCTTCTTGTTTTGGACGATGACCGAAGAATTTGCAGTGACCTAACCATAATTTCACGCACGCATCTTGATGCTTTCATCAGGTGGTCAGTGATCAAAGGAGGGGATGTTGTCCGAAAGCCTGGCCTCATATTTCCGAATGGACTTCACATCAAAATTGATGAAAATTAGAAGGCGAGTATAGGATTTCGAGAAGAATGAAGAAGTTGCCGCTTGTTACTGCTTGGTAAATGCAATTAATATGTCTCTTTTCCGTTTGAAGGTAGCCTGGATGTCCCATCAGGTCGGTCGGTGAATTAAAGTTTAATAAAATAATTTAAAATAAAAAAAATGATTGAAAATCTTTTAATAAAATTTTTACTAATACAAACAATATTCATATAAACTTACAAATATTAAAATTTTATAACATTCTCAATATTTTTTATAAAATTCTAAACTATTGTTACAACATAACAATCATATTAAAATTTTAATAATATTATAACTAAATTTATACGACCTCTGATTTATTCATAATGTTACGATAATTACAACCTATACTACAAAATATTCTATCAAAGTATATATAATAAAAAAATTAAAAATTCTTTCTAATTAACATATTTTCTACTGCTCCAAGGACCGTTGCCTATAATTTTAAATTTACGAACTTTTGTCGTGAGGCTGAAATTATTTCATAATCTAATGACATGCTATAATAATAAAATAATTTATTTTTATTATTTTATAAAATTACAAATATCAAAAGTATAATTTAACAATAATAACATTACTAAATTATTAAATAATTTATACAAAAAGAACAAAATAATAATCACATCATTAAAATATAATTTTTGTTTAAAATTTTAATATAAAACTTAATTTTTAAATTTTTTTTAATATTAAAATACTCAATTATATATAAATTATCTACTTGAATTAAAAGATGTATGCACTTCTATAATTCTCTCGCTCTTTCTCTTTTTTTATCGAGCATGGTCTAATATCACTTTCTAAAAATGAATAAATAATCATTAAAATAAACAATGAAGATGACGTCAGTCCTCTTAGCTTAACTTTAAAAAAGTTGATCGAACAAGACATGTAGTAATGCAGTAATACTAACTAGGTGCATTAAGGAAACTTGGATGGATGATTTCTTCCATGGCCACTGTTGAAATTTGAAATTTCTTCGCGAATTATTAATATCAAAGAATAAAAATCAAATCTTCGTAACAGTCGGTGGCCTTATTGTGCAAGAATTTCAGACAAATCCTGAGAGTAAACAAAATGCCCTGTTCTTGAAAACTTAAGTTAGCATATGATTGCACATAGAAAGAATTTGGGAAGCTCAGCTCGTCATCACATGAGCTAGTCCTCAAGAGGAAGGTATTAAATTGGGAAGCTCTTTCAGTGGCTATAATTTTCCTTTTTTTTATCTAACCCAAGATGGTATTGTTTTTTAAGATTGTTCCCAGTTGCTGACGAGTTCATAAACCTGACGAAATTAATTCTTCTGTATACTTATCCATAATGCCATTTTTATCTGAAGTAGTTCCCTTCAGATAATTTCATTGTGCAAAGATGCGAGTAATTAGCCCCTTGCCTGATAGCCTTACTAGTTAGGAACGGGCTTGTAAATGGACTTCCTCGTGCATTGCACAAAGCTTCAAATGGCAGTTTTCCTTCGTCATTAGGTCACCTGATACAGGCGAAGTCCATAGCATCTTTGTCTGCGATGGGAGGAGACCCAAACTATGATCAGGCACTAGGTTTATGGTTGGGCCAACCCAAAGACCAACACACACACACACACACACATATATATATATATATATTATTTGTTTCGGCTTTCAGGTATGGTGGTCCCTTTTTTTTAATGTCAAGAAAGCCGAAAAGTAGCTGCCAAATTTTGGAACAAGAATTTCAATGATCCGAAAACGCTTTCACATTCAGGTACTTAGCATGTCAGAGGAGATAAATGGATAATATTATAACGTGTTTCTTTTATCTCTCTAGGAGAAATTATCACGAAACCGACGACGTTGATTTTGGGGTTGACTTGAGCCTGTCATTTCCGCTTGACCCGAGCCCGAGTCTGAGTAATCGATTTGGCTTTTTATGCTCACTGTGACTGATACCAGTCAATTGCATTGATGAAGCTAGCTTGGTCGATTCCTTTCCTTACGCCGCCGCCTCTATTGAATATTTTCCAGAAATCAACGTCTTCTGTAGTGGCCCACTCCCAAGCATCTTGAATAACTCTTCCCCATAATTTCGAACAATCATTCTAACATCTTGAATAAACCAACAACCACTTGATTGAATACTTTTACAATTAAGGAAGAATCCCACTTTCTTCGAAAAGACATACTCCATGCAACTTACCCCGAGTCCAACCAATACGAACCCTCTTGTTATGAATAAATTTTATCATTTTAGTGATTGGTTTGAAGTTGAGCTACTGCTCTATGCATTATTATTGTTCTTGCATTGTTTTCGAAACTACAAAATCAGTTGAAATTAATTCCGATAACTAAAAGTATCAATAAATAATTAAATAAATAAAGAGATAATATTATATATTTATGTTTCAGTGTCCGTTGATAGAACTGAACCATCAATATTATCTGCCTGGGCTTACTGATTTGTATTCCTTTAGTCTCAAGAAGCTTGTTAATTAAGCTGAGCCCAATTTTAGATCATTGGAAAGCCAACCCACGAGACACCAAGCCTAGAAATCATGTATGAATTATCGGAGGACATGGTGTTCGTCATTAGCTTAATCGTTTTCGAGTATGGGATCGAGTACTAATTAACAATTAATGACATTAATACAAGCTAAGGGGGTTTTCGACAGTCAATCATTTTCACTTAAAACTCCATCACTTTTACTGTAGAATTATGCATATTTAATTACTTTCCAATATTCAATGGTGCATTGTTTCCGCCTGTCATTGGCAGTTGACTGAAAATTTAAAATTTAATTATTGATTCTTTTTAATCATTATTAAATTTATTATTTATAAAATTTTTAAATTGAATATTTCTGTTTGTTTTTTTTTAAATAAGTCTAATCCTACTTAATTACATTATTTGTAACCTAACTTATGAACCAAAATTAATGCCAGAGAGTGAAGCAAAGAGAAGAGAAAAATCCGCAGAGATAACAGAAGAAGAAGAAATTGTGAGGGGAAACATCATTACTTATTAGTAAAAAATCTAATTTTAATTAAGGGAAATGATTGAATATATAAATTGGGTTTAAACTAATGAATCTTTGTAAGTATTTTCCATTACTTTCTACTATTTAAATCTTGTAAAAACATCATACCGAACTTAGAATTAAACTACAATAATTCGGTTAGCACCAGCCGCCGCCACTACTCTTGTTTAAGGTTTCAAGTGGGAATTAAAAACAATCTGTGTAAAGTCTAAATGCCACTGAAGATGACAACCAGCCGGTGGCCGAACCATTAATTATTAAACCAGCAGCCACTACCCTGCAATGAATAATCTGTGTCAACGTTCTGGACAATGCTAATATCACAAGGAAACTTTCTTTTTTTCCTTATTTGTATGTGATCGTCTAACAGGTATGCTTCCCTTCAATAGTATTGTCTTTCGAAAGCAGTAGCAGGCTGCGGATTTACGTGTCTCCATGGCTATATATCTCCATCAACTTCCACGTTTCTTGGATCTTAATATTCTTAAACCTAATGCTAACCCAGACTTAAATAATTGAAGTATTTAGGTCAAAATATCTTTCTTATGTTAACCTTTTGTAGCGAATGATATCATTTGATTTCTTTAAAGTTAACCCAAATTCCAGATTTTAGGGTAAACAATGGGATGTAATTGTACTGTATAATATCTCTTGTTGCCATGTTCATATGCCGTTTAGTTCAAAATTATCCATTTTTATCTGAAAGTTAACTGGCATTAAATCAATTGCAATGACAACGGTTGCCAGCTTGAGGAATTACGATTCATTTCCCTGGGCCGACTTTATTGAATATTTTACGTTAATCATTTCTTCTGAGCTGGTACCCACTCGAAGAATTTTTAATCGATACATAATCAATGACAGGTACGTAAATCCTTGTCTTGCCATTCTGTGAATTAGTCCTGGAAAACAATATTAACTATTCATTCTCTCTCTGTTTGTATTCCAATCCAATCGTTCATTTCCGTTGCTATTTAATTTAATTTTTATGAATATTTTTCTCGCAAAATCGCTTTCTTATTACTTTAACCATAATATACGTGTTTATATTTAAATATCAATACATGTAACATAAAATAATTATAATAATACGTATACTTATAAATAATTACATAAATATATAATAATTTTAAAATAATATTTTTATATAAATTTTATAATTAAAAAATATTCTTAAAAATATATTTAAATATATGCATATATTTGTTATAATTTTTTAAAAAAATTTAATATACTTATTTCGTGACGATCACAGTAAAAAAATAATTTAAATATTTTTATTTATAATAAAAAAAAATTAATACTTATCAAACTTTTATACACCTCTATAGAGTACATATAATTTCACTAGACTTTAAATTTCTTATAAAATTAAGCCTTTTGATAGTCCTGATAATATTGTATTATATACTGAGTAATTTCAAATTATTAATTTTTAGAAAATACAATATATTCTCAAATTTCATAAAATTTTACATTGATAATATATATACATACACACACACACAGAGTAAGTTATTAAAATATTTTTAATATAAATTCATACTCTTATTATTTAAAATAAAATTTATTTTCAAAATATTAAATTCTATCAATAAAAAATCGACGGTAAATTATTATCATTCAAAATCTCATAATAAATCATAAATATATAATTTATAACCAAAAAAAATTCAATATAATAAACTAGATATAACCAAAAATCGGTATATAAAATTTATAATTTTTCAAAATATTTTAGTTAATTAAAACAATTTTGTTATTCAATTATTCTATAAAAATGAATAATTTTCTACATCCTAAAGTCAAATTCACAAAATTATTAAAAATTAAAAATATAATAATTTTTAATCAAATAAAATTTATAATAACCCTAAAAATGTCTAATTTATTTACTTATAATAATTTTAAAAAATTCAAAACACATAATTTTATAAAATTCACAAATTAAATTACTATTATAATATTATCTCTTCATACATAAAATTTTTTTAATTTTTTAATCATAAAAATTTAACCCTAATATCATTGTCTGATTATAAGTTTCAATTATTTAAATTCTATAAAATCAAAATAATAAAATTATTTATTACTAATAGCAAATTATTAATCAAAAATCAATATAAAAGAAGGATAATTTTTTTTTATTATTTCTCCTTAATTTTTTTTCTGTTTTGTCCCTTACTCTGGTCCTCTTTCTTTCTCCCAAATTGGTCAAAATCCCAAATACAAATTAATCATTCTATTATTTATACTATTACAAAATATTAATTCAATTCATAATTTAGCTATTTCTATCTATTTGACCCCTAAACTAATAATTTATTATATAATATATATATATATATATATATTCAAAAATATGACTTATTATTTATATATAAATATATAATATATATCCAAAAGAATTGTATTACCTTCTTGCCTTGTCCTATACGTTTAGCGACGACTTCATAAATTATTATTTACCTACTTAATGACCGAAAGGGCTCGGCCATGAGCATTCCTCTATATAAAGCACTTAACCCTTTGCTTATTCTCAAAGACTTTATTTTAAGTGTTAAAGATGCATGCAGCTGTTGTTTTCCTTCTAACTTTACTGGTTGTTAAGGTTAGCCATTGGGTTTACACTTGGGCAAACCCCAGGTGCAATGGAAAACTTCCTCCTGGTTCAATGGGTTTGCCAATCATTGGAGAGACAATCGAATTCTTCTTTCCCCATGCCTTGTATGAAGTCCCACCATTTGTCAGAAAAAGAATGGCGAGGTAAGATTAGTTTCATATTTTTTTTTATTTTGATCACTTGGTCTATATCTTTGTTGTAGAAAATGACGTGACTGTGCAAAAGTCGTACTTCAGTTTTTGTTCGTATCTGTTTCAGATATGGATCTCTGTTTCGAACGAATCTTGTAGGGCAGAAGGTGGTTGTATCGACGGATCCCGAGATAAATTACAGCATTTTGAACCAAGAAAATAAGTCGCTGTTGTTCTGGTCAACTGATAGTTTAAAAGAAGTTATGGGAGAACAACACTTGCTCGCAGTCCATGGAAGCCTCCATAAATACCTAAGGAATCTTGTTCTACATCTTACTGGCCGTGAAAACTTGCGGGCAAAATTAATGCACGAAATTGAGGAAGCAACTCGCAGACATTTACATTCATGGGCAACCCGTGGCACTGTCAATGTCCATGAAAGATCTTCTGTGGTAAACTAAACTTATTATGAAAATAAAAAATTTATTTAACATGCATTAAAAGTTTTCAAATATAATGAATTGGAAAACTCATTGGTGTATTGGCAGATGACGTTTGAGTTTGCATCGAGGAAGATAATAAGTTATGATGAAAGGAAATTTTCCAAGAAACTCAGAGAGAATTACATCGCTTTCAGGGAGGGTATCGTTTCATTTCCTTGGTACTTTCCAGGAACAGCTTTATATGCTTGCATACAGGTACAACTTATCTGATTATTATTTTTTTTTAATGTTTAATTGCATAAAAACTGTCTGAATTGTAGTTCTGAATTCGTTTTTTTTTATTTCCTCTTCAGGGGCGTAAGAATGCACTTAAGGTGATTAAAGACATTTACCAAGAGAGGAAAGCATCAAAAATTCCTGGGCATGATTTCTTGGATCGTATCCTTGAAGAAGTGGAGAAAGAAAACGCAATATTGAATGATTCTGTTGCTATAGACATGGTGTTTTTGCTTCTCTTTGCAGCATTTGAAACTATTTCTGAATCCATCACGTTAATTACTAAATATATTAACGATCGTCCTGACGTGCTAGCAGAATTGAAGGTTTGTAATTCCTTCTTTCTATTTACAGCTCAAGCAATCAGGCGTTGTAAATTAAGAAAACGTTTCGATAACACTGTTGAATTTATTTCAGAAAGAGCACGAGGCAATTCTTAGCCGTCGCGAACATAAGAATTCTGAAATTACTTGGGAAGAGTACAAATCAATGACTTTCACCCATATGGTGAGTTAGGATTAATCTGAATTCTGCTCATAGATTGATCGATGTAATAATTTCTGATTCCTTTCTGTTTCTCAGGTTATTAATGAAACCGTTCGACTGGCAAATATAGCACCGGTGACTTTCAGAAAAGTCGTCAAGGATATAGAGATAAAGGGCAAGTTTTAGAACACTTCATACATGCACGTAATTAATTAATTAACGGTACATTTTTCGTAAGGAACTTGTGAATATTGCTAAGTGGAACTGCCATATCCAACAATTCCATGCAGGATATACAATTCCAGCAGACTGGGTTATAATGATTGCTACTGCAGTTGTTCATTTTGACCCAGATAAGTACGAGAATCCTTACGCATTCAATCCATGGAGGTGGCAGGTGAATTCAAAACTTCTTTCCAAATATAACAACCATAAGCTCTGGAATTCTGCTCCTTAATCTAAAATAAAATAAACTAAATACAGGGAAAAGAATTGCATACTGGATCAAAGACTTTCATGGCCTTCGGCGGTGGCGTGCGACTTTGCACAGGCGCTGAATTTGCAAAGCTTAATCTGTCAATTTATATTCATTACCTGGTTACCAAGTACAGGTAACTGAAGACTCCGGTACTCTGTAATTTACACAGCAAATCAAACACGCCATCCCTTTTATGTTCTACTATATCTTTGTGTTGCCTCGTATTTGGTAGGTGGTCAGTCATCAGAGGAGGGGAAGTCTTTAAGCAGCCTGGTCTGAAATTTCCCAACGGACTGCACATCGAAATTGCAGAGAAGCACGAGTGATCAAAAGATGAGGAGCAGCATGAAACTATACATATACACATGTATGTGTAATGTTAATCAATAAAATAAATAAATATATATATTACTCATTAATAATAAATAAAAAAATTAAAAATTTCTTTTGTCACACTAATTAAATAATGAGATTAATGATATAATAAAATCATTTTATTTAACACTTTTTATATTTAATTAAAAATTATTAAAAATAAAACTTGTCCCTTAAAATAAGTATTAAAATTAAGAATTTTTTTCTTAACTTTTAATAATACGTAACACAATAACTAACAGTGGCACAATTAATAATAAAGGATTTATATTATATTTTAACAAAATTTATAAATTAATATTATATTTTATTATATAAATTAAAAAAATTAATATATAATTTAAATTATTTATTATTTACGATCAATATTTACTTAAATTAAGAAGAGAAAAGACTAAGGGATGATAAATTGATAAAATAAGTTCTTATCTAAGAATAGAAATCAAGAAGAAAAAATGAAATTAACAAAATCTATATTTAACCATTGGCGTTGTGTAGAATGAAACTTTCCAATAGCAGCATAGGGCCTATCCCACCGAGCAGAAGACTAAGCAAAGGAGACCAAAGTCCACCGTCATATCTGCAACACCATTAGTCTCCCGACAGTGAGAGTAAGACGGAAGGCCATTGACGTTAAACAAAGAGAGCAACAATTTAACCAGCGAATTGGGGGGGGAGGGGGATTACTTAGTTTCCAGGAAGAAGACAAATAATGCGCAACAAATCGCAAACAAGCCACAAATTTGTTCAACATCTCTTGATTGCAATTCCAAAAATGATGATGACCTCCATCATTTGTGCCAAGAAAGTTTACTAACACGAAGAGGCACTACCGAGAATTGCCTAGAAAAAGGACATTCGAATTGGCTTTCAGCCAGCCAATGGAAGGGGTATACTGACAATAGCCTGATCTTCACAGCACCGCGTTTGACTTTTCAAGAGAGCGGCCACAAATTCTACAGTTGCGGGGGGGGTATACTGACAATAGCCTCCCCCAAAAGTGTAACAACCAAAGAAGTCAAAGAAGAGAAGTATACCAAAAAAACTTGTAACATGCGGACAGGAAAGGCCTTCTACTGGGTTACCGCCGAAGACAAGCAATCGAAAATTTTAAATTCAGAGCGGTGGAGACTAATCGTAAGCAGACAAGTAGTTTTCCTTTCATTTATAACATCTTATTGTGACATGTTTGTCAATTATTTTGGTTTAAATCTCATAGTCGTTAGCAAAGTTTTGCAAAAATCTGTAAAACGTACATAAAAAGAAATTGCCGGGAGATATTACTGGACCAAACGGGTGTCTTTGTTTGACGAAGTCTGCTTGCACTCGGTCCACAAGGAAAACGGCGATGAATGCCGGGCGCTGCTGTTTATTGCTGAGGACTTTCAAGCCTGTCTTGTGAAGAATTTTTTGAGGATATAATTTAGACACGCCCGTTTACATTATGATAATGAAAGGAACCACATCTTTTATTAATGCACTTAAGATTGTTTTTCCTAATTTTTATATTTTTAATTAATTTTTATTTATTTTTAAAAAAATTAAATTAATTAATTAATTAAAATAAAATGTCAATTCTTTATTATTTTTTTTAATAATTATTTGTCATTAAAATTTTAAAAATTAGACTAAAAAATTTATATGTAATAAAATTATAAATGAAGCAATGACTGTGTGGTAAATGGATGGGCCGACAGTAGTATATAAACCCCCAGCCATATGCAATGTTTATAGTGAATCTCAAGCAGCTCGCTCTTCTCACTAAATCATTAAAATGAACCCAGAGTTCGAAAAGATGTGGACGGTTATTGCTGTTTTCCTGATAGCTTTGCTTGTCAGGATCGGGCTTTGGGTTTATACTTGGGTTAACCCCAAGTGCAATGGAAAACTGCCTCCTGGTTCAATGGGCTTGCCAATCATCGGAGAGTCAATCGAGTTCTTCTCTCCCCATGCATTATATGATGTCCCGCCCTTCATCAGCAAGAGAATGGCACGGTAAGATCTCAGGCTCAGCCATATTCGGCCGCCAAGTTGCAGGGAATTTTTTATTATTTTTTTTGTTGTTGTCTAAAAACTTTTATTTTTACTTTCAGATACGGATCTCTGTTTCGAACAAGTCTAGTTGGACAGAAAATCATTGTATCAACTGACCCGGAAATTAACTACAGCATCTTTCGACAAGAAGATAAGAATTTCCAGCTTTGGTACACCGAGAGTTTTATAGAAATTCTGGGCCAACAAAGCTTCTCATTTCATGGAAGCCTTCATAAGTACCTGAAGAAATTGATTCTAAATATTGTTGGCCCTGAAAACCTGAGGAAGAAAGTTTTGTGCGAAGTGGATGAATCAACTTGTAGACATCTAGATTCATGGGCCAATCATGGCAGTATCGATGTCAAAGAAGAAGCTTCACGGGTAATTAAGTTGCTCCTGTAACTTCTCAGAATAATTGAATAAACAAATATAATTAGAAACTTGGAGTTGTTATGATTATGGGAACTCCCTGTTTATTGGCTGCAGATGATATTTGAATATTTTTGTAAGAAGCTATTCAGCTACGATGAAACGAAGGATGCAAAGAAACTGAGAGAGAATTATAAAGATTTCATCACTGGTCTCTTCTCATATCCTCTAAACATTCCGGGTACCGCTTTCCATGCCTGTTTACAGGTACTATGTTTATTTATTAGAAGAAGCGGAGATTAAAACCATGCATGCCATGAATTTCGAAGTTTTTGCCGCATTCTTTACATATTTTTATTAATCATATGTTGAATTTTGAATATTAGGGACGGGCAAAAGTAATGGAGGTGATTAAGGACGTCTACGATGAAAGGAAGGCATCAAAAATCCGTCGCCATGATTTCATGGATGATTTACTTGAAGAAGTGGAAAAAGAAGAAACAATAATGAATGACTCTATGGCTATAACCTTGATATTTCTGCTTCTCTTTGCTTCACATGAAACTACTTCTTCGGGGATCACGCTGCTTGTGAAGTATATTTTTGATCATCCCCTCGTGCTAGCAGAATTAACGGTTCGTGCATAAATTATTTAATTTTCGACCCGAATTTTTCCTCGATTCATATTTTGTTATGCCACTGTTATTTTCATCCCAGAAAGAGCACGAGGCAATTCTGAGAAGCCGAGAAAAAGGGAGGTCTGAAATTACATGGGAAGAATATAAATCAATGACCTTCACGCACATGGTGAGTTAAGTCCTTTGTAATTACATCGGATTATTGGTTAGTAAATGCTTGCTACTTGATTGCCGTATTTATATATAACTTGCGTTGCAGGTCATCAACGAATCCGTTCGGCTTGCAAATATAGTACCTGGGATTTTCAGAAAAGTGACGAATGATGTTCAGATAAAAGGCAAATTCAATTTAATACGGCATGTTTGATTTTGTTCGTACAAAAATATTAGTATATAAGATTTCTTATGATTGTTGCAGGATATACAATTCCAGCAGGTTGGCTAGTAATGATCGTTCCATCAGTTCTTCATTTGAATCCTACACAATACGAGGATCCTCTTGCATTTAATCCATGGCGTTGGGAGGTAATGGAACGAGTTTTGATATGTATTAACAAATTAATTAATTATAGATCAAGCATGGGTTCTGGATTTAAGGTTTTTATTACGAACAAGCCACGTGCAGGGAAAAGAATTGCATGCGGGATCGAAGACTTTCATGGCTTTTGGTGGCGGCACGAGACTTTGCACCGGGGCTGACTTTACAAAGCTTCAAATGGCTGTTATAGTTCATCATTTGGTTACCAAATACAGGTAATTTTGTCGCCAGAACTGTAGCTTCCATAACCTTGTTGTTATGATGACCGAGGAATTCGCAGTCACCTAACGATAACCTGACGCACACGTCTTGATGCTTTCATCAGGGGGTCAGTGATCAAAGGAGGGGATGTTGTTCGAAATCCTGGCATCACATTTCCGAATGGACTTCACATCAAAATTGCTGAAAAGTAGAAGGGGAATAGAAGATTTCAAGAATAATGTAAGATACTAAGAATAATGTAAGATTCTAAGAATAATGAAGAAGTAGGCACTTGTTTCTGCGTGGTTAATGCAATTAATTCGTCTCCTTTCCATTTCAAAGAAACATGGATTTCAGCTCCTTCACTGGACTTAATTTTCTAGTTATTGCTTCTAAATTTGAACTAAATTATATTCTTCTTGTTCTAAATTCTAAATTCGTCATGCATTTAAGGTCAAGAACAAAACTGTTCGGCTGACAAGTAATAATAATGGAGTAATAATGGCAGTTACAGATAAGTCAAATAATTTCCCCAGTGAAACTTTCGGGAAAACAATGAAGTTGACATCTTGGACTTGTCTTGTCCGCCGATCGGTCAAGTTATGCAACAGTGCAGTCGCAATGATTACGTGCATTAGGGAAACTTCGATGATTTCTTCCACGGCCTCCACCGTTGAAACTTTGAAATTTCTTCGTGAATTATTAATATCACAGAATTAAAATCAAACATTCGCAGTAGTCAGTGACCTACTTGTGCAAGAATTTCAGACAAATCTTGTAAGAGTCGTCCGCTTGTAAGAAATCCCGAGAGTAAACAAAATGACCTCCTCTGAAAACTGAGTTTGCGTATGATCACATACAGAAAAAATTGGGAAGCTCGGCTCTTCGTCATATGAACTAGTCCTCAAAAGAAAGTATTAAATCGGGAAGCTCTATCAGTGGCTATATTGAATCAAATCTTTCTGTGGAAATTGTAATCTTTTGTTATTCCGAATTGCTGACAACTTCGCAAACTTGGCGAAACAAATGCCTCTGTATAAAAGGAATAAACTTACCCGTATGTCATGTTTATAGGAAGTAGTTCCCTTTTGATAATATCTCGTTAATCATTAAACCAAAACTTTACCGTGCAAAGATGCGAGTAATTGCTCCAACTTCTAAGCTTGAGAAGGTGCTTTGCCCTTCCGGTATCAATCGATGATGCTAAAAGCAACCAAAAGCTGGTGAGCTTGTTGCGACTAAACAAATCCTGCTGTTCTGGATGAATAAACCAATGCGCAATAAAAGAATTCTGGCAGACGAGAGTGTGTGGTGTGCTAAGGTGGAGCCTCCTTCTCCAACAGCCAAGTCACGAAATACTGAACCCAAATACGCTCCCTGCTCCAAGGGATGAAGCAGCCTTGTTCTCGGAGTTCCCACGGTAGCTGAAAGGGGTTATTGTCGTTGCTAAAGGCAGGGTGTCGTAGCCACCCAAAAAAGAAGCTGATTCCCCTTCATCCAGTGATCAAAAGCAAATATCCATGAAAATTGGCAAGGAAAGGATTAGGGAGATAAAGAATAGCTAGCTAAGTCAGCTAGCGAGGAGCAACTGATTTACTTATCACATTCAGCTTTACACTATATTAGTATATGTCACTTCCTCTCCCTTTGCAGCTCACTGTTATTAACATTAAACCAAAACTTTACCGTGCAAAGATGCGAGTAATTGCTCCTTGCTTGATAGCTTTATTTGTTAGAAATGGGCTTGCCAATGGAGTTCCTCATGCATTGTACAAAGCTTCAAATGGCAGTTTTCCTCCATCATCTTTTACAGGCGAAGACAAGTACATGTTTTTCTGTGATACTACCCATACTTACGGACGTAGATGTTTGATATTATCAGGTGGTCACTGGCTAGTGATGTTAGGAGGAGACTCATATTTCCAAATGCAATCCATGTCCAAATAGCCTAAAAGCAGAATGTTACAGACGCCTTATTCACTAAGCTGATGCTTGATTCCGAGCTACGCATTCGTCTTGTCCTAATTTTTAGGAATTTCGGTCAATATTTCAATGAATTTATTGGGTCTGACATCACTCTAATGCAAGTGCAGGGCTTAGACTTGTACCAAAATGGGCCAAGCTTGGCATCAATTCTATGAACGGGCCATTTCTTAGTACTTAAACACAAGACAATACTAAATACCCCCCGCTCTGCGCAATGCCCCGGCCTATAATTCACCTTTTTTTTTCCGTGAAAACCAATCACGTGCGATGCCATCTTCCTCTCCGGTGTCTGCACAAAGATTAGCCGCTGCCATCCCCGTGAAGGAGAGAGTACTACAAACAAGAAAAATCCTCGACCAGCGAGACCTTAACTCTAGAATTTGCGTACTAAGTTAATGGATGCCGAAGACGAGCATTCGAATTCGATGATGGAGGAGATCTACTCCAACGGCGGTGAGGAATCGACGCGTAGCAGACCAATCATAAGTGGGGAGCTGCTCGACGTCGAAGCATACGCAAGCTTGTACCAAGGGAGGACGAAGATCACGCGGCTGATGTTTATCGCGGACCACTGCGACAGTGCTTCGATGCAGATGGAGGCGCTGCGAATGGCCTACGATGAAATTAAGAAGGGCGAGAACACACATCTGTTCAGAGAGGTTGTGAAGAAGATTGATGGGAGGCTGGGCAGCAATTATACTATGGATGAAGCATGGTGTGATTCCGTGGATCGCAGAGCCGAACAGCACAGGGAGAAATTAGAGAATGAACTCAATGCTTACAGGGTATGGGCTCTTTTAATGTCATATTAATTTATACGTTATGTTGTATTTTAGTTTTATTGCGGCTTTTCAATGCTTCCTTTTCGTTCTGATTTTTTTCCCCGCTGAAAATGTGAATATTATGATATGTGCCTGTTTTGGGAAGGAGATTTCAATGCAACGATAGGTCATGCTATAGTATGTGATTAGGGTTCTGGAATTTTATTTTGATGATTTTTTACTTTTGTTGTTGGAAGTTCAACCTGTATGATGCAGGTTCTTATGCTATTTTCTTTTCCATTTTAAAAGCAAATGGACTTCTGCTGAAGTCATTTTATCATTAATGTTGTAGTAAAATATACTACAAAACCCAAAGAAAAAAAAATTCCTGTGGCAAGCATTAATCTATCTTAGGAGACTCGATTAAGGAACTTTTTAAGAGAAACTAACCCTAAAATTGTGCTATCCTTACTTCTTGTTACTTTGGAGTTTGGACATGATGGAGCTGGGTACATATCTGCTTGATCAGATGTGCAGATTGTTTGATAGTTACTTCTGGTGGCACTTATTTGTGAAGGTTGACATTGATGTATTTGTCAAGACTGATAAGTTGTTCATTAAATTATCCGGTTCTCCAATTTACTAAATTCTTTTACTGTTCTTATTGTATCTCTCCCTGCTCCCGCATTTATCATTGTGCAGACAAATTTGATCAAAGAAAGCATAAGGATGGGATATAATGATTTTGGAGATTTTTACTATGCTCATGGTGCACTTGGGGATGCTTTTAAAAGTTATGTTCGGACTCGTGATTACCGCACTACGTCAAAGCATATCATTCATATGTGCATGAGTGCAATTCTGGTCAGCATTGAGATGGGCCAATTTACTCATGTAACAAGCTATGTCAACAAAGCAGAACAAACACCTGAGGCCCTTGAACCTGTTACCATTTCAAAACTATGTTGTGCTGCTGGATTGGCTCACTTGGAGGCTAAAAAGTACAAGCTTGCTGCTCGTAAGGTTTGTCAATTCATATACTAATCCCTTTTTCAATTTGAATGTTTCTGATCTTTTAACTGATCTAGTATATGGTAAGATAGATGAAATAGCCCTTATGTTTTTGTTTTTTATTGTTTTATGTGGACAATTGTAGCAGGGGTTTTTTTAGATGAGTAGCATTGTTGTTTTTGCTGGACTTACCTTTTCATTTTGGCATTAATTTTCTTTTATATGCATGCAGTTCTTAGAAGTGGGTCCTGATCTGGGAAATTCCTATAATGAGGTCATTGCTGCTCAAGATGTTGCAATGTATGGGGGACTTTGTGCACTTGCTAGTTTTGATCGGGCCGAGCTGAAGGCATTCATTCTTTCTCGCTCTGTCATCAATAGTTGTTTTTCTCAATGATTTATTGACATGTGGTTGAGATATTTCTTAAGGAATTATTGTTGTAATTTGGCAGAGTAAAGTCATTGACAATGCCAGCTTCCGGAATTTCTTAGAGCTGGTTCCTGAAGTTAGGGAACTTATTAATGATTTCTACTCAAGGTAAAGCACCCTTTGTTGATTTTATATTAGGATCTATTGCTGCAAAGGTGTTTTGTCTCTGGTTAAGAACGAAGCAAATTCCTCTCCAACAAATGTATAGAAATCACAACTTATGTGCTGCATATGTAGAATATTAATGCATTCCAAAGCATGTCTCACCCTGAAACGGAAGAGCTTACATTTTCTAAATTTTTCAATGAAGCTCAATGTTTGCTTGGCCACCTTGAAAATTTTTGTTTACAACATTTAATCAAAGAACAAAGATTTTGTTCTTCTTTGCACAGTCCTATCGTCTCTGTTGTTGGTCTTATGAATTTGTGTTTGTTAGTTCAATTGCTGCTTGGTGTGATTAGTGAGGCTGTTGTCTGAATCATCTTTATTTTGGGTAGTTTAGTTCTTTTCTGCCTTCTCACTGTTATAATTCGTAGTTTTTCTTCCTTATTGCAGCCATTATGCATCATGTCTAGATTACATTGGAAATCTCAAGGCAAACCTATTGCTTGATATCCATTTGCATGATCATGTTGAAACGCTGTATTATCAAATATATAACAAGGCCCTCATTCAGTATACACAACCTTTTGTATCTGTTGATTTGCACATGATGGCTAATGCTTTCAAAACAAGTGTTGCTGGAATAGAGAAAGAACTGGAAGCCTTGATTACTGACGACCAAATACAGGTATGGTTTGCTTGCTAATTTTGCTTTTTCTTTGGACCTCGGATTTTTTAACTTGAAAATAAAAATGGTTGTGACTAGTGGCAAAGATTCAGCAAACTAAGTTCAACTGTTCCCTTAATTCGTCAATATTTCCTGTGGTATCAATGGAAATTTTTCAGTACCCAACGTACAGTACATCTGCTGTTGTGATTGTATTACTTCTCATGGCTCAAACACAAAATGAACTGATTCTGCAACAGATCAGAAAAGTTACTGTACAGGTGGTGCAGAGAAATTTTTTTTTAATCTATATGAATGGGCCTCACAGTAAAAGACCTGGGTTATCATATTTTTAGTGTCCTGGCTTACTTGCATTGTAGAGCCCTGGACAAACTAAATGGAATTTTTCAACTACCCACTGAGGATCAATTGTTAGCACAGGATTTGTGATTTTGGATGTTTGGTATCCATATTTTTTTAATTCTTTTTTCCCATGTTTTGTTTGATCACCTTTCATGCTTCTGTAGGCTCGGATTGACTCACACAATAAGATTCTATATGCACGACATGCGGATCAAAGAAATGCAACCTTCCAACGGGTTCTACAAACCGGCAGAGAATTTGACCAGGATGTAAGGGCAATGCTACTGAGGGCAAATCTTCTGAAGCACGAGTATAATCTTAGAGCTACTAGGAAACTTTGAATTCTCTAATTCCGCTGGAATTGTCCAAGGTTTTCTCAAGAGAAATCATTTTTCTGGCTTGGTCCGCCGGTTCTACAATATTATATAGGAATATTGGCCATCCAAGGTGGATTGAATTTCCAGCATTTCAGGATGTATACCGCTATGGTTACAAATGTCTAATGGTTTCTTTGTTGTATATACTGAGACTTATTTTAAGAAGTTGCAATTATTAGTTTCTTTACAATGTTACATTTTCCCCTTCAATGGCCATGGCAATTGTGAGCTCGTATTGAGTATGCATAACCAGACTTGAGACGGGGTGAAGGTGTTGAATTCTCCTCTTTACACGCCGCAGGCCTAGATATGGCGTCATGATATAGGAAAGAAGAGACTAGGCTATGCGAGCAATAAATCTTTAAACGAAGATTGTTGTTAATGGCGGGTACTTGGGATGATTATCACCTGTGTCTCGCCAAAGGCCGACCACCCCATCAAATTCTGGTTTCAATCCAAGCGCGCGTTTGTACCCCATCAGATGTTTTAAAACTGAGAGAGCGATGGAAGACTGTGTAAAACGACACAGTACAATAATTAACAAATCTTTTTCTACCTAAATCTTAGCCGTCAATTATGCTGACCCTGGTCAGCAACTGACCACGTGCTTCGCTGGATTAAGTTTATTCACCGTCGGCTATCTAAAGTCATCCACTCACAGTCACAGTGACGCTCGCGCATCTCTTTTCCATTGCCACTTCAGTTGGTCTCGCTCTTATCCCAGGTCACTGTCTCAAAGCCCCGCGATACTTGCACTGTCAGTGTCTTAATCTTCCGAAATAAGCCCTAGACAACTTATCTGTATGCAATCAAATTCAAATGTGCATTTAGTCATTCCGATCAAAATGGGTCACCTCAGTTTACCTGCAGCCAAACGAAACGCTCGACAATTGAAACTTTTAGACATTGTTTCCACCACATTTTTCGGCTTGGTTCTGCTATTTTTTCTCCTAGTCTTCACCCCACTTGGCGATTCTCTTGCCGCGTCGGGTCGCCAAGAACTGTTGATGTCTACGTCGGATCCACGTCAGCGACATCGTCTAGTGGCTTTAATTGAGGCCGGTCATCACCAGAAGCCCATCGAGTCCTGCCCTGCTGATTCGGTGGACTACATGCCTTGTGAAGATCCGAGACGCAACAGCCAGCCGAGCAGAGAAATGAATTTTTACAGAGAAAGACATTGCCCTCTGCCTGACGAGACTCCACTTTGTTTGATCCCGCCACCTGATGGCTACAAGATTCCTGTCCGTTGGCCTGAGAGCTTAGGCAAGGTATCACTTGTCATTTAAGAAATTTATTTAAGGGTTTCTTTGAGTAGGGATTGAACTAGTTTTTCAATTTCTTTTTGTGTTGATTAATTTATTTTTATGTTTGCTGGATCAAGTGTAGTGTGTCTTTTTGGAGAACAAAATGGCATGCAAAATAATAATAATATAATAATAATAATGCAAAATGGCATGCAAAATTGCATCTAATTATGGATCCCAGCAGTTTTGCCATGTAACATTTGTTTGATAACAAAAGCATATATAGTGTGAAAATCTGTTATGCAATGCATGATTGATTTTACCATCACTAGTTAATTGCTAGTATTTCTTATTGGAGTTTTATTTGGTAATCTACAGATATGGCATGCCAACATGCCATACAACAAAATTGCAGACAGGAAAGGTCACCAGGGATGGATGAAAGAGAGTGGCCCATACTTCACTTTCCCCGGCGGTGGCACAATGTTTGCTGATGGAGCAGACAAATACATCGACAAATTAAAACAGTATATGCCTATAAATGGAGGAACTTTGAGGACTGCTCTTGATATGGGATGTGGTGTAGGAGCTGTGTTCCTTTCTCTCTCGGTTCTTGTTGGCTGTTTGATAATTTGAAGATCCTGAGTCTTACTCTTCTTGCAGGTTGCTAGTTTTGGGGGGTCTTTGCTGGCTGAAAACATTTTAAACCTCTCTTTTGCTCCTAGAGATTCACATAAAGCGCAGATACAATTTGCATTGGAAAGAGGGATACCTGCATTTGTTGCCATGCTTGGCACTCGCAGACTCCCATTTCCTGCATCCTCGTTTGATTTTATGCATTGCTCTTGATGTTTGATCCCTTTTACAGCCTATAGTGAGTTCTTTGTGCCTTGTGGCTTGCATTTCATCTTTTCTATTTCTTGGTTTGTGCTCCGTTTTCACATAGAAATTTGGCTTTGCAGATGCAAGTTATTTTATTGAAGTTGATTGATTGCTTCGGCCTGGAGGATACCTAGTCATTTCTGGTCCCCCAGTGCAGTGGCCTAGACAAGACAAGGAGTGGGCAGACCTCCAGGCTGTGGCAAGAGCCTTTTGCTATGAGTTGATTGCTGTTGATGGAAACACTGTCATCTGGAAGAAGCCCGTAGGACAACCGTGTCTCTTGAACCAAAATGAATTTGGTCTTGAATTTTGTGATGAATCAGATGACCAAATTATGCATGGTAATTCTCCTCAGAGTGCAGTTTTAGCTTTCACAAATTTTATGAGTTTGCATGGACTAATCTTCAATACGAATGTTCTTATTTTCATTTTTCTTTTCATTTGATTTTATAATGTTTGAGCTGCGTGGTAGTAGATATTAATAAAAGTAATTAGCTACCTCTTTATTGCGGTAGACTGTGCTGTTACCAAATGGGCTCAGGACTATTAAACTGAGCTTGTTGAATTTGCAGGTGTTTCAAGTTAAAGAAATGCGTGAGTAGGACATCTAATGTGAATGGAGAATATGCCGTTGGGACAATCCCTAAGTGGCCAGAGCGGCTAACAAAAGCTCCTTCCAGGGCCTTGGTCATGAAAAATGGGTACGATGTGTTTGAGGCCGATACAAGACAATGGAGAAGAAGGGTTTCTTACTACAAGAATTCTTTGAACCTGAAGCTAGGAACTCCAGCTGACCGCAATGTCATGGACATGAATGCACTTTTCGGTGGTTTTGCGGCAGCACTTGCATCTGATCCTGTGTGGGTGATGAATGTTGTACCTGCTTGCAAGCCATCATCTCTGAGTGTAATATATGACAAGAGGCCTTATTGGAGTCTATCATGATTGGTGAGTCATTGTGACATGTCTTTGTGTTCTCTTGAATATGAGACTGCATACCAGGATATTAGAAATTGTTTAGATATGGGGAATTATTATTAACTGTTAATGTTTTTGATTGACAATGATAGGTGTGAGCCTTTCTCAACATATCCACGTACTTATGAGTTGATCCATGTGACTGGTATTGAATCACTACTGCAAAGTTCAGGTTCAAGGAAGAACAGGTATATATGACCTATATCCTCGAAACTGCAAGTACAATTTTTGTAGCTTATCTGGAGAAGTTTGTTAATTGGTTTTGAAGCAACTGCTTTTATATTACTTTTTGGCCAGTTGAGCTTATACTTCTTTTCCAGTTTTCTCTCTCTCTCTCTCTCTCTCTATATATATATATATAGAGATATAGAAATATTGGTGATGTAGTGTGAACACTTGGATTGTTAATTTAAATTCTTATGAGAAAAGCATACTTGTTTGATATCAGAATAACTTCTCTTCTTTGTCATCCTAACCTGATGTCTAACTTTTATTTTATTTTGGCAGTGGATAATGTGAGTTAATGATATTAAGCACCTAGGATAATCACTTTTAATTCTACTGCAGGTGTAACTTGGTAGATTTAATGGTGGAGATGGATTGAATGTTGCGTCCAGAGGGAGCCGTGGTGATTCGAGACTCCCCAGAAGTTATTGATAAAGTGAGCCACATAGTTAATGCTGTAAGGTGGACAGCTGCCGTACATGACAAAGAACCTGGATCAAATGGCAGAGAGAAAATTCTTGTTGCAACAAAAAACTTTTGGAAGCTACCTCAAGCATCTCACTGAGAACTTTTGTTTTTTGTAATGTAGGTATTTTTCCTTTCTTATCTTTATAATTCTTACTTGAAGGCAACATGTGATCTCAGTTGCATCAAATGATGCATTTTCCTTTCTTGGTCCTTATTTTATGTTATTTGTATTTAACAAACAGTAGGATTAGAGATGGGTATAAAAATGGAAAGACCGTGCAGTTATATCTTAACATACACATGCAAGTGGCGAAGATAATGTCAGTTAGTTTCAAGGATCAATTGTAATTCGGTGCTACTTATCTTATCATTATTCTGTTCTGCTGCAGTATCTTCATGATATTGTTGCCCACTTGCATGTGTATTTATCAAACGCTTCTCTTTGAAGAACTTAATTGCATAGATCTTCATAATATCATAGGAGTTAGTTAGAATGATTATATATACAAGAATGATAATCAAACAAGCTCACCATAACTAACTATTGGTCATGCTGAGAATGCCTTCCCCAGGGGTATTTGGTAAAACCCGGCCACGAGCTAGGTACTGAATGCATCCATCTGATGGCCGGAGTGGGCTAAATTAGTTTAAAATATAAAAGCCGATAACAGTTTAGCAATGTGTACAGGGTGGTAACGACGGAGAAGATGAGTGATGAGGCAAAAGTTGTGCGCAGGAAAGGTGAATGTGGAAAAGGAATGGGAATGTAATATGTTTATACTTGTTTCGTTGGGTGGAAGATGATTAGTTACTTACAAGTCTAATCAGTTATAATTACCCTGTTTTGATATTCCTTTCCGAAGCTGGGGAGTCTTCATCACTCAAGTCATTTGCGTTGCTTGATGGAGCAATAATGTCATTGCTATTGCTGCTGCGGCTAATGCTATTGCTGCTGCCATTGCCGTTGCCGTAGCCTGTCTTATGTCTGTTTGCGGGCCATGGTACGGCATCCTTCTCTCTCACTAAACCCCGTGTTGCAGGTGCCTCGCCAGCAGGTGTACTCTTACTGTTTTCACGTGCAAATCATTCAATGAGATTCTTTATACATGACGATTATAATAAATTATATATATATATATATATATAATTTAGCTTCAGTTAAGTCTTTTACGTTAAAATAACGTACTTAGTTATGAACGGCGGCTATGGCCAAACCAAACCAAGTTAAATTTGGTACCAGTGATGAGGAGCAAAGACCCAACTTAAAAATAAAGTAATAGTTCACGAGATGTCCGGTTAAATACATTAAAGTAACAATAGAATCGTATTTTAATAACGTTTTATAATTAATTATATTTATAATTTAAGTATAATAATTCTCTATAATATGGACGAAATTACAAGGTTACGTAAGAATTTTTAAACAAAAATATATTATTTTATTAATTTATTCTAATTATTAGTCAAATATCTCAAATCACAAACCAACCGTATGTAATAAAAATTAATAATTTATCAACTATGAATTTATAAAAGTTGTATGTATATGTATATGTATATATCATATATATATATATATAAGAAAATAAGTATACAGATATAGAAATAATTGCAGAGAATGTGGAACATGAGAATGCGAGGGAGTGCACGTCACCAGCAAAAAGTTGAGTTTTGGTGTTAGACATAACATTAACATTGTATTTGAATCTGCACATGCATGCGTGTTGACACAAACAACTCAAACCAAATTGAGTTTTGGTCATGTGAATTGTGGGTCTTTCGATTGCAACCTCTTGACCCACCTCTCAATTCATTCCATTCATTCGAATTTAATTACTAATTCTGGGGTTTTCCATTCCTTATTTTCTTGTCTATTTCAATCTCAAATTCAATTCCTCTTCATTTTTTTTCTTTATCGTCTTATAATATATATAGACCGAGATTTTTTCTTAATCTTTATAAGTATATAAATAAATTAAATATTCAATTTTTATTATAAATTATTCTTTTAATTTTAATATTTTAACAAATAAAAAATTATATATATATATATATATATGTATGTATGTATGTATGTATGTATGTATGTAACAAGTTTGCCGGGGTTGTTTGATTGTGATTATACTATTAAGCTTAACTTTCTACTGGCATTTTGAGGGAAGAGAACGTAGAATACATTACTTCACCACATCACGAGCATTCTTTTACAAGTATATATTACATGAGGGTAGGGCAATTAATAGTAACTTATTAATCGGTAAAGCCCTTTGATTTTTATGCTGTCCACAAACACAGCATGTGCAATTACTTGCGCAAGCTGTAATGCTGCATACAAAGTCATCAAGCATGCACATACAGGTGCAACAGCAAAGTGATGGAGTCTGTAACTGTTGTTCCTTCAACTCCTCCCCCCCTGCCGCCATTGGTGATGATACCAATGATCTACTCAACCAGAAATCACCGATATTTGTGATCGTCTTGAATACTCTATCATCATTAATCGCGTATATTGGATAAGCATGTTGTTTTCGTATCTTAATTGACATTTAACTCGAGATGGGAAGGGAATGAGGAGATGGATCTATTAACTTCGTTTAGTCGGTAAACTCTAGTTTTAATGGTGGGGGTGGGGTATTCGTTGCAGCTGGATCATTCATATCATACAGTACTACTCCAGGCTCCAGCATTCAAGTTCTCCGATCTGTTCTGTCATTGCATACAGCTAAAATGACTTTTCAATTGTGTTTCCAGGACAAAACAACGGACAAATTAAACCTGAAGAACGTTTTTACGTACTGTTTTGGTCATTCTCGAATACAAAGACAGAAATTAACAACCGTAGCTTCAGTTTGTTTTCTTCCACTGTATGCAAGAAAATTACTGATACAGTGAATTTTAAACGACAATATAATTATACCTGTCAAGTAATTTCGGACACATATACTGAAGAATTGTAATAAAATTTGCCAGAATCTATGTAGACAATAGTTTGATGCTGTCCTCGTAAATCATTAAAAGAAGAAAATCATAAGGTGAAGGTGCCCGTCCAGCAGAGATTACTGGAAATTACTGCTTTAAGATGGTAATTAATTAAATATTTTTTAATATTTAATTTTTTTTTGTTAATTGTATGACCGTGTATCACAGAAGGCACATACAACGAGAGGTATTCAATCCTGGGACTGCATACGCTGGACAAATTGTTGTTCTCCGATAATTGTCATGCAACTGATAATATTATTACGTGAATAATAATATTTATTAATACTAGACGTCATACAGGAATAATCCAATATTGTTATGTTATTGGAGCAATGGTACCACATCGTAGTATCATACTCGATTCCATTACTAAAACCTTAAATTAGCTGTAATCTTCTTTAGGCAGATTCTCCTTAATTGGTAAAATATTTGTTCAAGTCAGTGAAGGGAAATAAATTTATTCCCTTGTTCTTTCAATAAACACTTGAAGAATCAATTCCGTAGTTGGTTCAGTAAAAGTTCTTGGAAGACGGGGAGATTTTGCGTAGACAGGACAGCCGCGTGGTTAGCTTGGGGGGAACCCTGACGCATTTTTATTTTTCTGGTTATTGTTTGGGTTTATTACCGATCCCAACGTGGTTGCGGAGAGAGGAGATATTTGTAGTAATTAAGACGGGGAAAGGGCAGTGGATTTGAAGAACTGGAACTGAACTCCCTTTGTATGGGTAACTTGTGTTGGATTTACTGTATCCTAAATGAGGGTAAAAAGGCTGTACAGGTATTTTAAATTTGACTGACTGTCAATCACAGACAGGCTTTTCTTTCGAGAGGAAGGAAGAAAAGGGTCAACCGACCCTTTTTTGGTAGCGCATGTATTTGCAAGGCTTCGAAGACTCCACATACTGCGTTTTATCTTGGCCCTTTTTTGTTTTCTTTGGAATTGTTTTCTTCAGTTTCTCTCTCTCTTTCTCTTTTCATTGCCCTTTTCTCTTATCACTCTTTCTCTCTCTCTCTCTCTCTGCAAATCTTAGAGCCTTTAATTTTCTTTCATTTTTATATGATTTTTCAATTCTTGGAGTCAAGCTTGCAAAGAACGAGATGGCACTTGCCCAACTAGGGTTCCCATTGCATTCAACGAAATATAGGGGGATTTAAGGCCTAGTTGTGCCGTTGGGCAGACCTAGCTAGAGGCAGCAGAAAGTTTCACAGAGAAAAAAAGAGTGAGAGAGAGAGAGAGAGAGGGATAGAGAACGAAGAGCTAAGCAGTCAATCACAGAAAGCTTTTGCTTGCCTTCTTTCTCTTTCTTTCTCTCCAAGAAAGAACAGTTCTTCTTCGTTGAGAGGGAGTTGGAGACATTTTGGTTTAATCCTTTTGTCTCCTCTGCCTCTCTTTCTTTCTCTCTCTCAGATTTTCCTTTTTCGTCTTCCTATTTTTGCTTTCCAGTAATTGTTTTGAGAAAGCCAGCTCATATATTTTTATATAAAATCGATTTGTGGAGAGATATTGTCATGGTTCAAGCCTATATGTACTCGGAAAGTGAAGGAAATTAGTCAATGGAAGTGTTCGTACATTTGTAGAGAAGAAGAAGAAGCCAATCTAGTCTGAAGAGAAGGAGAGATAAGCGTTAACGTGTAAAGCAAAGCAAATAAAGTGACTTTTTTTTGATGAGTTTTGGAGGTTTTCTCGACAATAATTCTGGTGGTGGCGGTGCAAGAATCGTCGCCGATATTTCATATAGTACCAATATGCCCACCACTACACTTTCTCAGCCCCGCCTCGTTACTCCTCTTACAAAATCCATGTTCAACTCTCCAGGCCTTTCTCTTGCCCTTGTATATACTCTCTCTCCGACTGTTTGTACTTTTCTTTGTAATTTTAACGATCGCAACTGATCTGGGTTCTTTGTTTTCTTGATGATTTTTCAGCAACAACCAAATATAGATAATCAGGGTGATATGCCGAGAATGGGTGAAAATTTTGAGGCTGTTGTTGGTAGGAGGAGTAGAGAAGATGAACATGAAAGCAGATCTGGAAGTGATAACATGGATGGAGCATCTGGTGATGATCAAGACGCTGCCGACCACCGTCCGAGAAAGAAGAGATACCACCGGCACACTCCTCAGCAAATCCAAGAACTTGAAGCGTATGATTGATGTGATCTTTGAAAAAAAAATCATTTTTTATAGCATTAGCTGCACTGTGAAGCAATCTTGAATGGATGTCTTATGTGAATTTTGTTTTATTTCGTTCGTCTTGGTTTAGTCTGTTCAAGGAGTGTCCTCATCCTGATGAGAAACAAAGACTGGAGCTTAGCAAACGGCTTTGCTTAGAAACCAGGCAAGTCAAGTTCTGGTTTCAAAATCGCCGTACCCAAATGAAGGTAACAAACAAGAAACTTGGTTTTGTTTTTTTTTATTTCTATCATGTTGGGTTTGGTCTGTGTCTTTTCACTTTGAAATTTGACGATTATCTACCCTAGACTCAATTGGAACGCCACGAGAACTCGTTGCTTAGGCAAGATAACGACAAGCTTCGAGCTGAAAACATGTCCATTAGAGATGCAATGAGAAACCCAATTTGCACCAATTGTGGAGGACCTGCAATAATTGGTGACATTTCTCTTGAAGAGCAGCACTTGAGGATCGAGAATGCCCGTTTAAAGGATGAGTTAGATCGAGTTTGTGCCCTTGCAGGAAAGTTTCTGGGGCGGCCCATTTCTTCACTTGCCATTTCAATGGCTCCTCCAATGCCAAACTCAAGTTTAGAACTTGGAGTTGGTAGCAATGGTTTCGGTGGTTTAAACACCGGGACCACAACATTGCCTCTGGGGCCTGATTTTGGAGGTGGGATTTCTAATGCTTTGCCAGTTATGGCCCCAAATAGATCAACTGCCGGTGCAACGGGGCTTGATAGATCGATCGAAAGGTCAATATTTTTGGAGCTTGCTTTGGCTGCTATGGACGAATTGGTTAAAATGGCACAGACTGAGGAACCCCTTTGGATCAGAAGCTTGGAAGGAGGAAGGGAAGTTTTAAACCATGAAGAATACATAAGAACTTTCACTCCTTGCATTGGCCTGAAACCTAATGGCTTTGTCACTGAAGCGTCCAGGGAGACTGGCATGGTAATTATCAACAGTCTGGCTCTAGTGGAAACTTTGATGGACCCGGTAAGAAATTTCTTCTTTACTTCAAAAGTTTAGTTTTTGTTGTGATTTATTTTCCATAAATGGGCTTGTGTTATTCGCTCACTCTGCACGAGAATTAACCGTTAGTTTGCCAAATTATATATTGGATAGAATCGATGGGCGGAGATGTTTCCTTGTATGATTGCTAGAACTTCTACCACTGATGTGATAGCTACTGGCATGGGTGGAACCAGGAACGGTGCACTTCAGTTGGTAAATTTTACTAACTTTTTTCTATCCCAGTCTCATTATTATCTTACAAGAATAAGCATTTACTCTTTCTCTTTTTTTTTCGATTTGGCGTAGATGCATGCTGAGCTTCAAGTACTGTCTCCTTTGGTCCCCGTTCGTGAGGTAAATTTCCTTCGCTTTTGCAAGCAGCATGCTGAAGGTGTTTGGGCTGTGGTTGATGTTTCCGTTGACACCATCCGAGAAACTTCTGGTGCACCCGCATTTGTGAACTGTAGGAGGCTTCCGTCAGGCTGTGTTGTACAAGATATGCCCAATGGCTACTCAAAGGTAATTTAATTAAGTACCCATTAACATTTACAAAACACTTAAAACCAAATGATTTTATCTTGTTTTCAGTTGCATTAATTGTGCATTTCCCAAGTAGGCTTTCTTCTCCTTTTAGTCCTTCAACGATGTTTGTTGAACTAGCTGCAACATTTAAGTTCAGTTAATGGCATTTAATTTTGTGGGGAGGAAACACCAGGTCAGAAAAAAATCATAGGCATTTCCAATTCCAATCCACTTGAAGCTCATGCATCAAAGAATTGTGTTTGTCTGGTGATTACTCACTGCCTTCCCAAACTGTCAGTGCCCTGGTTTGTTTCCCCAACATTTACATTAAGTCTATCAACTTGTCTGAACCTTCCTAAATTGTTATTTTATTTCCCTTTCGGGTTTCAACAAATGGGTTTGCTTAATTACATTAGAATATAAGCATGGTACAGCAGAAAATCGAGGATACAGAAATATTTTATTCAATAGAAGCGTCGATTGCCCCTTAATTTCATGCCTTGAACATATTAATTTCATATGCTTGTACGTGAAAGGAGCCTGGGAATTGTCAACTTGGTTGAATAAATTACACATTTGATGTTTCTATTCCAATCTTTGATGGCATCTCGGTTTTCCTCGATATCTATATTTAAGCCATGGAATCGGGTGTGACCTGGTTACAGCCTCTTGATGTGTTTGTTTTTCTAATCAAATCGAGACCTTCTAGTCTTTTCCAAGACTGGCTATTTTGTTTTTATATGAGTCAGTATCGAAGCTCGAGCGGACATCGGTACGCATCTCGATGTCACCCACCATGTTGTACCCTTGTTCCTTGAAATCTTGAGAAAACTTCATCTCTACCAATAGTTTATGCATGTATTGCCTATGTGACTTGCTTCCCATATTTCTATTTTTTTTGTCAATGGTCAATCACATTATACGCTGACGTATTTAAATTGTTGAGTGTACTGACAAAATATATACAATAATTCAAATACTATCTGTTGTACCAAGTTCGGCTGGTATATTATTTAGTAACGTAAATATAAATGAATGAATGAATGCAGGTTACATGGGTTGAACATGCAGACTATGATGAGAGTCAAGTTCACCAGCTCTTTAAACCCTTAATAAGTTCGGGCATGGGCTTCGGCGCCCAACGGTGGGTTGCAACCCTTCAAAGACAATGCGAATGCCTTGCCATTCTCATGTCTTCCACTGTCTCAGCCAGAGATCACACAGGTTTACTATATTATGAGATAGTATATTTGGTATATACGGTTTCACCTTTGCATGAGAAAAAGAACTGACACACAAGTAAAATTGTTGACGTAGCAATAACTGCTGGCGGTCGACGAAGCATGTTAAAGCTAGCGCAAAGAATGACTGATAACTTCTGTGCTGGGGTGTGTGCTTCGACTGTGTACAAATGGAACAAACTTAATGCTGGGAACGTGGACGAAGACGTTAGGGTTATGACCAGAAAATCTGTTGACGATCCCGGCGAGCCACCGGGCATTGTGCTCAGCGCTGCCACCTCCGTTTGGTTGCCTGTCTCTCCTCAGAGACTCTTCGATTTTCTTCGCGACGAACGACTTAGAAGCGAGTGGGACATATTGTCGAATGGTGGACCCATGCAAGAAATGGCCCACATTGCCAAAGGCCAAGATCATGGCAATTGCGTCTCCCTTCTCCGTGCCAGTGTATGCAAAGTCTCTCTCTCTCTCTCTCTCTCTCCTCGCCTAAACTCTAGTGTGGTAATACTGAAAATGACGCTATTGGTCCTCAATTTTAGAAGTCATAGGGAGGGATAAAAAGGGTAAATTAGAAAGTAAAGAGTTCGGAATTTGGAAGTATCTACAAAGACAGCTGATGGCAGACAGAGAAATAGCCCTTCTCTTGTAAGAATTAAAAAGTCAAAATACAGGACACTTGCTAGCTTTCTTGATTGTTCTGACCTCATCGGTTTGATAGATAAAGTGTTGTTATGCAGCGTTTGACTATCCAACCCTGCAAAGATTACCCCACTGCTCTGACAACGCGAAATTGGTTAAAATGGCAAAATCCTGTAATTTTTGCTCAATACGAGGGGGTTAATGAAACGTCGTTTTTCAATTGTGCAGGCCATGAACGCAAACCAGAGCAGTATGCTAATACTTCAGGAGACATGTATAGACGCTGCTGGTTCGCTTGTGGTGTACGCGCCCGTTGACATTCCAGCCATGCACGTTGTAATGAACGGCGGTGATTCTGCCTACGTAGCTCTTTTGCCTTCTGGATTTGCCATTGTTCCTGATGGTCCAGGCTCGCGTGGGCCCGTTGCTAATGGTCCCACAAGTGGGATTCGTAGTAACGGTGGGTCACCCAGAGTGGGTGGCTCACTTTTAACTGTGGCTTTCCAGATCTTGGTGAATAGTCTTCCTACGGCCAAGCTCACGGTAGAATCGGTGGAGACAGTCAACAATCTAATTTCATGCACCGTTCAGAAGATCAAGGCCGCTCTTCAATGCGAAAGCTAGTTGATCGTGCGATGATCATCAAGTTAATTAGTTATTAGCTTTTTTAAGTTTAACATGACGTGGGGTGTCCGTCTATTTTGTGCATGGTTGTAGCTAATCTTAGTCTGCGCACGCGCGCGCGCGGAAAGACAGCGTGGTTCGTGGGCGGGAGACTGTGTGCTTGGGGTGTTGAGTCAAGAACGAACCGCGCGCAACAACTCCTTGCATGGTGGTTAGGATAGGACTGAGTCACTGACTCGACTCGTCTCGAGCTGGTAGAGTACTATTCTTAACACAAAGGCAAGGGTGGTGGTTCGGGTATTGACTCAGATCGACCCCCTTCCTTCTTTCCTTCCTTGGTTTGGCTCAACTAGTTGAACAAATGAACTGCTCAATAACTAAAATGAAGTTAATTTGTTTTCTGCTATTTAATTTAATCCTTTTTGAAGGTTTATTTCTGTAATGACATGATCATGTTATGTTGTTTGCTGCTGTTGCCTTTGAATTAAAAACATGTCCTTTTGAAGTAATTATTCATCAGTTGTACTCGTCTAAGTTATTATATCCGACGAATAGGAGACAAAATACTCATGACAAGTAGTTTTGGCTTTTGGCCGGAGGTAACTACGGTGGTGTTTGCAAATGACGCGCCAAGTGGTGCACTCGGGGATTATATGGATCTGGTGTGGATGTGACTACATGGGAAGTATCTGTGGTGGTAAGGAGGGTGAAAGGAAGGTCTGGGCTGTAAGCATTAAATGAGAGAGCAGACGCTGTTGGGCGAGTATTGCTTTCATTTATTGCCGAGGCTTTGGCATTGTTGTATCAGCCAATTCTACGGCTCCACGTTGTTTTGGATGGTATCGACGGACCAGTAGAGTGAAAGGAACTGACAGCAACGGTGATATGATCAACATTTTAGTTTGGTCCATTGCTAACTTGCTTGATGTTCTTTGGATTGTGGGATCAGATAATTAAATAACAGCGAGGGACAGCAATAAATTTAACGTTTTTCTTCTTTATCTTCCGTTAGATAATTTAACGTGTAATGTCATGGAATGAAATGAGTATGTTGTATAACACGGTTCTACCAAACTAAGTGTGTGCAGGGTAATGGCGGGGATGAGTGCTGATTGTTATACTATTGTCTGTAACCGTGAGATCGTAATCCCTGTGCAAATTGAAGTTATCGTACAATTCCGGACACCGAACAAGTGCAGTTTGGAAGGGCCACCGTTGCTTTAAATTCATTTGTGCAGGTTAAGATTATTACCGTGCATCGAGGTTTCTTTATTTCTCAGGCAATGTCAGGATTCACTGAATATTCGATAAGAGAAGCCAGTGTTTAGACTTCTGGGGCAGAAGGCAATACATCGCGTGTTATTTTAAGCAAACTTGCCAACTTTTCGGCCAGTTGCTTGTTGCTGCAAACGTTGATAGTTCAGACCACTCCACAGGATTATGATTTGTTGTGTGATTTTGAAAATCGGGGCAAGGTTAGAAGTAAACTATGTGGGCACCGAGTGAGATTGGGTAGGTAGCAAAATGATTCGCAAGCTATTTGTTAACATGTGAAAATTACTCACAGGATCATGATCGCATTCATATCCTAGGTCTGGGCCATGCAAATGCACGAAGAAACACGTGAGCTCACAGGTAAATGTGGACACAGGTGGGTGTGGACGAAGGTATTAAAGTCAAGAAAACGATATCCTATCCGAAAGAGGGAATGGCAATTGGGCCGCCTTGCATTGATAAAATATATAATTTATATTTTATCTGAATTAAGGACGTGAGTTTTCAGATCTTCTCCTTGGTTGAAAGGACAATCTTGTTCCTACTCCGAGTCCTTAGTCTGTCCTCCTGTGCTGTGATCCTGTGACAGATCTCTTCTCTTCTCTGCCCTAGCCTCCTTACCTATCACATGCTGGTGGGTTCCATCTCCTCCGCCCTCACCCTACCAAGTTCATTCATCAATCCTCAAGACGTTTGCGAGATCGTTCTTTCTACAGCTTACTCAAATTATTTGAGTGGCCGCCGTCTTTTCTCCCTGGACCACATACGCATAAATCTCCTCTGCAAATTGTCGAGGTCACTGAACCATTACGTTTCTCGTAATTGTTATGTTAAAATGATTTACCGGGAGTTACCTCACTTATTCACCTGTCCCGAATACTGACGAGTTAAATAATTGAGAGCGTTGAAGCTGGCGACTAATAATTGAGAGAAACTGTTGCTGGCGTGGGACACAAAATGCCTTTTTCTCATTAATTATAATCTTGTCTTTCATTTTCTATATACGTAATTATTGATCTGCAGGCCAACTCATGTCTCGAATGGCGGAAGTCCGGGGAGTCTTTCTCAATTCACACGACGTGTATTTTCCGTCGTCTTTTTGGTGTACATGTACACCTCTCTCTGACTCTGCTGTTTCTACCGACCCGGTTGCAACCACGACAATGACGGGCTGAATTCAGCCCGACCCACACCAAAACCAGCTCGAGACCAAGACCATTAATTTAATATAGATCCCGAGGTATAGAAAAAGGCCAGTCTTCGAAAGCGAATTGTCATGTAATGGTCACCACAACGAGGGGATAAATCGTTGAAAAGCATGCAGGAAGGAAGGAGAGATGGGAGGAGTCATTCTCGTTGAGACACATTACAAAACATTTAATGCCTTGATGGTAGATGTACACGAAGCTGTATTATAATAATACACGAACAAATCTTAATTCAGACGCTCTTGGCTTTGAACACGCAGCAGAGAAAACGAACGAGAATTTGGCGGGTAAGCAATAAGACACCAAATAAGAGGATGTAAACTACTAATCGGGTGGGTAATAAATGTAGCTGGACCATTTAGCCGGCGAAGCAATGCGATTGCCAGCACACATGTAGTTATTTTCTCAGGCACCAGTGAACACAGTACGAAGAATATTATCTGGTTTTCAACTAACTCGGAAATCATAATCAATTTAATTGGATGGTAACAAACAAAGCAGGTGACGTCTGTCTTCTGATGTTGCCCTTTATCGAGAGCCTTGGATTCATAATCAACCCCAAATTGCTCCAGATTTTATCTTTAAATTCTCAGTTAATGCACTGTACCCATCACTGGCCTTTTACAGTACAGACATACCTTCTAACACGTAGGCATCCCAACTTTGGCATTAGGCAGAGCCCGGTTCACGCCATGGCCCATCTTCAAACTGGACGCTCCAACCTTTTGAATTGTCTATGTCCTGATCAACGAACTTTGAGGGTGATTCTCGCTTTCACCGTCCGTCGTTTGCCATATAGGAAAACCATGGATAGCATTGGTGCTTGCAGGGAGAAATATTAGACAGTTGCATGTGGGAATCACGGATTCTCATTTCATTGTACTACATACAACTTCACGTGCATGCTGTCCCTAGCATTGAACCTTTGATGGATCTACAGTATCTAACCTGTGGATTCAAATTAGACGCCGGCATCTATTCAAATAAACAAATAAATAATACGAACTCCAATCCTTTCTTGATTTTCACCCAAATGGGCCATTGGGTTGTTATCGTATTGGAGTTTGGATCCAATCCAATTTTGTGGTCTTGTTTAGGGTCACATGAACAGAATATTCCGTTGGTATAAATATCTGTCCGAAATCCCATTTTTGTTAATAGTAACAAACCCGAGGTTAGTTTCGCAATACAGCGTAAACGAACTCTGCAATTTACAAAAAAAAACATGAAACACAGACCGTCCGATGGATCATAATTTCCAATTAACGGTCGAAATCTTCGTTTGACTGAAGTACGCAAAATGGGGCTAGTATGATTGGCTTTGATGGAGGTTTGACCACGGAAAATCAAAACGAGGAGACACCCGGAAGCTTTTTAGAGAGAGGAGAAATATTTAGCAGGGAGAGAAAGAAAAAATAAGAGGTGAGGAATTTCTGATTGCGAGTTGCCCCATTATTTTTCTGTTTATTTATTTATTTTTGAACGCTGAAGAAGGGAGAGAAATCGATTTCTCTCCTCTTGGAAGCGATTTCCTTTTTGATGTATGGAATATTTTTTTGTCCTTTTGAGGTGAAGAGATATTAGGGTTTCGATTAAGAAACCATGAATGTGATGCGCCGGCTCAAGAGCATTGCTTCTGGTCGCACTTCCATTTCTTCTGATCCGGTAATTTTATATTCTTTCTTTGGCATTGATCTCTCTTCTAGTTGTGTTGCTTATATTTAAAGTTTTATTAGTTTATTTTTAAGATGCGTGTGGAAAATGATCGATGTTGGCTTTATTCATTTATTTTGCTCGTTTAAAATGGCTTTTGGTGTTACAACTTAAACGTTTGTTTAGATTTTGATTGGATTTATATTTCCTAGCTGATGGTAAGTGTTGATGATCAGCTTGTCCGAGTTCCTGAATGATGTTAAATTAATTTTGCTGGTATTCTAATGATGTATTGCTTAATTTGGATTTAAATTCTCGCGATAATATTTGTTGTAATATGATGTAATTTAATTTAATTTTGGATTATTAGTTTAGAAGGGTAGTTGTTGTTAAGCTGTAATGTAGCGTAGCGGTTGGCTTTTCTGAGTGGCATTCTTATTGGGGTTGGTGTTTGGTCAAAATCAACATTATTGTTCTTTACTAAGAATGGCCAATACTTTCTCCCTGTCGTTTGCTTCTCTTTTAAACGATGATGGATGCATCAATAGGTTCTAGTAGCTCTAGGTTACAGAATTGTGAAAGAGAATAAGGTAACAAGTCATCCACCTAAGTTGCCATGTCCTTTTTGTGACATTGATCTGGGTATCTTATCATTGATTTGGATTCAAGAAGCAACTTAATTTAACATGAGAAATTACATTTTAACCTTGCACAGCCTTGAAACTATGTAGATTAAGTTGTAATTTCTGATGTTTAAGTGCTTATTTTATTTTAATCCATTATCTTTATCAAAGGAATTATCTATCAAGGTACAACCTTGAAACCACATAGATTGTGCTTATATGGGATGCAAAATTTTATCCCTTTTTCCCTTTTATTTAAGTCTGTCCTGGAGGCGAGCTTACAAGCATTAGTCCTCATATATCTGTCTTAATTATTAGAATTTTGTATTGTTTGGCGATTTAAGTTGGGATCTGTGTTACTTCTTAGTCCTATCGATGCAATTTTGGTTAGATAAGAATATTTTGATAGCAAACAGGCTTGCAACTTGCAAACTTTGTAACACGCTTTGTCTGAATGATTGGTTGTGCATTGTTTTTGGTTCTTTCTTATTTTTGTTTGTTGCTGCTTTGGTGTCTGCATACGATACAGTAAATATTTGTGTCACAGAAGAGGCTATGTGTTGGTACAGAATTACAGTTGGGTTTTAAACTTTCCATAAGGAAATAGAAGAGACTATTTGTTGGTGTGGAAGTATGGTTGTTTTTTTAACTTTCCATAAGTTAATTTTTCCTAAGTAAGAATTCAATTTTGTGCAGGGTGGGGATCCTGGCATAAAAAGGGCAAAGGTTGATAAAGAATTGGAGGCGAATTGTGATGCAAATCCAGTTGAGAGAAGTGCCGCTAGTCTAGAACAGCATATGGCTTCTACATCTGTGGAGCCTGTTGCGAGCACATCCGATACATCCACAGTTGCTAATCCTGAAAGATCAGGTTATGATCAGCTGCCTAAGGAAATGAATGAGATGAGAATAAGAGATGACAAAACTGTTAACCATGACGATAAGGTATTGGGGCAATCGAGATTTGAGGTTCTTGTTGTGAGCTTTTTGGCAAGTCCCTTTGTGAATTAACTATTGATGGAATGAACGAGCCTTAGTCTACTGTTTCTCTTGGTACTTCGTGGTTACTAAGTAATGGATGTGACTTTTTATATGCAGAATTTGGAACCCTCAGTTGTGAATGGAAATGGGACAGAAGCAGGTCAGATAATTGCAACTACGGTAGGTGGTCGAAATGGACAACCAAAGCAGGTGATTTGAATTATTTAGTGGTTTCTTATTGATTTTAATTGGCTGTCTTTGATATTTAAATGTTAATTGTTGCATTTTCACTGGTGGTCTTCGTTTGGCTTACTTTTAATGATTATTGGTCTGAGTGCTGAAGTTTCAACGGAGTATTTAACAATCTATTGATACTTGACTACCAGACGATCTCTTATATGGCAGAGCGTGTGGTTGGCAATGGTTCCTTTGGTGTTGTCTTCCAGGCATGTGGAGCCCTTTGGCATGTATTTATATGTCTGGATTTAGATTTTGGCGCAACGGTTTTGTCAGCTTATTCCTTCTCATGTTTCGTTCTTGTGCCGTAGGCTAAGTGCCTTGAAACAGGGGTTTCCGTTGCAATAAAGAAGGTGCTGCAGGATAAGAGATACAAGAATAGGGAACTCCAAATTATGCGTTTGCTTGACCATCCAAATGTTGTTATGCTAAAGCACTGTTTCTTTTCAACTACTGACAAGGATGAGCTTTACCTTAACCTTGTCTTGGAGTTTGTTTCTGAGACTGTCTACCGAGTGTCAAAGCATTATACCAGAATGAACCAACATGTGCCCATTCTTTATGTGCAGCTGTATGCATACCAGGTAAAACTTGAAATTGTACTTAGTTTTTCTTTTGGATGGTTTTGAGATTTGGTTGATAAATATATTGGATTGTCACTCAACACTTTGGATGTTCTTGCACCTTGTGCAAGTTATTATAATTTACATGCTTTCTTATTGTAGATTTGTCGTGCACTAAACTACTTGCATCATGTTGTTGGGGTGTGTCATCGTGACATTAAGCCTCAAAATTTATTGGTAAGTTCTCTTGCAATTTCTTTTACATCATTGAAGAGCTATTTAAAAGTAAATGTACAGGGAATTGTAATTCCTATGTCCTATTATGGGACCACTTTTGTTGATTTTGTTTGTTTGCTTTTTTTGGATCCTTGATGATCCGAGATCTTTCCCATTCTATTTATTCACCTTTTTATTAAGAAAACGCTAAACAGTTGTGAAATTAATTTCCTTGTAGAGAAGAATGGGCCTTCATAGTAAGCTCCTTAGTAAGATTGCTAGTGATTTGAAAGTTTATGGCCACCTTTTTTTAATATAAAAAAAATTGTTTGTAGTAATTAAATTCTTGAGGATTGCTTGAAATTTGATTGTGATGTTATTGGTTTTTGTTTGCCAAATTTTGAGATTATGTTCCAAGTATTCTACAGTAACATGTTTCTTTCTTCAAAAGTTTTGTTTGTCTGTTGAATATATTATCAAAAAGTATTTTGGGTTGAGATTGTAATGTGATTTGCAGGTCAATCCCCACACGCATCAGTTAAAGATATGTGATTTTGGAAGTGCAAAGATGTTGGTGTGTTTCTTTTTTAGGAAATTTAAAATTTCAAATTATAATGCATGGAAAATGAGATTCATTCTCTAATTTTCAGGTGCCAGGTGAACCCAATATATCATATATATGCTCAAGATATTACAGGGCCCCTGAACTTATATTTGGGGCTACAGAGTACACGACTGCAATTGATATGTGGTCTGTTGGCTGTGTCTTGGCTGAGCTGCTTCTTGGACAGGTAGCTGCATCTTTATATTTTAATCTGTTTGAACCTTGATGTGATGTCTCAACCATGTTAAGAAATTTTTTCGGCTTTTACCTCACCATTACTAGCAGGTTGGCACATCTTTTTACAGAATGCATGATCTTAATTCTTTGTGGTTGTGACTGGTTCTAATTTCACAGTTCTTTTGGGACATATTGATCTTTATTACTTGGAATTTGAATTCTATGTAATGAATTGTCTACTTTATAGTTTATATCTGCTTGCTTCTTGATTCCTCATTTCAATCATTAGCTGATGTGTCATGTATTTTAGGTCCATAAAGTATTGTTTCTGATACACACTTGTTAAAATGAAGCATATACTGCCACATCTGATGTTTACTGATTGTCGTGTGCAGCCACTATTTCCCGGAGAGAGTGGAGTTGATCAGCTGGTGGAAATCATTAAGGTATAACATCTAGGAACTTTTTATTTCTATTGTTCTTTTTCTTCCATTTTCTAGATTTTGCTAACCAATTTTCCTCTGTTATTGTGTACTGTATCAGATTCTGGGATCACCAACAAGAGAAGAAATTAAGTGCATGAATCCAAATTACACTGAATTTAAGTTTCCTCAAATTAAACCTCATCCATGGCACAAGGTGTGACTGCATGTCAGGAGACATTAGACAAAATCTTCTGTTCTCCTCTTCTAAATTGATTGCTCTGCCTCTAGCAACTGTTGATATCTTATTGAATTTATGCTTTTCAGATATTTCACAAACGAATGCCCCCTGAAGCAGTGGATCTTGTCTCAAGGTTGCTTCAGTATTCACCAAACCTACGTTGCTCTGCTGTAAGAACATTTCTTCTTCAATGGAATCCATAAAATTCCTCATTGTCCGCATCACACACGGACACCATTTGCTACGGAGCTTTTGATTTGAGAGAAAATTTTCCTTCTCTGGAAGCTGTTGTGTGTTAACATTTTATTTATTTATGCTGATATATTTCCTGTGAATTCCTTGGGCTAATTTTGTAAAGCTTACTAACCATATTTGTTCCTTGGATTAGCTGGAGGCATGTGCACACCCCTTCTTTGATGAATTGAGAGACCCAAATACATGTTTGCCTAATGGGCGACCTCTACCTCCTCTTTTCAATTTCACAGCTCAAGGTAATTTGATATGCTAGTTTACACTATTTTTGGCTTAGCAGTTCCTTCTTATGTTATTGCTGATGCCAATTTACGTTGCAGAATTGGCTGGTGCATCTAATGAGCTGCGTCAACATCTCATCCCAGAGCATGCAAGGAAATGAATTGCAATGAGTCAGATGGTTACAACTGTAGGCAATATACACCGCTTTTGGATGCATTGTTGCAGCACAAGCGATCATTCCCCATGGGGCGACCATATTGTTCACTGCACCTATAAGTTGGCATGTGGCTTGGGGGCTGCTAAGTTAAATGCTCACAGATGCTTATGATGATATCTGTTGATTGGATTGTGAGGCGGATGAAATGGGATTTCTTGGCAAGAAGGTTTGACATTTTTATTTATTAACAATGTGATGTTGTTATAAGCGTCGGCAAGAGTATAGAAGCTGAGTTACTACAGTGTGTTTTCATTTTGTCATTTGTACTTTATGGCCGTTCGTTATGGAAACTAACTGAAGTATCTCAGGTAGATGAAAATAGGATGCTTTTCTCGGTGTATATTTATTCTCTCTCATTTGTTCTGACCAAAAACTCAAACGTCGAGAAATTCATTATTTGTTTCCCAGCTTTCTGCTTCATTAAGATCGGCACCAATATACTTTCCAGGACAGGCTTAACTTGAGACCTTTGAAATGGAAGATAAAATGTTCCAGTTTTGGTTCATTTCAACGTTAGTGTCACTTTATACGTCTTGTATAACGGAACTAGTACGAAAACAATTTTGCTTAACAAGAAAGATTTCCTCAAGCGACGGTAATGATATTTCTGTAATCCACATGTAAAATGCACTGCATGGGCATGAGGTTGGAATGCTCAAATTGTTTGGCTTCAGCAAGAACCGGCCGGAGTCAACATAATTCTCAATACAAGAGTGATTGGAATTTTGTGTCGACCTAACAGAGGTAGCCGATACAGGGTCTCAAGGAAACGAGGCGATCCAATCCAATTTTGTGGTTTTCACGCCGTGCCATCACTGCATACAGCAGTGTTAATTTGTCTATTGCTCCATCCACCTAGAGAGGTCTCAAGGAAACGAGGCGATCCAATTTGCGGTTAAAGCCGTGCCACAACTGATTACGCAAGTGGTAAGATTTCAATATGCTGTAATTGAAATTGATCGTGGAGGGATTGGGTTTAAGCCCTATCAGTTCTGAAGGGGCCTCAGCCCAGCCTATACTCAGTACCAAGAAAACTAGGCCCAACCCAATCAAAGAAATCAAATAGCCAGGCCCACGATTCTCCACCAATAATTTCCACGATTACATTTTCCTTCGCTCAAGATGATGTGTCGAAGATAAACTCTTGATATGTATTTCATAGCAATATGTCAATCACCACAAACTCGGACATTCTTAAAATCGAATGCGTGCTCTATTTGTGGTGAAGTCCAAAAGCAACGGCCAAGTTCCTTGCCACCTTCTTCCATGTCATGGAGTGCAAAGTTCATGTCTAACAAATGACCAGCTTCCCTGATCACCAGTATGATCTCAAATCTTGGAATAAAATTCAGCCGTCAATGGATGGCCTCTATCTCCAGATATAAAGGTCTTAACTTGGCTGTTCATCTCAATCCAACTACAGCCAGGTTCCTTACTGATACCCCTTGATTTCATCAATTTTTGAATTTTTGCTGCGTCTTCCCATTTATCCGCTGTTGAATACATATTAGACAGCAGAACATAAGGAGTAGCATTCGTGGGTTTCAATTCGAGGAGCTTACGTGCAAAGAGGAGTGCCTTCCATACGGTTGCATCTGTCTGTACTATCATCTGACCTACTAATTCGTTGGCTTCAACAAGTTTTCCAATAGCTCCAAGAGGTCAATCATACAGACTTAGTGTTTTGCTCCTGGTTTGATTCCATAAACCTTATCCATTGATTCAAAATAACTGTGGGCATTTTCAAAAGACCTGCATGGCTCCAACGGCAATAGTAAGCCAATAAATGTTATGAAATCTGGCTTCATCCCACTAGCAACCATCTGATCATAAATTTGTAAGGGGTCTTTCCTTGACTATTTTGTGCATAACCAACTGTTAGAGCTGTCCAAGTAATAACATCCCTGGTTTGCATAGAGTCAAATACTTGGTTAGCATCTTCTATGCATCCACACTTAGCATACATCAATACGAGGGAATTATCTACTGATTAGGATGATCCAAGTCCAGATATGAGGAAGGTTGCATGAACTTGACACCCAAATCCCAAAACTGTTAGTTCTACACTGGCACTCAGAACCCTGGTAACAACAATTTGGTCAGAAGAAATGCCTGTGGTTCTTGTGTCACAAAATATTTGAGAGCTTCTTCATTGTAGCCATTGTGCACGTGTCCTGTGACCAAAGATGTCCATGAGATCACATCCTTGCCTTGCATCTCCCCTGTTTAGCATACATGTCAATGAGAGCATCGTTCACAGACTAGTAAATCTCAAATTCAGTTTTAGCAATCAAGCTATGAACAGATTTTGCATTATTTCTATCCATATTGCAAGCAAAACAATTTAAAACAGATGGGGTATCTGAAATCATCAATCTTCATGTGTCTCACATGCATTTTCTTGAACAAAGACAAAGCTTCCTCTTGGAATCCCTGCCTTACACACCCTACCATCATGGAGTTCCAAGAAACCACATCATCAATCTCCACATCTCCAACAACCTCCTTGCACTGTTCAAATCCCCGCATTTTGCTACATATCCACCAATGCACTTTGGACGAAAACATTAGCTTCAAAACCAGTCCTAACAATACAAGCATGCACTTGAGCCCAAAAAATCATGCACTGAGACAGCTGCACAAGCTGTCAATAGGATAGGAAAAGTACATTGTTTAGACTCAACGCCTTCAGTTCTCATCTCTCTCAAACACTCCAATGCTTTATAGCCTGTTATCATTGTAGTGCTGGACAAGAGTTTTCCCCTCAGGCAACATTTTAAAGAGATACTCAGCTTTGAAAATGCACTTGCATTTTGAAAACATATCAACAAGGCCAGTCACGACAAAAACATTCAAGTCAAAACCAGTTTTTATGGAATAACTGTGAATCTGCTCTCCTCTTTGTAGCAAACTGATTAAAGAACACAGCATGCGAACACCAACCAATATGTACTGGCTAGGCCCATGTCCTTCAAGCTGCATTTGCATAAACAACTCAAATGCTTCAATATCACAGCCGTATTTTCGGTGCCCAGAAGTAAGTGAGTACCAAGTTATGTAACTCTTCAATAGGGTCTCGTTAAAGAGTTTTCCTGCTTCACTTAATCTCTCTGAATTTGCATAATCGGTTATCATATTGTTCTCGTCTCTATCAGACATTTCTTCAGGCAAATGGTGTGCTCCATCGATTTCACTTGATTCGGACAAAAAATTCGTAGGCCGATCGAAATCAATCCAAACAGAACAGAATTCACAACGTGGTGAATAGAACGAACTAGTTCTACGTGCTTGCTTGGATACACAAGAGAAAGATCAAGACATTTGAAATCCAATTTGAACACTGCCGCGTCTCTTTTTCGCGGTTAACGCAAAAACTCATGGATAATATTAGCCAAAGTTGTGGGTCCCTGTCGCCATCGTTCACCACCTCGGTGTCAGTGTACTTGAGTCACATGCAGACTTTAAAGCCAGTTGGCGGGAAGAAGCTGCAGTTGGTCCACGTGTTGATTATCCATACACGTTCCAGCAATTTCATCCGTTAAAATCGTTTTTGAAATTTTCTCCTCGTATTTTCCTTTGTCCACACTTCACATTCTAGCTTCTTACACCCTCTCGTAGCTTAAAACACATACTCGCTGACACGTTGGCCATCGCACAGTAGGTTCAAACCAAACGACGTCGTCTTTAAGACCATCGAGTAATAACATCTGAATCCCCCTTTTTTTAAATGTTTTCTTAAACTAGACACACTTTCTGAGTTCATACCCAATAGGTCCCTAACATTTATTTAAACAACTGAAACAACGCTTGGTGCCGACTGCTAAGCTGCATACCCTTGCACCGTTAAAAGGTCAAATTCATACGGTAAGAATAAGGGATATTTTCATATAATTTTTTTAAATTTTGATATTTAATTTAATTTAATTTAATAAATGAATGTATATAAATTAAAGCTATTAATTATTTATTAATGAATAATTATTTTAAAATATTTTTTATTTAAAATTAATTTTTTTCATAAATTTTTAATTTAATTTTTTTAAATAATCATAAAAATATTTTACAACAATTAAAATAATTTTATATAAATAAAAATTTTACAATACTAATTTGTAAATATTTGTATTATATAAATTTATCAAATTAAATAATTTTTAATTTTATTATATTAAAATTAACACTTAAATTATATATATTTATTAAATTTATTTTTTTAAAAATATTTTTTCTGTTAATTATATAAAATTATATAAAAAAAATATTAATATATTAAATACATATATTATTTTAATTAATTAATGATCAATCATACGAAAAAAAAACTAGTAAGGATAATTATGTAATTTTAAATGGGTGTTGAAGGGCTTACTTGATATTGTAATAAATGATATTTCAATAATGGAAATAGTACAGCCAGCCGCGAGTGGGCGGAAATTATAAAGAGCGAGGTCGTGGGCGTAATTTCTCACGGGAAACATAAATGCCTGGAAACCTACCCGGTATATTTTGGCTCTAATCTTCAGTCTTCGCCCCATACGAGTTCAGTGTTTCGCATGAATGATTAAGCCACGCCAAAATTCAAACCCCAATCCATAGGAACCACATTTCTTTCTTTTGTACCAAACCCTAATTGCTGGTAATCGAATTCTTGAAATTTCTCTCAACCCAATTCAATTCAGTTTCGATTCTTGAATTACAAATGAACTCGCCAAACCGGCCACCAGATGCCGTGGACAGGTCACCTCTGTTAACCCACTCAATCCCCGACCACCTCATCCGAAGCCGCCGTCTCCTTCGCCGCCCGCCACCTCCTATACGGGGCGCCGCGGCGCGCCTGCTCAGACGCGCTAGCGGGAGGCGCATGATGCTTCGAGAGCCGTCGGTGCGCGTGAGAGAAACGGCGGCGGAACAGCTCGAAGAGCGTCAAAGCGACTGGGCATACTCTAGGCCTATTATAGTGCTCGACGTTGTGTGGAATTTGGCGTTTGTAATTATTGCGGTAGCAGTGTTGGGTTTGAGTATTAAAGAAAAGCCTGGGGTACCTCTGAGGCTTTGGATTGTTGGGTATGCTTTGCAGTGTTCGTTTCACCTTTTCTGTGTGTTTTTGGAGTACAAAAAAAGAAATGAAGGGGAAGAGGTTGCTGCTGGCGATTCCATTTCTGGCTCTGGTGGCGATCCTGAAGAAAATGAAACTAGGTAGAGCTCACAAGTTATTTTTTACTTTCGTTTCTGTTTGGCCTTTCAAGGCTTAATTTGTTTATGTGTGGATGCAGTGTAGCCAAGAGCTTGGAGTCAGCAAATACGATGTTTTCATTTTTATGGTGGATCGTTGGGTTCTACTGGATAACTGCTAGCGGTGAAACATTGACACGTTATTCGCCGCAGCTTTATTGGTTCGTCTCAATAAAATATGTCGTTGTAATGCTTTAGCTTTTGAGCTTTGATCGTTTTGGCACATCCAATTTGTTCTTGTTTCGTTTTTCTTTGCTTATATATCAGATGGGTTGTTTTTGCAGGCTTTGTGTTATATTCCTTGCTTTTGATGTGGTCTTTGTCATGATCTGTGTTGCTGTGGCATGTCTCATCGGCATTGCTGTTTGTTGCTGTCTTCCTTGTATACTAGGGTTACTGTATGCATTGACAGAGCAGGTGATTCACTTTGAAGATCCTTGACATTCTTGTTCACACACACACACACATATTTGATTCAGTTCTTCCTTTTGTACCCTTTTATTTGTTTGGTTTATGAGTCTTTCTGTTAATTTCATATAGTCTGTTTGATTGCCAGTAATCCAGTCAGGTAAGAGCAAACAGTTGAATGTGCCGAGTGAGCCATACAGTCCCTTTAGTTGTTGTTATGTGGTGAAATATATGCCATATGCAATAATAGGGCAAACTTCATGGCTATTAAATTCCTGAATACTACCGTTCCTTAAGTTTCAAAGAATGGCTGTGCACGTGTTTTCTGGCAACAATCAAGTGTTTGATGAACTAATGATCTGTATTGCCCTGAAACTCTCCCCTTGTGCATCCCCAACTGTCTTGAGTGTGAGTTTGAGTTTTGACATTAAACATTTTACTGCTTCATTGAAGGCAGATGTTTGTTCCCCAGGATATAGAAGGAAGGGCTTCCAATATGATGTCATCACTGTAGTGTGTTGAAGTGTAGTAACTTTCTATTGTTATATGTTTTCTATTTGAAGTACTAAGCACCTTACTAATTCAAGGCCTCATTATAATATTTGGTGGAAAGAGTATATTTTGCATGACTGACCAGAATTTATATCAATTGTGCTTATGTTTTCTTTGATTCTACTTGTATAGACCATGTGTTAATGGTTTTGGATTCTATCTAGATGTTTTCAGACTTATCTATTTTATACTCGAAAGAAATTACACAAAACAGGATTGGTGTTTTGAATATGCTTGAAATTGATGGCTTGGAAAATATTCATGGTCTAGGACATGTTGAAATATTGATATTGTCTTGGGGCAGCTTTATGCACAATGTTTGAATGAAGCCATTTGGTAGTAAGAATGTTTGAGCGTGACATGTAAGCAAAATATAATTCCTGTGTGGGAATTGCTACTCTGGTTAACTGTTTGGATTCCTCTCATTTTTCTTTTTTTGTTTGAACTTTGATTGTTCCTGTCTGCTTTCTATTCTATCCATCTGATTTTCCTTCAATTTCACTCGGAAACAGGATGGAGCCACAGAAGAAGAGATTAATCAATTACCGAAATACAAATTTTGCAGTACAGGTGATTTTGAGAAAGTTAATGGTGAGATTCAAGAATCATTTGGAGGAATAATGATCGAATGTGATAGTGATACACCCATGGAACATGTTCTTTCCCTGGGGGATGCTGTAAGTTTCTTGGTACAGTTATATGTTTTTTGGTAGATTTTTAAAAGTTCTAGAATGTTTTTGGACATCACACAGGGATTATAGCAAAGCCTAGGATTTATACCTATTGCTTTACACAAAAGCTTGGCACCTCAACACCATAAGTGAACCCAACATATTCTTCCTTTCTGATGATCCGGATCCAACTACAAATGAGCACCATTTGTGTGATTGTTGATGCAAGAAACTGTTGTTGTTGGACATATTTTGGCAGCCTTCTTTCTCTTCCCCTGCCAAAATCCACATTCACTTTGTTCTTGTATGTGTCAGTGTGATGTGCCTTCATGTACGATGGTCAAGCCATTTAAGGAACAAATATAGCAATTTTTTTACTTCAAGATATTTCATGTAAATTTCAGGAATGTTGCATTTGCCTTTCTCCTTATGATGATGGAAGTGAACTGCGTGAACTTCCCTGCCGACACCATTTCCACTGTGCTTGCATAGACAAGTGGTTATACATGAATGCTACCTGTCCTCTTTGCAAGTTCAACATACTAAAATTCGGCAATCAAAGAGACAGTGAAGAAGAGGTGTAGGAAATCAAGTTTTTCGTATGGGAGCTGAATACAGCTTTGGTTGTCTATTACCTGTGCACTGCATGCTAGCCGGCGCCGGAAGACCTTGGAAGAAGCAGACAGCTTCAGGCACAGTTGGCTTAACACGAGTAGTCTGACTGTTTTAGCAGGTTCCTGTACGCGATTTGTGTTTACCGGTGCAAGTTATGTGCTAGCTGTAAATATTGTAGTTATGTATTGTTGTTATTATATTCCTGAAACTGACCCTATAATATAAGAAACAAACTTCATATAATTTACAGCAGAAAGGGTGTTATTTTCTTCCTCTCTTGATCTTAGTTGTGCAGAACAAGTGTATTTATGATGATATAGAGTAGCAAAAGTCAATTATGAAAAAAAATAGAGCTCAGAGATGCGCACATTTATCATCTAAATCAAATGATCGTGATGGACCCTACCATCACATGGACGCAGGATTCCTCATCGCTATATTAATGGCGGCCTCAGTCGTGACTCGAACAGTAGGTTAGATGACAGAAACCTCAGTCTGTCTTTATTTATCATCTCTGCCTTCTGAGGGGCATCACCAATGAAGTAAAGACACAAATCATGCAGCCGATCTTGTACAAAAACCAGTTACAAGCCCATCTTTTTTTAAAAAATAATAATCCTAATCAATTGATTTCGTTTGGGTAAAAAAAATTGAAACTAAACGACGCATGAAAATTTCAGATCTGATTTGGATTTCCAACAGAAAACCCAGGCACAATTCCATCAAAATTCTTGCATCTCACGGGAACATTAATATAGAATATAGCTAGCTCAGAAAATTCAAATGATCTTCTGGGACATAGCCTCCAATAAAATCCGGAACCGATAACTTTGCAGTCCCAGCAACCAGGATGATAAAACTGCACATGCATGAGCAAATTCATCACAAAGTTTTCGTCCCTTGAAGGATGACTAGCTTCCTCCTCGAGCATCAATATTAGTCCCACCATAGTTCAAAGGGTCAACCCTGACGAAGGCGAATGCTTCCTTTTTCACTGATCTTCCGTCCATACGCTAGTCTTCCGCCAACTGGACGGTGATTTCCACCATGCGAGAAGAAGAACAGTTGTTCTTTCTGTATCACACTGACGAATTATGCAAAGTCTGTGTGAACGGACTACTTGAGTAGTGTCACAACCACATAATGAGAAATTGCAGAAGAGAAAATTGTTTCTTCCAACTAGTAATATTACTATAACTTGCAATAACTCGGAATGGGAATTGCTCCATAGTCCAAATTTCTCTCGAGAATATCTCCTGCCTGACTAAGCTTAATCAATGTCGCATCGCAGCTCCCTGAGTTTCCATCTTTCCTTTAATTGAAATTTTTAGTATCAACACCTAACTCTTTACATTAATATCCCATACTGAAAAGTAGAGTCTTAGACATCTTACCTAAAATTAAGGTGGTGTGAATTCTTCGATAAAAGAATTTTTTAATTAAATAAAAAATAAAATAATTGCACGTAAGATTAGAAGTATGAAAGAAAAACAAAAACATATTTTGTCATTGTCTTAATTGTTTGCTTGTGAAATTTTATAATCATAATACAAAAGTGTATTTTAAAATTAATAAATATAAGTTAAAAATATTGTTTTTGAATAAATAATTGACGTAAAATTTTAAATATTTACTAATTGTTTTAAGTATTATAAAATTAGAATTCCAAATCTCGATGAATTGTAATTTATAAATAGAAACGAATGGAAAAAAAAATCAAAGAATTATTGTATAATTAAGTGATTAAATTGAATAATTTTACTGTACCATTCGAATCGATATTACTATCAATCGGAGAAGAAATTATTATTGTAATTATTATTGGAGCAGTTATCAATGAATGTGTTGAATAATTAAGAATGAAGATTTTGTAAGATAATTAAGCTTGATAGGAACAATAATAATGTAGAATGGTTTAATAAAATTTCTTAAACACTACATCAAATCTTCTTCTTTTTTTAATTGGAATCAAAGGAAAAATAAATCTTCGCTCTTCAGAGATCGGATTATCCACCGTCCGGAGAGATTTAGGCACGGTTTGCGCAATAAACAGGAACTCCAGTCGCCACTCCACCAACCGGAGATCGAAATCCCGGGGGCGATGAATACGAGGCATACCTTTGTACATTCAACAACCCGGCAGCATACCCTTGAACATTCAACCCTGGCTTGGAGGAACTGGTCGCGTATTCCGGTGACTTTACTCTCACAGATATATTTATGATTCCGTTCTTTTCCCCTTTAGCATCCCTTAACCTGTAACTCAGAAAGTGCAAATAATTTGCTGGTACATACCCTCCAACGAAATCCGAAACCGGTACTTTCGCGAACCCAATACTTCTGTTCCCAGAAGAATTCTTGCGTTGCACTTCTAGCGTTATAAAACGTGCATGCTTGGGCAAATCCATGAAAAGCTTTTCGTTCCATGAAGGATAGCTTCCTCCTAATTCATCAATTTTGGTCTTACAGCAGTTGAAAGCATCGGTTTGTATGACCACGAATGAGTTCTTCTTCAGCGGCCTTCGATCAGTACGTAGATTTTCCCCAGATAACACTGTGATTTCTATCCTGCGGGAAGACGAGTTCTCCATAACGAATTACGCGCGCTAGTAATGCAACGGAAACCACAAGCAGCTACTATATATGTTTATCCAATATTAATTTGCTGCAGATTGAAAGGACGGAAACTAAATACAGCGTTATATATACCGGTTGGTTGGGAAGCTGAAGAGAAGGATGAGAGAAACAGAACCGTTGCTTCTCTGCATTCATTTAACGTCTATATTGACTTCACGTTTTGAGTGTTTAGAGGACTATTGCATTTGTTAGAATTGCAGGTAATTCATGGGAAAATAGGATAGAATTTCAAATATGGCGAGTGGGGTTGGTTAGGAGAAAATTCCAAGTTGGGTATCATGTTCATAGCAACAAGAATTCCAATTTCATCTGTACAAAACTCAGGATTCTATTTGCTGTCAGGAAATTATTAACTTGAACAGTTCTTTCTCACAAACGTATTTACATTTTATATATTAACACAAGAGGATTGATTTGAATGTTTGTAATTGACTCTGGTCAACTCAGCTGCTAATATTTTCCCTGCCTATGTTTGGCGGCTAAAAGCAAGTTGCGTGTTGGGTGGGAAGAACAAACTCCCTGCCAATTTTCCAGCCTTTCTTTCCTTGAAAAAATTGGAAAGAAGATATCATCTTTTAAGTCTTTTTAGGTAATACAATTCTATTACATTATTATTATCTTTATATTAATATTTTTAAAAATACGTACTAATGTTGATAAATATTTTGATCGTTTCTTGGGGATGTCGTGGTAAGGGTGGATACTAACTTTGACCGTTTCCGAGCAGTTAGTTGCCTTTAATGTTTTATTATGTCAGCAACATGTGATCAGCACGTTTGCGCAAGCGTGTTGTAATGAGACAACACAGGTGGTCGGAATCTTCCGTCTGATGGATAATTCTGCGAAGAAAAGTTGGTTTGTTGCCTCTGTCAGAATATATATATATATATATATAAATATACTGTATTGTTTTCTGCAAAGCAATTGCAGAGACGCCGGGGCGGGGGAACTGGTTGCCGTCGTCTTTGATTTCTGTTCGGATGGACGAATTGTTTCTTCCAAGTCGACTTGGTCGACAGATATTAAAAGCTGCTATTCCACATGCCAAGCCTAATCAACGAGGAAATTAATGAAACTAACAGAAAACTGTGCAATTTCTGAATCCAAAGAGCAATCCTAGAACTGCATGCAACTTATACAGAGTGTACAGACACGAGAGATGAGCAAGACCGACCTGTCAAATCTGCATGATAAACCCAGCTGACGATTCAGTTTTAAACGTCTTTTGTAAGAACTCCAACAAGAGATAGAGACTTTCGCTTTCTTAATTGTTCTGGAATTTCTCTTCAACACCTTAATCATGGAGAAGTCCTCTTGCTGCAGATGTCTGCTGCCAGCCGTATTAATTTCAACTGTCCTCGTACGCATTCTGATCGGAGGGCATGTCATGTATTTCGACCTCGGAATCCGAAATGGATTGCTTAGTTGATTGATCGGAGAGCGTCAAAAGCAACTTAACGGTCGTTTCACCGCTAAGAAGGAAGATTCCCGGCAGGCACGCACGAGGCCAGATTTCCAAAGAAAAAGATTTTTGGATTACGTTTGACTGAGCGCAAGCAAACAATTATTATTTTATTATTAATTACTCTTTTTGACGCCTTGCTGACCGACCCTCTTTATTAATAAATTTATTATTTTATTTTATTAATTAAATAATTTTATCATATTATTAATACCATAAAAACCCTTAAAACTGCCCGCCTCGTCGGAAGTCTGACATTTATGATCCAATATCGCCATGAAACGATCCGTTTTATTTCTCCATTCGAAACGACATCGTTTTGATGGCATTTTATCCAGTGACCGGGCGATCGACCCGCTATTCAGAAGTGAGAAATGGCTATGGCTTCACTTGCTCATCTCTCACTCATCTCCAAATTTTCTCAACCACAACACCTATCCTTCGCCATCCTTCAGACTCGATTCTCTCCATGCACAGCAACTCGGACGGCCGCTACCCGGTTCAAATGCTCAGCCGGTCAGACCGGATTCTTCACTCGTATTGGCCGGTTGATAAAAGAGAAAGCCAAGAGTGACGTCGAGAAGATATTTTCTGGATTCTCAAAAACCAGAGACAATCTCGCTGTAATTGACGAGCTTCTACTTTACTGGAACCTCGCTGATACAGACAAAGTGCTTGACGAACTCGAAGAGGTTTCACCTTTTGTCTTTGCTTATGTTTCTCTAGAAAATTCTGCTGGAAGAGAAAGTGAACTAGTTTTATTTTATTTTTTATAAAAAAAACTCAGGCTTTGTTGGTTTCTGATTTTGGGCCAAGAATCACGATTAAGATTGTGGAGAGTTTGCGAGAGGATATATTGGCAGGGAAGCTTAAGTCAGGAGCTGAAATTAAGGTACTTAGAACATTGTTTCAATATATTTATTTTCATTATTAATCACGCTCTTCGTTAATGAAATGGTTTTAGGATGCTTTGAAGAAGATTGTGTTGGATTTGTTGACTGCGAAAGGGAGCAAGACCGAGCTTCAACTTGGTTACAGGTTCACTTTCAACTTGGTTAGAGATTCACTCTGAATTTTCTTGCTCTTATGTGGGTTATAGAAATTTTCTTTAATCTGGTGTGTGTTGTGATGTTAGGAAACCGGCTGTGGTCATGATTGTTGGTGTTAATGGAGGTGGAAAGACAACATCACTAGGTGAGTTGCATATGCATTTGTTTGGAGGAATTGAGGTTATAAGTTAATTAAATCGAGTGCTTAAGAGACAAACTTCTAAAATTATTCAAAATGAAGTGTCAATTCTTACACTAAGTTCTTGTTATTTTATTGATTGGTAAGTGACTTAGGTTTGTATGAATTGCAAAGCTTGATAAACATTGCTACCTTTGCAAACAGTTAGTGCCATTTTTTTTTCACAAAAAAAATGTTGAGCTGAGCGACCATTCTCTTGCAGGAAAGCTTGCATACAGATTAAAGAATGAGGGGGCAAAGGTGAGATATTATAACACGTGCATTGCATCAGATACTATGCTATAAACTTTTTTCTAATGCGATGCTCTTCTCCTGTTGGTGGATATTCTTGTATGGATCTGGTTCTAGTAGGAAACTAGAGGGAGGCAAATGATTTTTACATCATACCTCAAGAAAGGATATCTGTATTACAGAATGTACAGGGAATTGCCATGCATAAATGGAATGTGTATATTGCCAATCAGAAATGGAGTAGTTGCATTCAAAGCCTATTTCCGAAGACCTATCACCTATCTTTATTTGATATACCTACTGCCATGGGCATGCCTTATTTACTTTTAGTTTCCTTCTTTCTCTTTTTTTCCTTATCTCCTAAACCTTATTATTTATAAATTATGCCAGATATTGATGGCAGCAGGTGACACCTTTAGAGCAGCTGCTACTGATCAACTGGAGATATGGGCTGAGAGGACTAGCTGTGAAATAGTTACGGCTGACAGAGAGAAAGCCAAAGCATCATCAGGTAGAGGAAAATTTTGAATGATTTTTTTCTTCTTTTGTTAGATTGTAAAATCTGTAATGATATGACTACTAACATAGGATCTTAGAGTGCTTCCTGAATAGTTCTTTCACAGGCTGTGAAAAGGGGGAAAGTGCAGGCTTTTGATATCGTTTTATGCGACACTTCTGGACGTAAGTATATAGAGCTTTCTTGTTTAGCTGTGGGTATGTTTTTGCCCGCCTCTTAGTTACATAATGTTCATTAGGTTTCTTTATTGAATGTCAGGTCTCCATACTAACTACAGCCTGATGGAAGAGTTGATAGCATGTAAGAAAGCTGTGGGCAAAGTTGTTTCTGGTGCACCTCATGTAAGCTCTTTGGTGCTCTTTATATCTTTCTGTCAATGTCATATCTGGACAGATGTAAACTTCTATTCAACTCAATAGGTTTGCAGCATCATGTAATATTTGATCCTTTTTTAGTTTGGTTTATGGTCATTCTCTTTAATCATGGAGAATGCATTTTGAGTGGATTAAATATGGAAAATGTTCTAACTTTTTTGTTTTTATACCACTGTTTAACATAATTTGCAGGAGATCCTACTAGTTCTGGATGGGACTACTGGCTTGAATATGCTTCCACAAGCAAGAGAATTTAATGAAGTAATATAACCATTCTATGCCTCTATATTAAGTTCACTGTGTATTGGTTAGTTTCGTTTAAAACATTTTCCTTTTGCTAGTCTGATTATCTATTATGTGTGCTGTGTATAATTAGGCACAGGATAGGGATAGCATGGATTTTGAAGAAGAAAATTTTGTTACAACTATGTTTAGTTAGACCCGTTACTTGCCTCACGGTTAGTGGATATATGCACAATCTGGTAAAATTGCCCGAATTTTTCTGAGAACTCAGCTTGAATGGTTAGAGCTTTCTTTTATAATAGTGTTAAACTAAAAAAATATATTACCCACATACACTTTTATCAAATATGTAACCTTTTTTGTCTTTTCTAAAACTCTCTTGTCCTCGTAAGGATAGTTGAAGCCCAAGGAGGGAAAGGGACAAGGGACAAGGGACAAGGGACAAGGAAAAGTCCTGCATTTTTTAAGTATTTTATTTATCTATTATAATTGTACTTGTTTTGGTTATGGCACTTCTTATTTTTGTGTGCAGGACAAGTCATGCAACTAATCTTTTAAATTCTACAACTAATCTTCCATTCATTTGAACCAAACAACAGATTTCTGATACACTATCTGTAATGGTGTTTCCTTGCATGTTTGACAAACATTTTCTAAGTTGTCCGAGTAAAAACTTATGCAACAGGTAGTAGGAATAACTGGTCTAATTTTGACAAAGCTTGATGGTTCTGCTAGAGGTGGCTGTGTGGTAAGCTCCAATTTCCACCTTCATAGTTTATAGCTGTAATTCCAAACAACTCTATGGTCAAAGCTATGGTTTTGGTAAACAGTTGAGATTTTACTATTTTTTTGCAGGTTAGTGTAGTTGATGAGCTAGGCATCCCTGTAAAGTTCGTTGGTGTTGGTGAAGGTGTTGAGGACCTACAACCTTTTGATGCAGAGGCCTTCGTAAATGCCATCTTTTCATGAGACCTGGAATGTCGTTAGTAAACATAAAATCATCAGAAGCTGGAATCAATAGACACCACCTAGACCATTAAACACCCTATTATTCGATATGATACCGACCCGAGCAGTTAATCACTATTTACATTAACAGGGTTATTTGCTAGAACTCTTAGAACTTAAAGCATTCTGTTTCCAATTCAACATAGGAATCAAGCTCATTTCCCTCGTATCTGCAGATTCAGAGTGTCAGATTACAAGTGTCTGGCAAGATTGCGAAGGCCAGAGACAAGGCAGCAAAGTTCAAGTTCCATGGCTGTAAATGGAGTCAGCTAGGCTGCATTTAGGCCTTATATGAGATGCTTCAAGTGGATTTGACTGGTTTCAGTCGCTGTTGTTGTTGAGTCTTCGCATGATGCTTCCTCAGCCATTTTGAGTCATTGGTAATAAAATAACATGAAATTAGGGACGACTTCTTCTGCCGAATCACCACAACTCATTTAACTGTAATGCGAATGAAGAGGTGTACCACCAATCTTATAATACGCAACATCAGATTGGTAGGAAATTATTTTTCTCTGATTTTATGGATTTGAGATTGTTGTTATTTTCATAATTTCTTTCTCGTAAGTTTCAATTTATAACTAGCTAAAGATGTAACCCAAGTGATTCCAAGAATTATTGCCAGCACATGTTCGCATGATAAGCCTCGCAACGCCAACATGATACATATGTTATACTTGCTCGTAAATTTAAATTTCCTACTCCAGCTAGCAGCCCAGATCAGCATTTCTCAACCAGATTATCCTTCATAGCTCAGGTTTGCAGATTCTGTTCTAAACTCAAATTCAGAGGAAACAAATTTTCCAACAACATTATTACTCTTTGAGTTTCAACATACGTTCATGCATACCGATACTCTTCTAGTTTTTGGCATTGAATTTTTTGACAGCAAACTCTAAACTCTTATCCCGGTAATGATAAAGAAAAAAAAGAACATGTAAACAGAATGTTTGCTGTAACTTTTGAATTCTTCCAGCACTTCAAACTTTTTTGTGAACAAAAGAACATGGAAGGAACTGGTTCTTTCCAAATTCAAGTGGCAAGCAATTAGTTCTTGTCAATTGTGGTTTCCAAATGTAACGGCTAAAAACAAGGAGGAAACTAGGTGTGTTAGATGATTCAGTTTTTATGGAAAAAGAATAAGATTTTGAAAAGGCTGTTTGTTAACTAACATAGACAAGAATTTGAGAAGACGAGAACTGCGAATTGAACTAAGAAGATTAGGTTTTTAAGCGCGGGAAAACGAAGCTGACTCATAAGGCCGGAGGAAAGAGTCCAAACGGCCGTATGGTTAAAAACTTTGGAGCAGTGACGGACTCCGTTAAGGCGTACGTGTCAAATCCCAGAAAAAATTATAAGGGTTAGTATATATTTATAAATCAAATAATTAAAAGTAATTCTTAAATAGGTAAAATAATTAATTATTTGACCGTTTTGGAACGGACAGTAAAGGTCCCTCTAGTGTATACGTTATATGCACCAAAGCATCGGACAATGGAAGACTTTGTTGCTTGATCATCGCCTGGAAACAGGAAAAGATGCCGAAAGGAACGGTCGAAGTTCTTCTGGTGGGCTGTAAACGTCTTGAAGACTCTGATTTCCTGAGTAAGATCTCTCTATCATTCTCATAATCACACGGATAGCTTACTCTGTTTTCTTGGAGCATGCAAAGGTTATTGATTTTATTTGTTCGTTTGGTTTTTCTGGATTTCTTTATGAGTTGTATTAACAGGGTTATACTTGTTTGATTTATGTGAGAGTTTTGATGATCTGATGGCTTTGATTTTGTGTGTCTCCAACTGTATAAGCGTTGGATTCAACTGAATAACATCGTATTTATCTTGATCTCAATTCTCTGTGAAAAACAACAAGTATAAGAATGAACTCTGTGATCTGTCATGATTTTATATCAGAGATGGGAATTTTCTTAAATATCTTTAGCTAATGAAGTTCGATCTCAGTGTTTAATTTTCTTTAAGCAGATGGCGTAGATCCATACGTTGTTCTTACTTGCCGAACCCAGGAGCAGACAAGCAGTGTTTCATCATCGGGTTAGTTTCTCCCAACTTAACCAATTGTGATTAACGTTTTGCCATAACTTCTGTACATGCATTGGGAATATTGAATGGACTATATTTTCATATGCAGACACAGGATCTGGACATGAATGGAACGAGACCTTTGTTTTTACAATTACTGGAGATGTTTCAGAACTCACCCTGAAAATAATGGATAAAGATACTTTTACCAACGATGATTTTCTCGGAAAGGCAACGTCAGTTAAATTTTCCTTTGATTTACTTTTATTGCTGATTTTGTTTCTATGTATATCGGAATTGGTACTTACGGCAAATATGATCTTTGCAGCATTCCTTTAGAGCCTTTGTTCGTGGAAGGAAGCCTTCCTCCAACTACATACAATGTGGTCAAGGACCAGGAGTATCGCGGGGAGATTAGACTCGGCCTTACTTTCACTCCTGAGGTATATTTGTTCTGAAATTAGTGCAGACTGAATCTGCAATATTTAACTGTATCAGAAACATTTCAGCAATCTTCAGTTGCATTATTCAGTAACCCAATGCCTTCCTTTGCTGCAGAGAGATGGCGATGGGGAATACTGAGCTGAGGAGGAAGAATCGTATTTTGTGTTTTTAGTGTGTGAAGAACTGGTTGTTTGGAAGGAAATTGGGAATTCATTCGTCTTATTGACATTGTGATAGCATCTTCTGGAAAATCTTTCATCTTGTGGACATTGTGAGTTTGTTAAAATCGTATCTGGTTTAATCTTCTGAAACTATCAGTCAACTTATGGGTTGTTTACATAATCTGCGCGTTTTCTCTGCACGACCGCATTTCGTTTTTCTCCAGAGAGTTCTCTTTGGCAATGGCTGTGGGCGTGGTTGATGTGCGTACATAGGTTGCTTAGCCCCAAAACAGTGAGCCTGACTAAACTATTTGAGAGCTTTGGCTAACCTCATCTGCAGCATTGACGCCATCATGATTGAAAATAGGTTAAGACTACTTGCTCGGATTAGATAAACTGGTTAAACCCACTACCTTTAAACATCAGGAAAAGAGACAGCACTAGTTGCTCAGTGCTTCAGTGATGTCACGCAATGCATAAAACCACTCAGCAATCGAAAATGCACATCACAATAGAAAGAAAGAAACAGAGAGAAAGAAAAAACTCCAAAATAAAAAAAAAGTCTACCCACAAACAATGTTTGAACTTAAAAACCGAACAAAGCATGACCAATTTTTTAACACAACACAAACAGCAGGATTTGGATTTCCAACGGCAGGAGGATTGACCACGATAGGTTGCACAGGCGCCCCTCCCAAAATTAACGGATCTTCAGAAGTCAGGTTCACAGGATTGGGATTTTCAACCGCAGGAGGATGGACCATGATAGGTTACACGGGGTGCCTGCTCCACAATGAACGGATCCTCCCAAGGAATGATGTCTGCTTCAGAATCTGAGATTTCGCTTGCATTTTCCTTGGGAATATCTGACTCTCCTGCATCAGCAGTTTTCTCTGAGTCAAAGCTCTCAATATCAGTGCCTTCCTCAGAGTCCCAACTTTTCTCAATACCAATGCCCTTCTTCGAGACCAAACTTTCTTCAATATCTGTGCCTTTCTCACGGTCCAACAAAAAGAGAATTTCCTATCAAAAATAAGGGAACATCATAACAAATCACCAGCCACAAAAATCTAGACTCAAATGTTGAGTACATGTCTTCAGCAGTAACGATTAGCAACATTTTCAAGTGAAATATGATTACAAAAGTTTAGAAATTCATTTACATGCATGCCATGATGCTCAACATGATATTATATTCAAGGTTTATTGATAGGCAGTTTTGGGGATGCATGAGGAGCTGCTTCACTAAGTTGCCAGCTAGCCTAGCTGGTAAATCTCTTGGTGATTACACCATAGGATGATGAAATCCCATCTTCACATGGGATTTGGGAATTTTTAGGGGATGAAGGTCAGTAATCACCCATTCTGCACCAACTCATTGAACTTCTAAATAGTGTGTGATAGAAAGTGTTTTAGCAAAGTCGTGAAGGTCAGAAATTTTACTCTGATTGTCAGCAGACTCTGAGCTCTGACCTATGATTTTCTTCTTCCTGGAAAGAAAGTCCTTTGAGGGGAAAAAAAAAGAGAGAGCAACATTTATTGTGTAAAATAAAGCTGTTATGTAAAATAAAAATGAAAACAAACAGTAACTATTTTGAAACAACTGAAGCAAACGGGAAAACCTTTTCTTTTCCACCATTTTCTCAGCAGCCAAACATAAACCGAAGACTCATAGAGGAGCTTGAACAAGATCGAACAAACATAAACAAGTGTTGCACCGTTTCTTCGCAGTCACCACCTCTGCCATAGACTCCCTCGATGAAACGGTGCCGTGGTTTTGTTGCCTGCGAGAGGCGTAAACCGGTAACTTTCCGCTACATCTATGTTTGACGTCTCTTGCTCCTTTTCTTTCTCGTGAATTTATTTATTTGTTCTTTTATTTTTTATTTTTGCAAAAATAGCATTTATTTGGAGCTGGAAAGGGGGCAGCAACCCAGAAGTTGATATGATATGACAAAAATACCCTCACGTTGTTCAGTCATAACAACAGACCCCTGCATTAACGACTGCATAACTTAAAAGAAGTCTTCACTGAAAGAACTGAAGCTCAAAGCACTAACACAAGCAAAAGCATCCAAACGTTCAGGCTTCAGAAATTCAAAGCCAATAAAAGCATCCAAAGGTTCAGGCGTCAGAAATTCAAAGCCAATAAAAGCATCCAAACGTTCAGACTTCAGAAACTTAAAGCTGGGAAACAAACACACAGATAACTATAAGTTCAGAATTTGACGATAGGGCCATGGCAAGTTCGGATGTTATGCCCATAACGACCACAGCGGCTGCACTGGTAGCTTGTCTTTTGGTTTGATTCACCTCTCTTGAAAGGAGGTGGCTCGTACAATGATTTGACAACCTGAAAATTTAAAAAATGAGAAGTGAGTGATCGAAAGATAATGAAAAATGGTGTACCCTTACAAGGCATATTAAGAGAAGAGGGAGAATATAAGACATAGAAAATGTACCCTTAGTAATGCTTCAGAGAAATTACACTCCGAGGTAATGTGTTCAGTGCATTTGCATCGAGCACAGCGTGCTTGGACTGGTTGGTCAGGGCCTACCTATAAATTTATAAAGGAAAAAGGAAACAAGAAAATTTAACGAAACACGAAGGAATTGAGTGAAGAAATGGAAAGTAAAGCATGGAAATAAAGTATTAGAAAGAGGTTCACGCAAAACTGCTGGGAATCATGCCATACAACAACACTGCACTGTTCGAATAATGCAACAATGCTAGATTCTTTAGTACTTTTTAAGAAGTTCATAACAATTCCTCTGTTTCTTCAATTTTTGTATTTCAATGTGGGTATTCTGTATTGGTTATCTTCTCTGTTACGTGATGATCAGTAATGAATGTAAAATAATTCCTACAGAACAAGAGCACAAGTATGACGAGGAGTAAAACTGACCACTTGAGGAAGGTTTGCCTGCCTTGCATATGCAGCATAACGAAACAGATCCTCTTTTGTGTAAAACTTCTGCTTTGTCACAGTATTGGTGTAATACTACAGCCGTCACATTAAAAAGAGTATCTTACAATCAGTTAAAATATAAATAAATGTCCCAACTTCACAAAATTTTTAGGTTGATGTACTATAACAGCTAGTGAAGTGAACAAGAAATTGAAAGACGATTACCTGCAGTGGTGAACACTTAACAAAACAAGAGAAGAATACTGGCAGCGCACAAGGATAAAAAAAACTTGCAAAGCACAGAATATTGTTCTCATTAGAACATGTGTAATTCAACTAAAGGAATTGTGAAAATTGTTTCAGAAACAATACAAAACCATTCTGCTACAACATACATTTAGGTTCTCATGATAGAAAGACTATTTCCTTAAAGAAGATTTACTAGGCTGCATGTCATGCACAATTTGTCCGAATGACCTAGTAGGATCAACTTCACAGTTGAGTGTCTACTTGTTCAGCATTTTTGTGAATTGAAAGAGAAGCTTGCTTAGTTTGAGAACAGACCAAATGAAACTGTGAGAACTTCTTCTAGGTGCTCTTCACCAATAGATGATAGACATTTTCTATGCATAGAAATGAAAAAAAGTTATAATTTAAGCTTTCATTGTATTCAAGTTTAAGAAAGAAATAGGTCAAACAGTACATGTGATACAATATAAATGAAGCATAATTAATATGATGTTCAACAGGGACACGAGCTGCATGCCACCACAAAAGATGCCAAGAATTTCAAAATCATTTTGATAACAACAGGAATTTGTTCAGATTAGTTTAAGAATCAAGCTTTTGTTAATATATTCTCTCTATCAATACTACATTTTAGCTACTACATTAGCAGAATGTGCGTATGGTTAAAATGAGAAACTCTAGCTTTTAAGTACTGAGTATGAAGAAAGAGGATTGTACTCAACAACATTGCTAGAGTGAAAGAACTTTAACAGGATGGTGAAATCTCTATTCTTCCTTCAGCCACCTATCCCCATAGGGCATGACTGAGGAAAACATGACAGAGATATATGGCACATATTTGTTTACACATTGGTTTAGATTGTAAACTCTTGACAGCTAGCACTGTAAATACTCAAAAATGGTTGTTGTAAAGAAGAAATCTTAACTAGGTAAGCCAAAAGCTGAATTTCAGATAGCAATATAATAGTTCAGGTTGCAGCACAACTTAACTCAAAGGAACCTTAATGCTAACGCCAACAATTCCAATGCTAAACAAGTAAGGAAATTATATGCTCAGATGCTTCCAACAAGTAACCCCAATGTGGTAACTCAAACATGTTTTCATGACATGCTACTTTCAATAATGCTACCAGCAGAATCTCCTTTAGTAAATATAATCATGACATTCAACAAGCAACCAAAAACTTTTGCTGCCTATTGCCAAATTCATGCGTCTAAAATTGGCAAATCTCGTAACATGCTCATGTTAAAGCAACCTAATATTAAATAACCTCCCAAAAAGACAATTTGCGGAGTTGTTAACGTACGTTACCATCAATCTGAATAATGGACTTTAAGGATACATCTCCTGATCCAAGATGATTCCTGTCTCATGTCTAACAAAATTTTATAGGACCAACTAATTTAACTAACTAGTCTGCTTAATATTTTATGGATTTGATAACGTAAACTTCAGCTGATATGCTGTCATTTTTGTTCCCCATTCAATGATATAGGATTTTCATGATTTAATCACTTACTTGCAGCAAAAAATCAGTGATCTAAACAAAATTGAGCAACAAGTAGTAAACAAACCTAGATGAAAATATTACAAACTACTCTCACAGCAGCAAGTAAAAATGATAACTGCAGTAACTTGTATATTACTCAATCGAATGTGAAGCTAAAAGGAGAAACCAAATTTTGGACAAAAGGATGACACAAAAGCTTAATCACGAGAACCTGTATGACATGATCAACTATATCAATAAACAACAGTAATATCAGTTCTGAGAGCAGTATCATTGAATAGAAAACAAAACAAACATGCAGTTACCTTCACTGCACCATCTTCATTCACATCGTTTACAGCAATCCAACCTTCAGGTAAAGCATCAGAAGGCCTCTGTTCACTAGCCATTGTCAGAAGAAAAGAAATTGAGTCTGTAGGACTTAGGCTCTGTGTGAGTTAACTTGAGATAAGAAAATGGGTTAAAAAAAGAGTGAACTGAAGGTGAAATGAACCCTTTAGAACCACGTGTTGGCATTTTTTCTGAGTTTGCAACACGCGGAAGATCACAACCAAAAAAGGAAGAAGAAATTGATTCCTTTTAAGTTCAGTTACGTTTTTCTGTATTGTTCTTGAGAGACAACTCAGAATCAGACAAAAGAGAGTAATGGCTGGTGAGTTGTATTACCAAAAGAGGAGACCGCCCTTGGTTGTCTTTGCGGTGTTCTGGTTTTGGGTTACGCTGGCACGCAGGTGGCGACGATAGGCAGAGAGGGATCAAAGAAAAACCGGCAGTTACCGAATTTTAAAAGGGTCGGTGGTGTCTAAAAAACGACTTCGTTTTGCGTAGTTACTCTCTTTTGGCTCACGAAGAATTAAAGGCAGTTTAACTGAAATTGATACTCCTACCTTTTCATGACTCAGTCCGCAATCAAACTAGTCGTTAATTGTGTTTTAATAGACAGACTGCCAAGCTATCAGGCTGTCTGTTACTTGCAGAGAAGCTGTCAACTTGTGACCCATGAGTGCACCCGCTTGACCGATTGCAAGGAAGCAAAGAGCAACATGAATCTTCAAGGCCAATGCCCCCAAGTCCACGACCGATTATTGTGCACGGATGTTTTAACGTAATTGCTGTCCGATTTTGCTTCATTTCTTTATACTGAATGGCAGTGGAAAAACATAATTCAGAATAGTAAATCAACAAATGCGTGGAACACTGTATGTTTTGAAGTGCACAATCTATAGAGAGTTTATTCGACCCCTCCCTCTCTGCTCTCTGTTTTGGGCCCAAAAGGAAAACCATCACCATCAACGAAAACTCACTATATGAATCCCCGGTGAAACAGAAAGATTGCTCAATTGCAACTTCTAATATCAATTGCAACTGAAGGATTAGAGACAATCATTGAACATAGACTTTCTTGGCCCCTGAAACTGATCACAGTTCCCAGAAATTTAGTGGTACTTTTCACTGCAGAAAAAACTATTTTCCAGAATCAACTTTTTTTGAGCCTTGCCTGCCCAAAGGAGTTGGCAACCCAAGTTCTTGGCATTGATCTTCATCCGGCTGCAAGCTCCCAGGAATTGCACCGAATACTCTTCTTGATATTTCAAACCCTGATGCTACATAATGCAAATACGCTGAAGCATCCTCCATGTTTCTCCACAAATTTAATGATGTGGAAGCAAAGTACTTTGAAGGAGTTTTTGATGATTTCTTCACAACAGCCTTGTCCACCTCAGCAACTCTGAGAAACCGTGCTGTTGCAGCCTCCCATGACAGTTCATTCTTCTGTGCGTCCGTCGGTTGATCAGGCTCTTCAGTGAGTGCCTTGCGCATGGATTCATCGAACCCATTGCTGTCATCATAAATTCGGCAATTTGGGAATTGCTTGAAGAAGTCATTTGAGGGGTGGTTGGCACAGACAACAATTTTTCCCATAGCCAATGCTTCAGCTGTGGTCGTGCAAACCACATCAGTAGTGCTTGGATTCAGGAACACTTTATATCTATAAAAGGAAAAGGAAAGGAAAGGAAAAATGTCAATCCCAATCATAATCTATTAGATAATCTCAAATATGAAATAATTGCACAAGACAAAGACAAGATGAACAATAGGGGAGAAAGGCTCCATTTGCAGAGCTATTAATGATTGAAATACTGTCAAACTAGATGCCATGAGGCTTACTCGTGGAATATGGGGTCAGCATGATCACGTCCAGGATAAAGTCTAACTACAAGTTTTAACCTTTTAGCAGCCTCCTGAATTTGATTGAAGTCCTCGCCATTACCATATAAATCCACCTCAAGCCCGGATAGTTCCTTTTGGTGATCATGAAGAATTTCAAGCAGCTCCTTGTAGCCTTTACTCCACACCATTTTCCCAATGTAGTAGGTACCCTTTGTGAAAGCTTGGTACCCATTTTGTTGTTGCTCCATGTTTCTCTTTCCAATCTCAAGGAATTTGGGATTGACTCCATGAACATTGCAGATGATGGAATTAGGATAATCCTGGGTGGCAGCAGATAACCTAATCACCTACAATCACATAATGCTATCTGGTGAGAAACAATTTTTTGAAGACTACAACAAATGAGTACAAGCAAGCAAATTCAACAATATCTTTCATAGAACCATTTTTTTTTCTCCAAACATGTAAAGTGTTGAACCATATAGAAATTTCATGAAGTGAAAACTTCCAGAATCAACATGACTAGCTAATTTATGCCCGCAGAATCACAATCAGTGTTTGTTTAGACTTAATCCATTGATCTACTTCTCTAGATCACTTGAACAAGGCTTTGTATACTCCCATACCATCTTTTATTCTACCAGTAATATGTGAGAAATACCTGATTGCTTACGATTACCAGACTCTTCCGCAATTCCACATATACCATTTAGCCCATGTAGCTAGATAAAATTAGAATAAAAGTACTTGAATCTTGATATTCATCATGCAGGGTAAAAATATGATTTGAGCTGATTATACAAAGGCAAAAAAGTGCCAAGTTGTAGTAGTAAAGGAAAGAGTACCCATTTAACACCCTAAAGATAGAAAGTTACCGTGTAAGTGTAAATCAAACAATAACTTAGAAAGCATACCTTGTGGCAATAGATACTAACAACCCAGCTATTTAGAAATTTAAGAATGAATGCTTGCAATTGTCCATTCTTCTCTCTCTTCACATATTCCAGATAATTGGTGTGTACAATTCCAACGACAAGGCGGAATTTAATTTTCCATCTCTTCCCATGATGAAACCATGTAAGATGCTCGGGCTCCTCAAGGACAGCAATATCTGCCTCTCCATCAGGGATGATTTCTGATATGTCTCCGACAGCAAGAATGCTTCTTTTATCTACGGCAAACTGCACCAGAGAGATTCCATGAACAAACATCAAATTCTTGTTTATTGAAAATTAGTACCCTTTTATTTATGGCTAAAATTTACAGGTAGAATTACCTTTCCAGGATAGAAACGTATATCAAAGGCACATGTAAACCCAGTCCTCTCCTCAAGCCACCGGAGAACATACGTCTCTTGCTCTTTAGGTGAAGTGAACGTGATGTTGCTGGGATACACAAGTTTTTGATCTTTCAAAGATAACCAAGGAATCACCAGAGTCACTCTTCTTTCCTCATCTTTCGCAAGGTATGCCGCACGGAATAGAGGGTTCACGGCAGTCCCAGTCAACCATGGAAGGCTTGCAGTCGTGAATATAGCAATATGCTGTTTCCTATCCATTAAATCATCGGCCTAAAACTAACAATATCTGTAGAATGCTTCGGTCCCGATTTCTAAATGTACGTAGAACCAAATCTTCGTAAACTCGAAGATTGAGGACTTCAACAAAAAAATCCAGTGCCGGAATAAGTCAGAACTCAGAACCAGAAGCATCACAGTAGATACTGCATTTCAAGCCATTGAGGCATTATTCATAAGTTTTAGAATCTTACAAGAAGAAGATTGGCCTTTTACAACAAAACAATTCAAAACACAAGCAAAAGAACATAATTAAGAGTAATTGAGTTTTGATCAAACATACCTTCCTCATTTTCCGAAAAAATACTCTCAAGAACGAGCACTTAACCGTGACGATAACGGAACTGAAGCGTCAAAGCGACGGCCCGAGAAATTGGCACAACGGTTGTTCGTTTTGTTAAGCTAAGCCGAGTTGATGAAAATATAACTCGGTCCTACAAGCTTTTTCAACGGTCTATACGGTGTCGTTTGCTGTCAGACTTGGGTCCACTCCAGATCATTGGTCCAGGCCATGAGGGCCAATCTTCTCCCGTGTTGGGCTTTTGTCTGGTAAACATCAATGTTTGTTAGTGGTAAACACGTTTGGGTGCTAATACGTGATTGACCGCTCGATCACAGCAACCTAAGGATTGTCATGAAACAGAAAGCACGAGAACATGGACTGGTAGCTCAGTTTCGAAGCTCACGGAAAAGACGTAAACCCCTTGATTTCACGGGGGAAACCCCCTCGAAATGAATCTATAATTGTGAACCAACTCGATAACTTAAAGCATCTAGAAGGATTTCCTGGTAAGTGTGGAAAACATATTCTTGTGCTTGTTCATCTGATTGCCTTTCTGTTTCGAGTTCTTGAATCTCTACCTTCCATTTGGGTATTTCATATATACTGTTTGGTTCCTGAAATAGAAAATTCCCAAGCCATTGGGAGTGCATGTTTATCAACTTAGGAAAATAAGAGAACATTTTAGCGTCCATTAAGTTGCTTATGTTATCTCTGGAAAATTGATGACCATCTTGGATGATTCTGTGATTTTTCTGAGTGGTTGTTTCTATTCTTGAAGAAATGTTGATGGGCCACACAGAAGGTTTATCAGAACGTCAATCATCTAAGGATCAGCTGCTTTCTGATCCCGAGTTGGAGGTAGAAGAAGATGATGAAGAAAATGTGGCAGTTGATAATTCTGAAGAGATACTGTATGCTGCCTCCTTTGAGGAACTTGTCAATGATACCGTCAAGTATGACACCATTATTTGGGTTTCCATATCCCTTCTGCTGGTTTTAGCTTGGGGTGTTGGCATTTTTATGTTTCTTTATCTGCCATTTCGAAGATATGTTCTCCGAAAGGATATTTTATCACGCAAACTGCATATCACACCTAGCGAAATAGTTTACAAGGTATTGAAACTGTATGTGCTGTTATTATCTGCCAATATTGAAGAGAGAAAAAAACCATACGGAGGTAACTATCACCGGTTGGTCACTTTCTGAAGGTTTCAAGGCCATCATTCATACCCTTTTGTGGCAAAACAACAATTGAGAAACATGTGCCCCTTTCTCTGGTGATTGATGTCATCATTGAACAAGGTACTGATGCAAGTTCATCCATGCATTATGAATGCAAATATATATTTTTCCACATTTATTACTGTCAAAGCACTTGAAACTATTATGCAGCAATATCACACGAACTATATCTGTGTATGGTCAAAAGCAGAAGACACGCTTGAATTGTTATCTTATTGTTGATGTCCATACGAGGGGGAAAATGGGAGCAAATGGTTCTGTTATGACTTTACTACCAACTTACATGCTCCAAAATAGGAGAAAAGCTATTGCACTTTACCCTGAACTTAGGGAGCAAAATGACTTTTTAGCTGTTCTTTGATGAATTGTACTCATTTTAGTCACTTGGCTTTATGACATGGATTGATGTATTACCTTATTCACTAATTCACTACTATGAGTTGGTTCCAACATCTGTGGGGTGTGAAAAAGTCCGTTGTTGCACAGATGCTATATATGGAAAAAATAATTGTTTTTTTCTAAATTTCTGATGTTCATAGGTTGCTTACAATCAGTGTATGGAATTCATACCGTTAGAGTTGAAAGTATAGCACATGGAAAAGCTGCGCCTGTTGATGAACTACAGGTACAAGGGGTTGCTAACCCTGGTCTTCTGCGAAAGGTAAACTAAGGCTCTTTCTTGTTGTCTATCTTTTTAAACATTATGGAATCCGATGGAATTCTTCAAACATACAATTAAGGTTTTTGCATCTTAAACAAAGTATCCCGTTTCCTGCAGGTCATTGTAACAGAAGCTGCAAAGGTCATACAGGATGCTGGTAGAAACTGGAAACTTAATACTCTTGCCAGGGAAGGGGAGAGTATGCCTCGAATGGCATCAATGACAGAGGGGCCAGCTGTTTTGAGATCACCGTCCAAAAGTTTGAAGGTAAGGAGGTTGTTTAGATTCTTAGGTTCTCCTTCATTCTCAGTCAAATGCTTGGTTAAACCTGTCAGCTGTCAAACATCAAACCCATCTCTCCACTCCGCGCTAAGGGCAAAGAAGCAAGATAAAGAGCCTAAGATGTTATGTTTATTTCTATTGCGTTGACTGTAGATCACTATTACCAGCAGAGTGATGTTTAACAGAAGCAGCCCTGGATGTGAACCTAGTTAGGCTGTTTTAGTTGTTTCTCAATTGTCCTTTCAATTGATGGTACATCACCTGTTCAGTCCGTCGAATCCCTGGTACTAGAAGTAACAACTTTCTCAAGAGCTCTTGGAGAGCAAAACATGGCATCACCTTTGTTAGCTTCCCTCTGTTTAAGAAGTTATTAACATTTATTTTCATTTGCTGGGAGCTTTCATTCAAGTTGATGATTACTCTTATTTGTTGATCATTTTATGCAGATGGTGGGCTCACCACAACAAGCTTCAGTGGAACGCAGAGGAATTGTACCTGGGGATTTGATCCTACAAAAACTTGATGAAGTTGATAAATCAGTAAAGGTACGACATGTAGATGTCATGTCTTCTTTCTTGTAAATCTGTCCTGGTTTAACTAACATAATGATTTCTTTCAAGTCCCTCGTCATCAACCATCATCCATTAACAGAAGAAAGCTGAAAATTGTTAAAATTTAAAATTTTGTATTTGACCAGATCGCAGTTAAATTCCTTTGGCAAACAATGTGCTATCTTGCTATGTGATAAAACAGAGAAATGGTTTTTCATCTGATAATTGTACTCTCATATCTATGTTGACTACCAGAAAATCAAGTTGCTTGTTGAGAAGTCCCAAGGAACCCGAGATTCGGCCAGAAGGAAGTTAGTACTCTGAGTTTTAAGGCAAAGAAGAAGAATCAGAAGATGATGCAGTCCTTTCAAGCACCTTACAGGTTATTAGGCAATGTGATTACATGGCAAAAACCTATTGTTGTATACAGACAAGGTTGAACCCATTTTTATAGTTTAAGATGTCCTGATAGGAAGATTCCAAACTTTTCCAAAAATTTCATGTTATCGTCATTTGTTTCCCTGTACCATTAAAGGGGCTTAACTGAAGAGGGCAAGCTTCTCAGGAACAAAACTTCATTGATTCATATTATATGTAGCCGAATGCTTAGTTTAATAAAACAAAATGAAAGGTACCGGTCGAAATCCACCGTTGGCGTGTACGGGGGCGACGGCACAGGCAAAAACAGAGAACAATGAAACTGCTCAGAATCACGAATATTCATTCTCATAGATCTTTTGAAAAAATCTCTGAAGTCTGACATGCGAATGTATTCATAGCTCATCACAGCAGCAGACGAATAGATTAGGGTTTATCACTAAAACAAAATTAAGATTTAGGGCTAAAAGATACATGCCTTACAAAAACCAGAATAGGGTTTTAAGCAGAACTAAATAAGATTATCAAGTGTACCAAACATTACTGTAGGGAGATCAGACATTGGTAAAATGTCATCGGTCATGGTCAAATCAGAAACACGGACCAAAATTTTTATCATCACGTCTCCCTAACAAATCTCTTTCCGATTAATTTTAAAAATAGAGCGCAAAACAAAATCTTGCATATCAAGAAATTGCATAGAAGTAGAAAATTGTGAGTTTCATAATGGAGACGAAAGGAAATCGTCAGAGACTTAAAAATACAAGTAATCACGATCGCAATCAATCATTTTGTTGCAGTTTTAATCCTCATCATACGATCTCATCGGAATACATACCATTGAGAAAACGATGCTCAAAATTGTAATTGGAAAAGAACGGAAACCTAATTACGCAAAGAAAGAGAACGAAATACCAAAAAAAGACTAGAGATTTCCTACGCACTCATAAACCCTAAATCCCCAAGACTTGAAGCTCGAGAGGCTGCAGAACAGGGCCCAAGAGGCTAAACAAAAACGACGAAGAGGGAAGCTCTGCTGACGTTTATATAGATGCATTACGGAGTTAAGAAACCCTAGTTCTATCTTCTTGTACTCAGACGCGTGTATTCCTCCATTTTCCACCGTCTGATGGAAAGATTTTCGCATCAAGGCGTTAACACGTACGGTTTAATATAATTTATTTTCAGAATAATAACATACGAATCCCTAATTGGCTTTAATATTACATATAAGTATATCACATTTTCGTCTATGACAAACAAATCCACAATCTCCGGGAATCACAAAATTACCCTTGTAGTATTTATTAGAAACTTTTCACGCGACGGAACTTTCGTTTCACGATGCAAGGATAAAGCTCGCCCTTGGATACCGACGCCGACGGTGATGTGTTGGCGAATGAATTGACAACGGAAATTTCCGAAATCATTCGGTATCAATAATGAAGTAGAAAGACTCGGAATTGCAGAGGAAGGAAACTCTGGTTTCCAACAAAACATTCAACCGATCTGAAGCTTTGCTTTTAATTTTTGGTCCCAGAAATGAGTAAAAAGAGAGTGTTGGTCGTCGGAGGGACAGGCTACTTGGGCCAGCATCTACTGGAAGGCTTATCGGAGATCCGACCAAATCCTTATGACGTGGCAGCTACTCACTACTCCACGCCGCCGCCTCAGCCCTTGCTGGATGCACTTCCCCACTCTTTCGCCTTTTTTCAAGTCGATTTGAAAACCGGAACAGGATTCGACGCCGTTTCGCTCACATTTGGCCAGGTATATGCCGTGCGTTCTATTTCCCTTCCGAAATCCTGTATTAACACGAAATCCTGAAATTACATGTGCCTTCTTGTAATGGCAGCCCGACGTAGTCGTGAATTGTGCTGCTCTTTCCGTGCCACGTGCATGTGAAAAGGATCCTGATTCTGCTATGTCCATTAATGTTCCTTCCTCTGTTGTAAATTGGTTATCGAGCTTCACTGAGAAGAAAGAAACTCTTGTGATTCATCTATCAACAGATCAAGGTTTTACTTTGATTCATCGTTGATCACACGTGTTTTGGGTGATATGTTGTGATAAATGCAAATCTTTTTCTTTCAGTTTATGAAGGGGTGAAGTCGTTCTACAAAGAAGAAGACGAAACTAATCCGGTGAATGTTTATGGTAAATCAAAAGTTGCGGCAGAGCAGTTCATATCTGAGAAATGCTCAAACTTTGCAATACTGAGAAGCAGTATCATCTTCGGGCCACAAACAATCTCCCCAGTACCAAAGTCTCTTCCAATTCAGGTGTGCCGAAGAATATAATTCGTACTTTTTGCTTTTGTAATTCTGTGAACGATCCCTGATAGTTTTGCTCTGTCGTTTGCAAACCGAGAAGTTAACAAATGTTTTATGACTCATATCAACCTGAGCATTAGCAAAGCATGTTATAGATGGGTGGTGTTTCTGCTGTCTTTTTTAAGGAATGCACTTTAATTTTGATAGCAAGGCAGATTTCTATCTGCTTGGTTGTGGCTTTTGAGAAATAGGAAAGGATTTAACACATTGTCATTTGAGGTTATTTGGCGTCAAACAAATAATTTCCTCCCAAATGATGCAGTGGATTGACGATGTTCTTTCTAAAGGGGATAAAGTGGAATTTTTTCATGATGAATACCGCTGCCCGGTTTATGTCAAGGATGTTGTGATGATCATACTTGCTTTGACAAATAGATGGTTATCAGGTATTGATCTAGCATCCATGCTTGTATATTTTTACTAAGATTTGAGGTAAATTACCTTTTTGGTCATGGTTTTGCACTGATTATAACTCAGGAAAGTTTTTTGGTTAAGAAGTTTGCTAATGTAGGAGATCAGAATGTTATGTAGGGTTATGCATCCAAATGAATAAAAGGGAGTGTGGTGGCAAATATAAAAGGATATGGCACCTTCTATTATGTAGTAGTAGGCTGAAAATTACCTTTATTGCTTTATTCTGGACTGTGGTGTCCAATTGAAAGAAGAGGGTTCTCAAAAAACAGAAGAAAGGAAGTGGTGACTGCTGAGATAAAGTATTTTTAGATATCTAAAATGAAATACAAAGAAAGGCTACAATTACAAAGATGACATACAAAATTGATCCATTGTCCTAGCATCTCTGGGAAGTAGTTTATTTTTTCTTTCTCTTCACTTTCTTTTTTTTTACCTTTTCATTTCTGGGCATTGCAATTTCATTTGTATTACCAGAATATTTGGCTGTCTGCGCGCGCCCCCTCCCTCCTTTTTTTTGTTAATCCAATGATTTCACATCTGATACTGAAGTAATGATGATGATATAATATTACCTGTGCAGAGGGCAAGCAAATGCAGTTACTGCTTAATGTTGGTGGACCAGACAGGGTTTCCCGAGTTCAAATGGCTGAGGTGGTGGCAGATACAAAAGGATACAGTACCTCCTTAATTAAACCTGTGTCCACATCATCTGTATGTAGCTTATCTCAGTCATTCAAAATTTGAATCATTCTTCAAACATGAGTTTAGTAATGTGTGCTTTCTGTTATTGAAGTTCTTTTGTTGTTTCCAAGCTTGATCATTGTTACCTGTAAATGATTTTTCAGATTGATCGTGGTGTCTTGTCCCCAGCTGACATATCTATGGACATCACCAAACTGGTTCAGTCACTTAATATTCATCTGGTTACATACGAAGATGGTGTTAAACTGACACTCGCAGCTTGAGATTCTAATGCTATGTTACACTGTCAATGGTTCTTCATCGTTTTGCGAAAAATATTGATGACTGGATAATATTTGCATTCTTTTAATTGAGTTGAGTGTATTTGGTGTCAAAATGGGAGATTTTTATTATTCCCATGAGGACTAGTGCTTGTGATTCTAGTTGGGAAGATATAAATGATTCTGATTGTGTTTTGAGTGTTTGAAATCATTGGAAAACAAGATGTATAGGAAAGGCCATTTGCTGCAATTGATGGCTCTGTATATTGTTTTGTTCTTTCCAATTATATAGACCATACAACAATCTGTATTTTCTACTCGGGAATATATTTTTAAATACAGTTTTGCAACTTAGATGAGTAGACCTAGTACTAATCTAAAAGGTTGAGCTACGTTACCAGCATTTGAAACTGCTGCATTGCTTCTTACAGCAATATGTAACCTCTTCAGAAGATGAGCGAGTGGTTCTATTGTAAGACCTTTAACTTTGTTCTCATATAGTAATTCTACCTTGTGCAGTCAGATACCGTCATTATTCATAAATAACCATACCAGTAAATGCGTTTTCAATGTGGAAGTTCTCGTTGAAGAGAGATCCGATTTTGGGTCCGAATTCAGTGTTACCAACAAGGGCTGGTATTGATGCTGGTCCGCTCTGGTCTGTTCTAAAGGCCCAAGTATAAGCCGGCCCATTCTGAGAAACTTCTCATTTTCGGCAGGTGCGGACTTGGAAAGACGAAACAGTCCTCCTTTCGGCAACGCCGCTACCCAGAGAGAGGCTAGTTGCTGCCAACCTTTCTTTTAGAAGCTCGTTAACGTCTGGCTCTCGAATCCTACACTTTTTCTCAGGTAATTTCGAACAATCTAAACTCTTATTCATCTCAATTGCTAACACCGGATTACGAGACATCCAACATTCACTATCTCTTACTTTTATGAATGTGAAATAATGTTTATTAGGGTTTTTAACTTTGTGAAACGTGATTGAATCGATTTTTTTTGTAGTTCAATCAATCGGTACATAATGGGGGGAGCAGATCATGGACACGCGGGGGAAGGGGCCCACGGCGACTTCAGGGGGAAGGTGTGGAGTATGAGCGGCGGGCCATACTGTAGACCCAAGCACTGGAAGCGCAACACAGCCATTGCCATGGCTGGCGTGTTCCTTATTTGCATCCCCATTGCTATGAAATCCGCCGAGCTTGAGGTCTCTGAAAACTTATTGCTTTTCATTCTTTTCTTTTTTATTTCTGCTGAACTGTAGGATAGGGTTTGGTGATTAAATACATTGTAGTTTGCAATCTAAAACTATGAGGCGCAATATGCTTGTTGTATTTGGGGGAAAATGCTAGATTCGGTTTAAGAATTTAATCAGAGTAAATGACAAGGTTTTAGTTGGATTAACTGAAACAAGTTGTTGAAGTGATTAGGAATTTTGGCTACCATTAATATAGCTCGAATGAGTAAATACATGGTCTGGAAATGGTTACTGCAATCTTTAGTCATAAAATGGATGATTTGCTAGAAATCTATATAGCCTATCATGCTACTTTTGTTGTAAAATATTATTGCTAATTCTGTAGCCAATATTTTGTAGGATATGATAACTTATATCATCCACAATGGTAGAGTATATATCATCCACAATGGTAGAGTAAGATGGTTTTATTTCATAACCATATTCAGTTTTTCCCTCTTGTAGAAAATTATATTTCATAGATCTTCAAAACGAAGCCTCTTTCCTTTTTTCCTCTTCATAGAATCAAGACAGTGAAGCAGTATAATACTGATGGCCTTCTGTCAATTAGTCTATGGTGTATGGAAATTGCTTTTGAGCATTGTTACTTCTACAATTGTATGCCATACAAAAGAAAAGGACATTTTATTTTGTCCTGAGGTTATATATCATGAGTGCATTATTTACAAATGACTTGATTGCCGTTGATTCTCTATTGTTGCTGTTGGTTGCAAGGTTTTCATTTTTAAGCAACATGTCCATAACTAGATACTTACTAACCTAAATTCGACAGTCACTTGCTGTGTTGATAAGTTAAGTTGGGTGCATTCTATGGGCTACGATCTTATACTTTATTTTGAATTGGTAGATGTGAATCGGGCATTTATGTTTTGCCATTTGAAGAAACTATTTTGGAACTGAAGGGAAAATGCTATTGGAGATCTAAGCTTCTCTGTTTATTCCTATATTAATCATCTAATAAAAGATTAAAAGACAATCTGGTTAAACATGTGTAATTTTGATGCTCTCTGCATTTTCAGTTTCAAAAACATTCCTCTGAAATATTAAAATTAGATGTATTTATGGATTGAATTGCTTTAAGAAATACCTCACTTCTGTGCACTTTTCTTAGAAAACTTTTCATTATTTAAATGCCTGAATTTAGTATTATTGATGGATGAATTTTTACTGCTCTCTTGCTTGCGAACAACTTGATGGGTGGCTAAAAGATTTATTTTCTTGCAGCAACGGCCTCATCATCCTGTTCGGCCCATTCCTTCTCAGCTCTGGTGCAAGAATTTTGGAAACAAAGACTACTAAAGATCTCCAAGACCTTCAGTGGAAAAGTACTTGTAGAGGTCAAGTTCATCCTATAGCTCCCAACTTCACAAACCACTGTTTGTATCTTGGATTGCCAATGGTTTCCCTGCCCTTTTTAAGACTTGCTCTGATATTGCGTTCTAAAGTTTGAATCCGTATCTTCTGAAATGGGCGAAGTGGGTTAATTTCAATAAATTGGCATATGTTGTGTTGTCTTGTCATGACAAAAACGTGGAAATTGTTTCTGGAAAACCTGTTATGGATTTGTTTTCATTAATCTATTATTCTCTTCGATGCTCAGCATTTAGGAATTTTTAAAATGTTAATATTGGCTAGGATGTCGATTAGCACGAACATGAAAAGTGTGACAGTGTAGGCCAATTATTATAGAGTGGGCATCTCAAGTGATCTCAGTAAGACATGAACCAAGAGGATTTCTGAGTGCGTGAATTACGTTAGTGGTGGTGAGCTGAACCTTAGGAGCTTGAGAAGAAAGAGAGATTTCTGAGTCTCAGCTTGTCGCAGCTGTAGGCAAAGTAAAAGGTGTTATTCCTCGCTGTAGAAAAAGAGTAGTTTCCATTCGTTGAACTCGAATGGCACCAGTTCCATTTGATCGGATATTAACGTATCATTCAACGTGCGTCGTCCCCGGTTAACAGTAACTGGCTCTGAATAGTCTTCGCTGTGGGTCACCTCAAATTTAATAGAGGTGCTTGAGCCTCCATGACTTCGAAAGGTCAGCTAGCCTCAGCCCAAAGCTTGAAAAAGAAAAGCAAGAATTGAATGGCATGGCTGAGATCGTACACTGACTTCCTAAGCAATAAAATAAATAGGTGATGTACAGATGCTTAAACTTCTGTACAATATTTTTGTTAGTTCCATTTTATCCCTATAACAAGTCCGAACTCGTTTACTACCTACCGTTCGCCGGCACATTGATGGGCATTCGGAGGATCGCAGATGAATTTGGCTAGATCAGGAAATTTCGGTTTGTGATCGGCTTATTTCCGCACGCGTGGCAGAAATCAAAAGGGGGAAAGATCCTCATTAAAAGAGCCTAAACCCTTCAACTGAAAACACTCCACGTGCGGGTCAACCACATGAATGATTTACCCCGATTCATTATATTCCCATATATACCCTCGCTGCCCGAAATGTACTTTCCCTCGGGCAGCCTCCGCTCCTCTAACTTGGACTTTGGAAAATTTCCCCCCCTGCCCGCACGTGCCGGGCAGCAGTATTACACAGTCCTTTACAAGCTCAACAACTTCAACTGTTTCTACTTCGACAGACCCTGGACAAGCAGACGAAGGAATAATCAAAACGGAGTGCAACATGGTAAGAATATTATCCTCATATAAATTGACAAACACACGCTTAAGACAACCCAACTCATTTGTTACAGCAAATGTTTCCTAAAATGATGAGAAGCAGTAATTAGAGCCGACTTGACTACTTGAGAGCTTAGATCCTTCTTTGAACGTCTTTGTCGCTTGCTTTGGATCTCGGATTCTAGGGCGCGAACATGTGGAATATTGCGCGAGTTGCCACATCTAGAGTAATCCGATGGAGGCAGTTCTCGACGGCGATTCCTGGTCCCTGTATAGTTCACAAACGTGGCACTGATATTCTTCACGATCCCTGGTTCAACAAGGTTATATTTTTCTTTCCGATTATTGTCAGTTGCTGTTTTAGTAGTTACTTTCGATTGATCTCAAGGTAATTATACGAGGTTGTTTTGTTGTTCATAACTCGCAAATATTGGTAGACATTTTAAAGCAGTTAGATTTACTTTCTGCAAATGGTGTGGATTCTGCAGTTATTCGAACTGTTTTAGATACCGTTACTGTTTTTACATGGTACAAGTTGATTGTTTAAGCTTATTCTAGGATATGACTTTAAAAAATATATTTGGAGATTTTTGCTGTAGACGATCCATGACCGATGAGGAATACTGGCGATATTCTTTATTGTTTATTGGTTCTCTTGGATTTTCTTGAAAGCAGGATACTGGATTTCCTTTGACTGAAAGAGATCGATTAGGGCTCCGTGGTCTGCTTCCGCCCCGTGTGGTATCATTTGAGCAGCAATATGCTCGTTTCAGTAAGTCGAAATACGATACTTTCTCAAAGTTGATATCTGCTTCTTCTTTGAGATGGTTATTTTATTATTTGAAGGCTATTACGGTCAACTTTGCACTTTACCATGCAGTTGCATTGGAATCTATTCTGACTCAGACTGAAAACCATTTAAGGGCATGCACTTAGAACCTTTATGGTGGTACTTCCGGAATATGGAGAAATAAATATTCGACATCAATTATTAGAAACATTTTCTCCTGCTGTTTGGCTAGACTCAAATTTTTAAGTGTTGATTTGGCACAAATTTTTACTGAGCTTGTCATTGTGAAAGTACCAACATATTGTTTGAGAATGATCTGGACTGAGGGGGAATGGATTACTGGAGAAAACCTTTTTTTGTGAGCAAAGACAGAATTTTTCTACTTGAATAAGAAAACTCTTGTTTTTAGAGAATGAAAATTATGTATAGACAGAGTCACCATGATGCCTCATCAGTAGCTGTTCATTTTCCATCCATTTACAATAAGAAGATGATTAATTGTCTATTGTAATAAGAAACAATTATGCAGCAACAAGCTGCAAGGTTTCAGAAGTTGCTGATTTTTCTTTTGCTTTTTATGTATCTCATGAAATATTTGTGTTATTTATAAGTGTGCTTATTTTTACATTTTAATCCCATTTACTGTTGAATGATGGATTTTGTTTCAAATTGAATGGAAAATAAATTTAATTTTTCATAGTAAATTTATGTCTCTAATCTGCTGTTTGGAATTTTAGTGGAATCCTATCGGTCCCTGGAGAAAAATACCCAGGGCGAACCAAATGATATTGTGTCATTAGCTAAATGGAGGATCTTGAACAGACTGCATGACAGGAATGAAACGTTATATTACCGAGTAAGTTTGGTACCTGATTCCAGCATGTTGGCATTAAAGTGTATATAAGATTCAAAAAAGTGATTCTGTTGCTTTTCTCTCAGGTCCTGATTGATAACATCAAAGATTTTGCTCCCATAATATACACTCCTACTGTTGGGTTGGTTTGTCAGAATTATTCAGGTTTGTTTAGACGCCCACGTGGAATGTATTTCAGTGCAAAGGATAAAGGGGAGATGATGTCTATGATCTACAATTGGCCAGCTCAGCAGGTAATATGCAAATCCCATTAGAGTGCAGATATGTTTGCAAATTGCTGTATGTAATGGCATTGTTGCATATCTTGCTAGATCCTTTTGTTGTCTTGCATATTGCTAGACTTTACTGCATTTAAATAGCATGATGACAGTTTCTGGTTTCATGATCAGTGAGTTTCTTTGCTCACAGAATGATGAAAATGTTTTGATACTTTTTGCTGCTCATTGTTTTCTTTTATACCATAGTTCACTCTTCTTAATGTTGCAGGTAGACATGATAGTCCTGACTGATGGAAGTCGTATTCTTGGCTTAGGGGACCTTGGAGTTCAGGGAATTGGAATACCTATTGGAAAATTGGATGTGTACGTGGCTGCTGCGGGTATCGATCCACAGAAAGTATGAGTTTCTCCCTTCATTTACGTGGCTATGGGTGGGTGTGTGATGTGCTTGTGCTTGCATATTGAATTATTTGTGAATGTTCTCACAAGTTGTCTTTTTACCTCTAAAATATGTGCTTGGACATGGAAATATTCCATGATTGATACAGAACTTGCATTGCATGGGAATATTTTAAATGGTGTGTGCTTATGGTTTCTTCTCCTAGGTCATTAGTTGTCTATGATCACATGTAAAAAGTACACACATTTTTGGCTAGTGTCTATGCTTCTGCATCTTGTATATGCGCATATTTGTGAAAAGGCTGATAAGATGTGTGAAAACAGTGAATTGAATTATAATCTATTTAAGAAGTTGCATTTAGGACTCATCTATTTTTTAATTCCACCCCTTTGAAACTGAAAACCCTCTAAAGTCCTATCTCTAGTTTGAGTGAGATTCAATGTCATATCTCTAGTGCATCAATAAATTCCTACTTTTCCAACTTGCCAGCAACCATGAACATTTGGGTATGTTTTCTTGATTACCTCTCCTTTTCATAGTTTATTCTATTGTAATCAATCAAACCTTCGTTCATCTTTGATAGATTCTCCCAGTTATGCTGGATGTTGGTACTAACAATCAAAAGCTACTTGAAGACCGTCTATGTGAGTAACATAGTATACTCCACTAGCTTGTTCTTGAGTTCTTTTGTCTCCATGACTACAAAATGCTTTCAACTTTTCTTTCTTGGAAACATCATGAGGATATCTTGTCACATCTTTTAGTTGGACAGATTTAGGACTTCGACAACATCGGTTAGAAGGGGAAGAATATCTATCAATTGTTGATGAATTCATGGAAGCTGTTCATGCACGTTGGCCCAAAGCTATTGTACAGGTCTGTTTCTTTCAAAATTTGCCATTCCGTTCTATTTAATGTCAGTTCCTTTAACGTTTATAATTTGATGGTTTGGTCAATTGTTTCAGTTTGAGGACTTTCAAATGAAGTGGGCATTTGAAACTTTGGAACGATATCGGAAAAGATTTTGCATGTTTAATGATGACATACAGGTGACTATTTGGTGTGCCAGTTTGCTGTTCTACGTGGACAGAAAGAGAGAATATAATACAATGTGAACTGTGTTGTACTATTCTCAGTGCCTCCGAATTACACCAATGTGCTGACTTCATGCCTTGTAGGGAACTGCTGGTGTTGCACTTGCGGGGTTATTGGGAACTGTAAGAGCACAAGGTCAACCATTAACTGACTTTGCTAACCAAAAGATAGTTGTGGTGGGGGCTGGGAGGTAGTTCCAAATTTAATTTTTGTTGAGCTACGTGGGCTTAAAAATATCTTTGTTGTTGGTTTAATACTTGGCATTTGCTGTTCTGTCTTCGAATTGTTTTGTTGGCTCAGTGCTGGGCTTGGCGTTCTTAAGATGGCTGTAGAGGCCGTGTCAAGAATGGCAGGGAACAGTGGAACAATTACGAAAAATCAATTTTTCCTACTCGACAAAGATGTGTGGTTCTGTACTTTTTCACTCTTATCAGTCTTGTATTGATGCTGCCATCTCTCCTCTTTATAATATGATAACACATCTTTGGTCTTGAATGACAATAAGGCTGTAATTATTATGCAAATCAAATTTACTAAAGTGCTCTACTATTTTATGGATAGCTACTTTGGTCATTGGTTTCATCAATTCATGATGTAACACTAATTAATGTTAAATGGAGAAGGAAAATAAAGTCGTCTGAATACTATAATTTCATCCAAAATGAAATTATCCATTAAAATTTGGTTCATTGGTGTTTGAAATGAATTGTTTGGGTTCAGGGTCTCGTCACAAAAGAGAGGAAGAATCTTGATCCAGCAGCAGAGCCTTTTGCTAAAGGTCTGGGAGAGATTATGGGCCTTAGGGAGGGAGCTAGTCTACTGGAAGTGGTAAGTCTTGGGAGCTAATGTAGGCAGTTTCTTGAACTATGAGGCTGATTTTGAAAGAAAAGGAAGACCATTTAGTGCATAGCTTTTATTACTTTTTTTCGGAAGTGTCGAACCTGCTTGTTGTAGTGTTATAATTACCATCTTCTAAACATTATTCATACTTAATTTTTCCTACATGAATTCTGATTGCCAAGAGTCAAATTTGTTCAGGTTAAAAAGGTCAAACCCCAGGTGCTTCTTGGTTTGTCTGGAGTTGGTGGTGTCTTCGATGAGGAGGTAAATACTTATGCTATTTGCGTTCCATAATTTGTAATCACTAGCGGAAATAGAGCAAATTAGTGGATGTAATTTGATCCTGCTTGAAATTTAGTTATTCCAACTACTTCTGGTTATGCTACAGGGTAAGTTGCCTATAAATAATATGATTTGCAGTGATCATAATACACTTTGAAGATTTAAATTATCTGCTTAAAGATAATGCAATTAGTTGTATTCTATGAGGTTTCCTTTGCTTTAGCTTTGCATATCAGTTAGACTCTTTCTGGAGTTTAGTGTTAGTTTCGTCTTTTATCTACGGGGATGCACGTATATACATCACTATTGCTTTGACATTTTTTGGTTATTGCCTATTGATATGATGTAAAGAATGCATTGGCCATTTTTGGTTCTTGGTAGTGATATAATTATTATCATCTATTTGTTATCAAGAGAATGATCAGCTGCATATTGATTCTGTAAGTTCTTGCATTGATTAACCATTCTGATCTCTAAAAGTAGCTGTGTTCTGTTGGCATGTAAAATAGGTGCTCAAGGCTATGCAGGAATCGGATTCAGCAAAACCTGCCATTTTTGCGATGTCAAATCCCACCATGAATGGTGTGTTTTTCCTGCCCTCTCAAATGGACTTGTTTTCTTTACAGCAGCCCAATGTTCTTCTTGACGCTCTTTTTGTGTTTCCATGAACAGCTGAATGCACTGCTGCTGATGCTTTTAAGCATGCTGGGGAAAATATAGTGTTTGCTAGTGGAAGTCCTTTTGAGAATATCGATCTTGGTATCTTTCCTTGTTAATGTATTTTTTGTTTCAAAGTCTTTTGTCACAGTTAGTAGGTACTAAAGAGTTAGCAGGTAAGGACCCGGTAATAGTAATTAAGCTTTTCTTGCCTCTCCGACATGTAATGTGGATTGAAATCATAAGCAGATCAAACAGATATAAATACACATTGAAATACAGATATAGACTTAAAACAGGAGTTTTTCAAACACAAGGCCTCTACTCTGCTGCGGCCATCATGTGTAATCATTAAACTCAAAGGTCGATCAATAACATTTGAGCTTTACTAGTCACCATCCAATTAAAAATAATTGGTGCTGGGTTCTTGTGCTTCTCTTGATAGGGGTGCTATTTGTGAGTAATTAAGAGGTGCTGATTCTAACAATTTTGTCTGATTGTTTGGTAACTGCAAACTTCAACAACCATAACCTTTCTTGCAGGCAATGGAAAAATCGGCCATGTAAATCAAGCAAATAACATGTATCTGTTTCCTGGGTTGGTATTCTTTTCTTATTTCTTTCACTATTATTTGCTTTTGATGATGCTTAAATGCTAATGTTACATATCTAGAACCTGCTGCTTTCATTCAGGATTGGTCTGGGATCTCTCCTTTCGGGTGCTCGTTTTATAACGGATGGAATGTTACAATCAGCTGCAGAATGGTATGTATGCTACAATTGCATTGAACTCATGTGAATCTTTGCGTTAAAATTAATATGATAAGTGCTTGAAATAATTAACATCATGCTCTCGGTACAGCCTTGCATCTTATATGACAGATGAGGAAATCCAAAATGGCATCCTGTATCCATCTATTAGTAGGTAACATTCCCTCCTATCTCTGGCGACTGGTGAATTTCAGGGCTTTTAGCTCTCTTTTTTTTTGCATGGCCTCGACATGATTAAATCTTTTGTGCGTGATGCAGTATTCGACACATTACGGCTGAAGTCGGAGCTGCTGTTCTACGAGCAGCTGTTGCCGATGACGTGGCCGAAGGGCGCGGTGACGTTGGGCCCAGAGAGCTCCAGCACATGTCAGAAGTACGACCACATAGACTTTAAATTCTTTACAATCTATATCCCTTAATAAGGAAAAATTTTCAGATGTTAGATAGAAGCTGATATTATTTTATATAAATTTAATATTTGGTTACTGATTTTGGGTGCAGGAGGAAACAGTGGAATATGTAACTCGCAGCATGTGGTTTCCTGTTTACAGCCCTCTGGTTCACGAGAAATAAAGCGCCTACTGCATCATCTTATTATTATTTTTTTTAAAGCTATTTTTCTGACAACAATGACTTGCATAACATTCTTGGTCTGTTTTCTTTATTGATAAGTTGTAAGCTTGTAAATGTAAAGAGTTAAGTGGAACACCATGCTAAGGCGAAGGTCTAGCTCCACTCTGCTACATTCACTAATTCAATGCACAATATTTGCTTCATATTCTCCTGTTTATTTGGCCGAATTTCTCACCCCAAAAAGAACTTCAGACTAAGGGATTCGCGTGCCAACGGAGAAAGTTCTTCGGAGTGGGAGGTGTTGTGAATATTTCTTGACGTATTTTTCGAAGAAAATCAACGTAAAAGAACAAGTGTCGGTTGAATATGGTGTATGGGTTTACCCAACCTGATCTTTCGTCGAAGAGCTAAGTACGATGGTCGTTCGTTCCATCGTCTTTTTAAAGCTAAATAACAGTAGTTAGTATGTATATATGTATGTATGTACATATATTTATGGACGAGAAGTTCACCAATCTCAACCTGGCGTGCACGAAGTACAAGTGGACGGATGACGAGTGCACAAACTTGACTAGCTCACAAAGTGTACTACATGCTTATCTCACAAAGAAACCTGAAGCTCAAGTCAAATCCGATTGCGTGCATTGCAACGCCAGAGCCATTGTCATTAACACAATGTGCTCTTGGCTAAATTATTATATTTTTTTTTCCAGGTGAAGAATGCCGGGATTGGTGGAGCTGTACTCGGAAGAGCCAGTGAACTTTCTGGTGGTTTGGTTAGTGTCTACACACAATATGTTTCTTTTCCTTGCGCTTAACTAAGATTGCCACAGTTGGTTCTTTTCGCCTGTATTTTCTTATTCATTTTCTTAACAAGAGCATAACTGATCTTGTGGAAGTTCAGCGCCCTAACTGTTTATATGTGATTATGAATGCCTGCTTTCATTGTGGTATAGCATTTTGGATTTGAAGGTTTTTCCTACGTCTAACAAAGGGATTAAGTTTCTTTTTCGCTGATACAGCCTCAAGGAGAGCATGTCAACTGGAATGAAATTGCAACTCTTAAAACATTTGAAATGATAGACGAAATTCTGGAAACAAACTACTATGGTGAACAACGAATGGCTGACGCTCTAGCTCCCCTCCTCCAGTTATCTGATTCCGCGAGGATTGTGAATGTCTCGTCTCGTCTGGGATTGCTGATGGTAAAGCATCTTCCTTCCAAGTGAAAATTTTTTGTATATTTGATCCATATTATAATAAGAAATTGCACAAAATCCAACTAAAGTTTTTCTTTGATGTTTGTTGGTTTACAACATGTCAAGTGAATGGGCTAAAAAGTCTTACAGAAGAGAGGGTAGATGAGTTATTGAACAAGTTTCTGAAGGATTCCAAGGAGGGATTGATAGAAAAAGAAGGTTGGCCTACACATCTTTCTTCCCACGTCGTCTCGAAAGCAGCTCTGAATGCCTACACAAGGATTCTGGCCAAAAAGTACCCAGATTTCTTGGTGCATCGTGTTTGCCCGGGCTTTGTCAAAACTGATTAAACTTGCAATACTGGCCTCTTAACTGCTGTTGAAGGAGCACTAAGTCCAGTGGAGTTGGCCCTCCAACCTCCTGGTGGGCATTCTGGGCTTCTCTTTTATTGGAATAAAGCCTCGTGTTTTTAAATGAAACATTCTCTGAAATAATCTCATTTTCGTTTGGTACGCATGGTTTGTCGTTCATATACAGACAAATTTGTTGTTCTTAAATAATGTATCTTCAAATTCAAACCATTTAATCAGTATACATGTCGTACCCCATCTGTTACGCATAAAACGTGCACGATCCATCTAGATCTAAATGCCTATTTTTCCTTTAATCAATATGGGTTTTCAGATCTTAAGCTGTCGTCCCGCGTCTTACAAGGGGATTAATTTGTTCAACAAGTAATTATTATTCAGTTTTCATCTCTTTTTCACCAATGGCAGCCTCGTGGAGAGCATGCCAATCGGAACGGAATAGTTACAGCACAACTTTCCGAGATGGCAGAAGAATGCCTGAATACAAGTTTTCTATGGTGCAGCAAAAATGGTTGAAGCACTTGTTCCCCTCCTCCAATCTGATTCACCAAGGATCGTTAACGTTTCCTCTTTTCTTGGTAAATTGGAGGTACCTGTTTTCTGTACTTGATTAATTCATGCAAACGTTGCACTGTCTTGTTTGGTTCTGAATCTAACTGAGAAAATGAAACAACGCAAGCTAGTGGTTTTCTTCCCATCTTGGCCCAGAATATACCAGGTGAATGGATCAAGGGAGTCTTGAGCGATGATGAAAACCTGACAGAAATAGAAACTGGATGAGATATTGAACAAGTTTTCCAGAGGACTTGACATCAGAATGGTTAGAGAAAGAAGATTAGCCAACATATTTATCTGCATACATTCTCTGTAAAGCAGCTATGAATGCTTACACAAGGCTTCAGGCCAAAAATTACCCAGATTTCTTGGTCAATTCTGTCGGCCCCGGCTTCCTCGAAAACCGACGTTAAATTCAATAAATACCAGGCCCAGCCGAAATTATTGTGAGGCTAGCTCTACCGCCTCGTGTATGGCGGTCCGTCCTTCTTAAGACGAGATTCGATTTCGGTTCTGTGGTAGAATTAGAATCTACCTCGTTCGGTTTACGAGTTTTTCATGTCTTCTGGAAACAAAACGAAAAAGCAATGAACTTGTGCTTTGTATGAGTTGCAGAAAGTCGAGATTGGAGGGCTCCGACTGGCGACACCTACAAAGTTTTTATATAATCAAAAGTAATTATAACAAATTATACTACTAATTTACGTAACTTAAGTTAGTTGGTTTATCTTATTGACTGTCTATCAATCTTCCCACTGCATATATTTGCTGTAAATACTTCTCCTATGACCAGATTCATGAATCGTTTACAAGGTAAAAGACTGTACTCTGTTGACAGAACTCTTTTTTCTTTTTCTTGTCCTTTTCATGAAGAAAACTACCGTTGAATTTTCTTGCACAAATCAAATCGGATATCTCTTCTTCCCACGAGTTTTATTTATATCGTCTTCTCCGTTATCGTTCTCACATATTTAGCACAAATTCTAGACCTCATCATCATCATCATTCCAATGGAGGATATATCAAAGAGGTTATAACGTTTTCCCCTTTTATCTCATGCTGTTATTACACTTTGAATGCTCTTCGTTTAGTTGAGAAGTAGGAAGAAAACTGCTCTTCTTCCTCCATGTTTCCGATCTTAACATGCTAATAAATTTGTGTATTCAGGTATGCAGTTGTTACAGGAGCAAATAAGGGAATTGGGTTTGAAATCTGTAGGCAATTAGCTACAAATGGGATCACTGTGGTTTTAGCCGCCAGAAATGAGAATATGGGTCTTGAAGCCGTTGAAAAGCTCAAACAGTCTGGCTGTGTTAATGTTGTCTTTCATCAGCTTGATGTGGCGGACCTTGCTAGTATTCAATCTCTAGCCGAATTCATCAAATCTCAATTTGGAAAGCTTGATATTTTGGTATGATTGAAACTTTCATTGTTTTGTCTTTTTTTTTCCCCTCAAGTAAAACGGAGCTAGCTATCTTGGCAGAGCAAGCTTAAGTTGTTATCCATACTTGGAGTCCTAGGCTTTCATCCGTCTCTGTTACACTATTCACATTCAACCTAACAGACGCTTACTGCAGGAAAGAGATTTCCCAAAACACCTCAAGAATCTATTCGTTTTATTGGTCATCTGACTGTTTTTGGTAGATTATAAAACTGATTGATGTGAAATGTTCTACTTATTGGCAGGTGAACAATGCAGGAATTAGTGGACTCGGTGTGGATGATGATGCTTTATCAGGTTTTGTCAAGGTACTTTTCTTCATTTGATTCGTTTAATTGCCAGGATGATTATGGAATTGGACGTAAATTTCTAGCAAATTGAATAACATGAATGATCCCCTTTACATTCTATCCTTTAAAATTGAAGGCAAATAAGACGAAAAGGATAATGAATCAAAGAAATGTTGCTTGGCTTTGCTGGGAACTTAAGCAGTAGTAATTTTTCTGCTGGGGTTTTCTAAAATTTGAAAGCGAGGACCTTTCTTTATCCTTATGCCATGGATGAGAGGAAACATTCATATCGGATAATGAAATCCAAACAAATTGGTCATAATAGAGTCTACAAGTCGTTGTCAGATGTAAATGAAGTGAAAAACATTGCAAAGATCATTAGAATTAAATTACTGTATAGTTTCCCCTTTGTGTTGACTACATCAAGTATTATCATATGTAATGCCCTTTCCTTCTAATCTAATATACTACAGGGTTTGGGAGTATTGTATGAACAGCTCCATTAAGTCCAAGGTTTTTTTTTCAAACAACAATGTAGGATGGTGTACCGATCAAATGGGATGAAATACTTACCCAACCTTTCGAGTTAGCTGAAAAATGCCTTCAGACAAATTACTATGGTGCCAAAAGAATGTGTGAAGCACTTGTTCCTCTCCTCCAATTATCAGATTCACCAAGAATAGTTAATGTTTCCTCTGCCAAGGGACAATTAAAGGTAAAATAGTTTTATAGAAACCATTTTGCCATTTGTGACTCCTTAGTTCATGTTGGGTATTAAATATTACTTTGATTATAAACGATTTCTCTTGTGATTACTTGGCTGTAGATCTAGAGTACTTTTGTCTCAAATTTTAACAGTGATTATAATGATTGTCTTTCTTGTCAATATTGTGTTTCAGAATGTAACAAATGAATGGGCCAAAGGAGTGTTAAGTGATGCTGATAATCTTACTGAAGAAAAAGTGGATGAGATATGCAGACAGTATATAAGTGATTTTAAAGATGGCTGTCTGGAAACCAAAAACTGGCCTGCTTTTATGTCTGCTTACATAGTATCAAAAGCTGCTATAAATGCCTACACAAGAATTTTGGCCAAGAAGTACACAAATGTTTGTGTCAATTGCATTTGCCCAGGCTTTGTCAAAACAGAAATGAACTACAACACTGGCACATTAACTGTTGAAGAAGGTGCCGAAAACCCTGTCCGCTTAGCACTGCTGCCCAATGATGGTCCTTCTGGCCTATTCTTTATACAAAAAGATGAGGCATCTTTTGATTGATAATGATCCTTCTCTACATGTATATATTCTATCAAAGTCCAACTTATACAGCTTGTTAACATGAATTCCTTTGTACTGTACGGATGTTTCTTTGAAAACTGTTCGCTTGTTTTTCTTTTGAAATTGAAATGCCATGTTGCTTTGTTACATTGATATGCAACTTGGCCTATAGCCTTTAAATCATTCAAGACAATTTTGTTCTTCTTTGGTTATTGTATTGACTATGATCTATTAGGCTACATCTTTTGAACATGATAGCTTTAGATTAACTGGCTAGACCGAGGTAATGGGTCAAAATTTGCGTGGGTTTCAAGTCGATCGGTATCTTAACTGGCGATCTGAATGCCTAAATCCTGAACCACAAGTAAAACTAAATTTTCTTTTCCTTGTTTCCGTTTAGATCAATGGTGATTGTCGCCAGGCTCGAAGGGGGAGTAGTAATGTCGAAGCTTGAAATAAAGGGAGACTCAAATACAACAGTGAATATCATATCATATTATCTGTAGAACACTACGTTTCCTCTTCTGAGTTGCAATGGAGGTCCTCCTGCTCTTGTTCTTCTCACCGGAAGAAGAGACCTCTTTTTGACTGAAAATGATCCTCTGTCCAAAACGTCTATAGGATGTTTAAGCTCGGTCTAACCTCTAGGATTCATTCTTGTAACTCTTAATAAATATAGGAATGTCCAAAGTAATCTTTCCAGAATGAAAATCTCCTGCAAAATAAATAGTTGTGTTGCTGCAAATAAAAACCCCCTTCCATAAATTATACTGCATAGAATTTGTTACCAATTATCATTTCATTAATTATATATAATGCACAGGAATGTAGAAGGCTAGCAACATTTTGTTGGACAACGAAATGAACCCGAAAATGTCAGATTTTGGAATGGCTAGAGCTTTTGAAAAAGATGTATGTGGAAAATTGGCAATCACACTAGGATGATTACTATCAATGGAGTGATGTCACTTTGGAGGGGTATATTTGCTTCGCGTTCGTGCCCTTTGCTCCTGGGAATTTCAGCATACGGCTATAATAATATAATATGCCAATTTGATGTCCTTTTCTGACATGGGATCAGCAGCTTAACGGCAGTTGCTTACCTTGGTCACCAGTTATACTATGGAAGAAGCAACAAATAGGCAATCTATTCTTCTTTTTCTTTCTGTCGTTCTTTCGATTTCATATCTAAACTTAGATGCTAATAAAATTGTGTACTCAGGTATGCAGTTTGTTGTTGCAACAACAACCCATGAATAGATAATCTACACGGAGCGCATATTTGTGTTGGAGCGAATAAGGGAATGGGTCTGAAATCTGTAGGCAACTGGCTTCAAAAGGAATCACCGTGGTTTTAACAGCAAGAGATGAGAAAAGGGGTTTGGAAGCTGTTGAAAAACTCCAGCACTCTGGCTTTGATAACGTCGTCTTTCATCTGCTGGATGTGTTGGATTTCATTCTCTTGCAGATCTCATCAAAACTCATATTGGCAAACTCGATATTTTGGTATGATTTTCGTATCTTTAAATCAATGCGCCATTAATGTCTCCCAAAAATGAAATAAACAAATTGATGGGGAAATTAGGCTTTTTGCCAGGTGAATAACGCGGCGATTACTGGAGTCATAATAGATAAGGATGCATTATCAGTATGTGTCAAGGTACTCCTGTACATGCATGTGATTTTAGAACAAATTCTGCCTTAATGTTTTTACTAAATCAGATTTTACCTTGTGCAAGACCTTAATTTCCTTGTTTAAAATCTACAGCGGGTTTCGAAGGAGTATATGAATAATAACATCTGAAGGCTCATCTGATTATTAAGTTATCTGTGGATGATGATAATGCAGGAAGGTGTGCCAATCCAATGGACTGAAATTACAAGGGAAACGGACGAGTTAGTTGATAAATGCATTCAAACAAATTACTATGGTGCCAAGAGAACTTGTGAAGCACTAATTCCCGTCCTCCTGTTATCCGATGCGCCAAGAATTGTTAATGTTTCCTCTTTCTAGGGAAAATTGCAGGTAAAATAGTTTTCCAGCTCCTTTGTGCTTCGGCTGAGCATCATTATAACGAAATTTGCCTTTGTTTCAGTATGTAAGAAATGAATGGGCAATTGGATTGTTGAGCGACGTCGAAAACCTCACAGAAGAGAGAGTGGATGAGATGATGAGGGTGTACGTAAATGATTTTAAACAAGGTTGACTAGAGACCGGAGGATGGCCAACTGCTGGGTCTGCTTGCTTAATGTCGAAAGCATCTATGGATGCTTACACGAGGATCCTAGCCAAGAGGTACCCCAATGTCCTCATCAATTGCGTTTGCCCTGGCATTGTCAAAACGGACATGACCTGCAACACAGGCGAATTAACCGCTGAAGAAGGTGCTGAAACTCCTGTATGGTTAGCACTGTTGCCCAACGGCGGTCCTTCTGCTCTATTCTTCTCGCGGAAACAAGTGGATACGCATAGACCCATCTCCATTTTTATTAATTTAATGGGGTCATTTTGAATTGTATGAATGGAAATATTAATAATCAATACGGTTATTTTGATATATGGCTGGTGTCTGGTAACAATGGTGTCCATTGTTTGTCGTTTCGAGTATCAAGAGATTATCAAGAGTCATCATTTGTTCGATGGAAGAAGTAACAAAGAGGTAGGTTTATTTATTTATTTATTGAATTTCATGTTGTCATCAGGCTTTCATTTCCACTTTGTTTTCGATCTGGAGATGTTGAAGGAACGTTGCTGATATGGTTCAAATCATTGAAGACTTATTTTCTGGGAATAATCGCAGCATCTTGCTTCTGCTATGTTTTCTATTTTAGCCGTTATTTTGTTTATGGTTTATTATAAATTTTTAATGTATATTTAAGTCAGATTGAAATATGTTGCCAAGAATTTCAGCCAAAAACGACAGCGTATATAAAATAATTTTGTGTGGGTTCAGGAGCAAGTAAGGGAGTCGGGTTTGGAATATGTAAGCAATTAGTTTCAAGTGGAATAACCGTGGTGTTAACAGCCAGAGATGAGAAGAGAGGTCTGGAAGCTGTTGAAAAACTCCAACAGAAAATGACCAGCATGTCATGCATGGCTTAAGTCATCTAAATTCATCGTTTTCATTGGAACCGGCCTACGTGTACGTGTTAACGAGAAGATCCTTTGGAGCTATTATATGAACAGCTGCTCAGAAGAGACTAAGATTTGATTTGTTTTTTCTTCTTCTCAATGATGCGCAGGATGGTGTTTCCCCCAATTGGCATGACTCACGAGTTAGCTGAAAAATGCGTTGAAATAAACTACCATGGCGCCAAGCACTAATACCCCTCCTTCAGTTATCCAATGCACCAAGAATTGTTAATGTTTCCTCTGACGCGGGAAAGTTACAGGTAAAACAGTTTTACAGACCTTCTTTGCCAAATAAAACTATCTGTCATTTGGTTAACAATTAAGCCAGTTGATGTCGGTTACTGAATCCTGCTTTCTCCTTTTACATCCGAGCCAAGTTATGTTTCAACCAAACTCGTAAATTAACAACGGTGACTCGTTTCTGCTAAAGTTTGAAACAAATTTGAGGAGTAGCTTCATACTGATAATTATTTCATACAAGCCAATTTTTTCCCTGTAATTGTTCAACATGTGGAACTAGGAAGATTTTAAGTTCATCTGAAGGGCGGTTCTCCTCCCAGCAGATGTTGAATATTTCCAGTCCCTGGAATCTTGAAACTTAAAAACTGATATTTTCTCATCGTTTTTGTCGCAGCATGTAGCATATGGATGGGGCAAAGCAGTGTTAAGTGATGCGGAGAACATTAAAGAAGAAAGAGTGGACGAGGTGATGAGGCAGTATTTAAAAAAGCATAGCTAGAAACTGAATGGCTGCCTCTTGCTCTCTCTGCTTACGTAGTTTCTAAAGCAGCCATGAATTGCTACACAAGGATCCTGGCTAAAGGGTATCCAAATTTCTGCATCAATTGCGTTTGCCCCGGCTATGTCAAAACAGATATGAACCAGAACACCGGCGTATTAACCCTTGCTGAAGGTCCTGTAATGTTAGCACTGCTGCCAAATGGCGGTCCTTGTGGTCAATTCTTTATAAGAAAAGAAGTGAAGTGACCTCTTTTGAATGAAAACTATCCGCCGCATATAAATTAAATTTACACAATCTTTTATCATAATTTAAATGCTTGTCTGATTTACACAGTCTCTATCATTAAAGCATATTTTTCAGAATACGGGGCTGCCAACTTTGGAAAAAGCCTTGGACGTGACCTTAGGGTAGAGGAAGACAACATGAAAGAACAATTTTGTGTTCCCATGCTATTACAATTAACTAAACATGGGTTGTCAGCTGTCTAAGTCGCCTTTGTTGAAAATGAAGTTGGAATAATTGAATGCAACAAGACGAAATGAATAATATTACATAAAGACGTACGCAGGAAACTCCCGATAAATTCTGAAGCCAGTGTCTTTGATAGAACCGAAATCAATAACATCGATCACACAAGCAGCCGTTCAATTTCTGATTCCTTCAATGGCAACAAACCAAAAGTAGTCCAAATCATTCTTTGTGGTGTATAAGTTCTCATTACTTCAATGGAAGAAGTAACAAAGAGGTATTTTTTTATTATTATTATCATTTTGGTTTATATTTTAATTTCATATTGTCATTAGGCTTTCGTTTACACTCTGTTGTTATCAATGTAGAGATGGAAATTACCAAAAAAAAACTAGTAGTTAATCAACCACCAAATACACATGGATGTATTCACGATGCCACACATGGTAGTAAAGTAATAGGACTACCCATAATTTGTAGATATGCTATGCATAACTTAAAAAATTTTAGAATTTAAAAAATATAAAATAAATTATTATCTTGACCTATCTCTTTCCTATCAAAGATTAAACTTATATTCCATATATAATAATGTAGCTTTGTGAAACTGATTGTTATTTTCTGGTATACTAATGGATACCAACCAGCATCATCATTTATGTTTGTATAATGCTTTTCTTGTATTGTGTGTGAATGCTTCATTGATCAACAGTGTTACACAAAGACAGGTTTATGTTTTATTCCAATTCTGTTCACATTATAATGATGTTGTTTTTTATATGATAAATTCATCACTGATTCAGTATGCTATAAGAATAATTGTAATTTGTCAGTCAGCAGGGTTGCCAATTTGTCTCAACTCCATATTGGACTCCATGGCCGACAATTTTCAATGGGATTTGGCAAAAGACACTAGTTATTTCTGTGGATACGGTTGCCATAACTGGTCAGATGCAACCGCAACCGTACGGTATTATTAACTATGAATTGTCAGTGATACAGCCCGCCTTTGTTGAATATTTTGAGTAATTGAATGCAACAAGATGAAATGAATCATTTATATAAACACAGTAAGCTGGAAACTCCCCACAAATCCGAAGCCAGTTTCCTTGATAGAATCGAAATCAATAACGTTGATTAGTTGTTCCAACTCACACAACAAGCTGTTCAATTTCTGATTCCTTCCATGGCAACAAGGAAGTAAGTACTTCTTCTTTAATGGTTTTAATTAGTTTCTCTTTTATATTTTCTGATGATGAGTCAATATGAACTTTGCTCAGGTATGCAGTCGTTACGGGATCAAACAAGGGAATTGGGTATGAAACAGTGAGGCAGTTAGCTTCAAAAGGGATCACAGTGGTTTTGACAGCTAGAGATGAGAAGAAAGGTCTTGAAGCTGTTGAAAAACTCAAAGCTTCCTCTGGTCTTTCCGACGATCTTGTCCTCTTCAATAAGCTTGATGTCAACGATCCCGCCTCCATTTCGTCTCTTGCTCACTTCATCAAAACCCAATTCGGAAAGCTTGATATCTTGGTATCGTTTTCTATTCTCCTCTCTTTTACGTGTTTTCCCTTCCTTTTATTGGCATGCCTGTCAAACCCACTGGGTTAACCCGATTTCTAAACAATGTCTTGCTTGTCCTTCGCAGGTGAACAATGCAGGAATTACAAGTGTCAGGCTGGATATGGATGCTTTGGCGGCTTCGGGCTATCTTGTTGTAAGACTTTCGTTAATTTATATATGATTTAAATTACCTTCATTTTCTGCAGACTGCAAGTGATCATTGTTGGGAATGGAACCATTAATATTTGCGAGTTTGAGTTGGTTATTTTTTGTTGTCTGTAGACTAAGGGTGATGCTGAAGTCGACTGGAATGCAATTGTTAATCAAGACTACGATTTATCTATACAATGCCTGCAAACAAACTACTATGGCACTAAACAAACCTGTGAAGCACTTCTTCCTCTCCTCCAATTATCTGATTCGCCGAGGATTGTTAACCTTTCCTCCTATGTCTCTGCCTTGAAGGTACTGAATTTTCCTTGCCTGAAGGATTGATTATTATATGAACCGTAATTTGAGCATGTTAAACTTTGGTTTTCAGGATTTGCCCGAGAAAGCCAGAACGGTTTTAGCTGATGTTGAAAACCTTTCAGAAGAGAGAATAGAAATGGTGTTGAAAGATTATTTGAAAGATTTTGAAGAGGGTGAGGCTGGAAATAGGGGCTGGTGTCCGTATTCGTCTGCTTATAAGGTCTCGAAAGCTGTTATCAATGCCTACACGAGGGTTTTAGCTAAGAGGTACCCGAAAATGCGTGTGAATGCTGTGTGTCCTGGCTTTGTCAAGACGGATATAAACTTCAATTCTGGCATATTAAGCGTTGAAGAAGGTGCTGAAAGTCCTGTGAGGCTAGCATTGCTACCTGATAGTAGTCCTACTGGTCGTTTCTTTGCCTGCAAGGAAGAGGCACCCTTTTGAATATTTACACTAGTTTCTTAAATAATCATTGAGATTGACTCTATTTTGGATCCATTCATGGATGAGAATAAGTATGACTTTGATCTATACCATGTTGTAAGCAATTCCAGTACTAATCCAGAATGGATGAGTGAAAAAATGAATAAGATTTGACTCTTTATTTCATTATCATTGATCCTTTACTGGCGGAATTGTTAAAATGGCAACAAGGGGACTTGCAAGATTGCTTAGTTACCCCATCTATAGCCTTACAATAGTGACAAATTTCCAGCACAGATTTCAGTGAAAATAAGTGGGATTGTACAGAGGAAGTTGCCAAAGTGGCGAAAATTAAGGGCGATGAGAAGCGACTTCCCTTTCGTCTTTGCAATTCTTTTGTACATCGCTTGCTGCCAACACCTATGGGTGTACAATACAATCACCTTTTTTTTTGGTTCTCGAATCATTCAAAATTGGCAGATCAAAGTTTGTCCTCTCATGAAAATCCTGGTCCAGTTTTCGTCCGGAAACAGAGTATTAAGCTTCCTTCCATGGTTCCAAAACAGAAGAGGATGAAATATAATCATCCTCTTCTGTTTTCAAAAGATCTGGTTGACCCTTTCCTCCAAAAGCAATTGAATAAACGATATAATAGGCAATGAGGCTGACGCCACTAGCGAGAGCATGTGAAATAGCTGTGTACTTTGAAAACAAAGAAATGATCTTGTACATGTGTACCAATTGAATGCAATTTTATTTGGACAATTGAGAAGCCATGAGAAATGTCAGTATTGAGAATTTGTAATCTTACCTCTGAATTGTCCCTCCCAAATATTTGCAGTTGTTGACACAGTTGTTGACCAGGGCAGGCCTTAAGACACTTGCTTTGTGTTTTGGACTTGGATGGACAAAAACTGCTGTAAAAAGTACAGATTTTAGAAAAATCTTAAATTTTACAATTAAATATATATATATATATATATATATATATATATTTTTCAAATAATGTTTACTCTACCCTAACTGACACCAGCGCGGGCAAACACTATTGCTTCCTCTGCTTCGTCATACGTGTTAGCAGGGCATGGCTAACGAGTTGGGAGACGAAAAGGCTAGGTTTTTTGTGGCCGTCCACGTCGGCGCGGGATATCACGCGCCTTCAAACGAGAGAGCCCTAAGATCCGCCATGAAACGTGCTTGCCTTGCTGCCGCTTCCGTTCTTGGCAAGGTTTTCTCCTGATATTTCTCTCTTTACGACAGTTTGTTGAAATCAGTTTTCAATTTTGGTAGGACTTTTTATTGTCGGTTTATTTAAATTGGCGCATTTCTTTGATGAGCTTGTGGGTTTCGATATTAGGGTTCTGGTGGATGTATAGATGCTGCTACAGCAGCAATCCAAGTGTTGGAGGTAATAAAATGTTTTCCTCTTGTGTCTTTACTCTTTACCTTCTTAATTTGTACTTGAAAGGTACATTGTTTGGGAGGTAGATAATCTTTCTGCAGTTGGTCATTTTCTTAGTTTTTTTGTGGATTCTGAATATTTACTTGTGGATCCATTTTATTTTATTGAAGGACGATGCAAGTACTAATGCAGGCAGAGGTTCCAATTTGACGGAAGATGGTCATGTGGAATGTGATGCGAGTCTCATGGATGGTGATTCTGGAGCCTTTGGAGCTGTTGGAGCAGTACCAGGTATTTACAAGACAGTAACTTCTTCGTTGGATCAAATTTATAGTTTCTGAAATTATTTATTGTAATTTGTCTGTCGATGATTTGATTCATTGAATTCTGTTATTACTTGGGGTTTTCATTTTTGTTTATTTCTCAGAGGTTTCTTAATTGCATTAGTTGTAGATCAGGTGTACGAAATGCCATCCAGATTGCTGCATTCTTGGCCAAGGAGCAAATGATTGGGTCCTCATCTTTGGGTCGAATACCTCCCATGTAATGATTACTCAATCTTGCTTCTCTTTAAATATTCTTGGAGAATTATAACCTCAGCAATGCATGATTATTTTTTTTGAACCAATCTTGTGGGGTATATTTTTATTTCATTTTTTGTGTAACTGTTCTTAGTGTTGGAGTAGGCTTGAAGCTAAAGTGTCATTATTATTTAATGAACTGATCAAAAATACATTTCAATATCCTACAAAATGAACATAATTTTTCTCTAAGAAGCTTTATTTAAACTTCATATTTGAGGTGCAAGTTTTCTCTTTTTATCATGACAAAATTGCTGGTCAACTGTTATTTTGATGTTCAAATGATCATTGGGGAAACTGGCCAACATCCTTAATAGTTGCCATTCTACATCACAGGCGACTTAATTTATGAGAGGCGACTTAATTTATGAGAGGAATATACTACAATATGAGTATGTATAATTCCCAGAGATTTCACTATAATGGAAATTCTTAAATTTTCCTAGATTACCATTTCTCGTAATGTTTTCTACCTTTTTGCTAAGAATAATGTCTCTTACTTAAGGGACGTGTAGAGTGCGTGAATTTAGGCATGCATTGAAGTAATAAGATGAAGCTGACATAATTGTAACAGATAAAAGTTTTACTTGGATACTACACCTTTCTTTAAAAGAATAATTTAATTTTATTAGTATTGTATACAATTTTTTATTATAGATGTTCAGGACCATTCTGTGTAACCCAGGTTCTTGGTGGGTGAAGGTGCACGCATGTGGGCAAAATCCAAAGACATTGCCTTACCAGCAACTATAGCTGAAGCAGATGAGGTTGGTTAGTTTTTATACCAATATTTTGCCGATTAAATATTCCATTTTAATTATTTCTTTTGCACAATACTTTAGCTAGAAAATTGTCTCGTATCCTAATAAGTGTACATTGGACTTGGTTCTTTTTTGAAACAGTGGCTGGTGACAGGAAGGGCAAAAGCACAGTGGAATAAGTACAAATCAATGCTTGTTGACGCCAAAGCTAAGACTGATATTTCTGCTGCTTGTGAGGCCAGGGAGACTGCTGTTACATCTGGTACTTTATTACTATTATATTCTTAGGACATGAATCCTGTCCTTTCCAAATCATTTCCTTTCCAAATCATTATACATTGTCTGACCATGTTTACTCATCTGCCTTTCTGAGTGGCAACTCCATTCACTTTTCTGCACTTTGACTTTACATGGTTGTGGTATCATTGCTTTTCACGGATTACAAAACCAAATTCTCTCCATAACTTCTGGCCACTATTTTTGTGGCAATGGTCTTGTTAGCAGTCCCTATGTACACCTGACATTGGAATAGTGTTGCATTGTGTCCATGACTTTCCATTATTGTTTGTGTTTGTCAACATTTTTTTCATTAGTGGAACCTATATTGTTGATTGTTCATTCTACAATTTAATTTGTACTGTATATACAAGCTTAGCTTATGTGAAGACTATATTGAACATGATTTTTATGATAGTTGCATTTGTTTTGCTGAATTAGAAGTTCAACCTTGTGAACCTTTAAAATGAAATGTAGGTGGTCAATTATCGATTCCGCAAGCACTGGAAGAGAACAGCAGCATCATGGACACCGTTGGAGTTATCTGTGTCGACACTGAAGGACACATTGTGTCTGGGGCCTCAAGCGGTGGTATTGCACTGAAGGTGACAGATACTTCTTGTTGTCTTGTCATATTGACTTGTCTTTTATTTGATTAGACAAAATGCCTTCATTCTGTCTTGTCATACTGACCATCTTGTATTTCATTAGACAAAAACGACTTCATTCTCTCTCTGCTTGTGAAATCAGGTTAGTGGGCGTGTGGGATTAGCAGCAATGTATGGCTCCGGCTGTTGGGCTTCATCTAAAGGTCCCTTTGGAGCTCCATTCATTGTTGGTTCTTGTGTTACTGGTGCGGGAGAATACTTAATGAAAGGATTTGCAGCTCGGGAGTGTTGTGTTTCATCATCACTGTATGATTAACTTCAAGCTAGCATTTCTAATTCTTTGTAGGAAGAAAATGCTTGCTAGAGATTTGGTTTGACTTTTTGCGTTATTAGGCAGCTGCCATTTGTTCCTTTTGGTGATTGTGCTTATCTGCCAAAGAGAAAATAAAAATAGAGAACAGTGGTTCTGTTGGGCATTTCTAAGTACAACTTTTTGTTTCTTTCTTCTCCTCCCTTTCCATTAGGAAGGTCTGTCTATATATTCCATTTATCTGTTCATTTGTTTATTTTTCCATGCATCTCAAATTCGATTGGATTTCTGGGATTCTGGAGTCAAAAGTTTTTTGCTTGCATGCTAAAATATGAATTTAGTTGGCCAATCTTTTAATGTGTTGATGGTCACTGGTTACAAAATAAACCATCTTTTATCTGCTATCCTAAGATTTTAAACATCAGTCTAGTTTTGCTTGCCCTAAATACTTTTGTTAATGTTGTGATAATTAGATTGACTAGCTCATCATATTTTAGTTCACAAGCTGGTCCTGCCTCTGCATGTATGAAAGTTTTATGCCCTATTGTGCAAGAGAGCAGACAAAGTGGTACCGATAAAAGTGCAGGGATTCTCATTGTGCAGGCTGATGCTCCTGTGATGGTGAGCAACTCAATGAAAGTTCGGTTGCCAGTTTGTTCAAGTATTCTAACTTATTCTTGTCTAATAGGTTTCAGGAAATCCTCCAAAGCTGAAAGCAATAGAGATAGCAGCTACTTATTCTTCCTTGTCTTTTGGCATTGGGTATCTTGGAAGCTCTATGAAAAGGCCTAAGGTACCACTGTCCAATTGATTCTTCATACTGGAAAATCTATCATTGATGATTCTGTAAATGTCAATTCAGAAAAGGGAAAAGCTCATTTAATTTCAATCCTCTTGTCAATATATAGAACCCACAATATCATATGCATAATAACTTTCTACTTGGTTAGCCTCTAATGACTTGGCCAAATGCAATGTGTTATTGTGCAACCCAATATATCATATTGGCCTAATGCTAGGGACAGGATAAATTTCTAGTGAATTTGTATGCCAACATTCTAGATCCAACAGTGCCTTCTCATCAACACCCAAGAAGAGCAACCTCGGAACTTCATTCCAAACTAATACTAGCTTAGATATTTGTACTTGAAGCATTTGATAGAACTGCTACTACATAACGATATTCCTCTCTCCTGATTCCTTATTACCTGGATCTAAGTTCAATTTTGCATGTACATATACCTTTCAGGTATCAGTTCTTCGGAGTACAAGGCAGCAAAGCAAATCTGGAATAGACCACTTTGAAGCACGAGTTGATCTATCTGACAAAACGTTACCATGACTGCAGCATTCTGAGTTTTATGGTGTTCAATTGTTAGATTTATTTAAAATGATTAAACCTGGCACTGTAGTTGCCTCAAATCTGGAAGCACACTTTTCGTTGTGCTAATTGACAACATTAAGACTGGAAAGCTATTTAAAATGCTACCGGTTAGATATTTAATCTGCACAACAATGAGGAGCTTGCACCTTTCAACTGGTTCCCAATTTTGTTTGATGGAATTACTCTTTTAAGTAGCTATCTACATTTTTCTCTTAGAACAAGAACCATCCGCATTTACTCTGAAAAACGTTACACCTATAACTCCTCTTACCAATAAATCAATTGGCTTCATTTGCAGCTGATAATCTCACAACCTTTGAATAATCAAGAAACTGGCTATATTTGCATACATGGGCACACACCAACCCTGGCACGAACCCGAAGGACCAGAAAAGGGGAGGTTAGAATTGAGTACAATATATCACTAAGATGCATTGAAAGATTTAACTCCCATTATGGACGGTCTCCCATAAAATTCTGTTCTGGAAAATTTTAGGGAAAATATGTCCTCTGATTCCATCTTCCTCAATTTTCCAAAATAAAATTCACCTCCTATAAACAAAACAAGTAAATTGGTTACCGCCCTTCTGTTTTAAGAAAACGACCTAGTAACTAAGATTTTGGCTCCAGAGAACTCTGAAACTCACAAAAAAACCCCAGCTACATAACCTCCCACTGTGAAGAATACATATACAGGTTATGGAGGAAGGAATCCCTTCGCGTTCTGCCAAAAAACATTTTTGAATTTCATAAATTTAAACTATCTATTATGGCATGGCTGGATGCTAAACGAGTTTCGATGAGAATTGAGGCGTAAAAGATAGGGAGAGAGGGGCAGTACACTGGAAGTTGTGTTGAAATCTTGTAAAGCTCAGTGGAAGTTGTATGCCCTCTTTGCCAAGCTTAGAGTATTTAGAGAGTAGCATTGCAATGGTCATTGGACCAACTCCTCCTGGAACTGGAGTGACAGCTGAAGCAACGTTACATGCCTCCTCATAAACAAACATCTCCAACTAATTGGTAACCTTGGGGACTTTTTGCAACCTTACAGAGATGCACGCACAAAACCAGTCACAAATTAGGTATGGACCAAAAGCAAGCATAAACTGAGCTACACCAACTTGTGCCCCCATTACAATAGAAAAAGAAATATTCACCACAATCACAGCAACAGATCTCATGCTTAAACTGAAAATTTAGTATCATTTTGAAAATGCCCAAACGTAAATGTGTGTGTGTGTGTGTGCGTGCGCGTGCGCATGAGAGAGAGAGAGAGAGAGAGAGAGAGAGAGAGAGAAGTGTGCTCACCTCAACTGATTTTATTCCAACATCAATTATAACTGCACCAAGTTTTATCCAGTTTCCCCTTACCATATTTGGTTGCCCTACAGCTGAAATTATGATATAAGCTTCTCTTGTGATTTTCTCAGGGTTCTTAGTTCTGGAGTGGACTATACTTATGGTAGCATCCTCTATGAATATTAGATGAGCAGAGTTTTATTGTTAGAAAGAAAACAAACAAATAACCTAAGAGAACAAAGAAACAAAATCAAGAAACTAGCATCTGATAAGTAAATAAAATTCGGATAGATACTTGGAGCAACAGAGCAGCTGGCATCCCAACAATATTGCTGCAGCCAATCACAACATCCTTTTTTCCTTTTATCTCAATGCCATATCTATACAACAACTCTATGCATCCTTTAGGGGTACAAGGAACAAACAAAGGTTCTCTACCCCGCATGGCAAGAGGACCAATGTTCAGTGGGTGGAAGCCATCCACATCTTTCTCAATGTTGACAGCATTCAAGATGCTCTGCTCATTCATATGCTGGAAGAAGCCCAATGAAATGAAATTAATGAAAAAAGCCAAGCATGGACCCTACAACACAACCCATAAACTTTTCAACTATTAATGGACCAGCCAACACTACCAATAATTTAGTATGGTTAGTTAGTGTTAACAGACTCCTCAATTAAGGACTCAGCCAACTTCAATCTCAACTCATTATTTCTCATATTTTATTTTATTATTATTTTTTGGTTTTGTAAAATACCATGGTAGTGACCGTGCTAATATAGGGAAAAGTCATCATCTCATTTCTCAATATAGAATGATTGACAGAGGAAATTTAGTGTCCAAATTAGAAGCACACAGAAGGTAGAGGCAACTGCACGAGGATGCCATGAACAGAAGAATCATCATTGAAGCCTGAAATATGCTAGAGTACTTGTTCAGAGGCATCTTCATGTAAATCCACTTCAAAAGAATTTATCCCCACAGATTCTCAACCTTTTTTCCTGTTGCGGACATAAGTTGCAGAATCCTTCCTATCCCCAACAAGAATAACAGCTAACCCTGGGACAACTCCTATTATCTCACTCGTCCTGGAAACTTCAGCAGTTATCTCATCTCTGACTTGCTTTGCCACTGCTTTTCCATCAATAACCTTGACAAATAACTCAGTAGCCATACTTGCTGTACAAGAAACTAACCAAAAAGATCAAGATGGAGTATTAAAACTTTTATTTAAATTATTACAAAAACAACTGCAAAACAAATTTACAAACTAAATAATATCATGAAACAACGTGACACCATAATGAAATGTGATAGTGACCAGCTTAAACAGAGTGACATGACTCAAATGATATGAAATTAACATAAAAAGAAATAGATAATCTATATTGTTAACCAGACTTACTGCATCTAAATAGATATAAAGTCCATAGGTCTTTTTTCTAATTGTTAAGTGCTCTTTACAAGTACAGAGTTTGGACAGAGATTAAAACCCTTTATTGCCCTCTCCAACAGGTCCCTCATGAGACTTTGAAGGCCAAGCCTTCTTCTTTCTGGGCTACAACGACCAAAGGCTTAACCAAGGAAAAATAATAAGCATTGAACTCTGACTAATTACATCATGTTGCTCTATAAGGGATCTGTATCAAATTGTTTCATTTTCGTTACAATAAGCATCCAATGCCCATATCTAAAGCATAATTTACCCGTCTAACAATACAACTCAAACAATTATGATTTTGACAATGGTTTCTGTGCATTAGCTATTGATTCATTCATAAGAAAAACGACACTAATATACAAAATGTTATATTTACGAAGATAAACTAAAGAAACTCCACGTATATGACGAAATGCCCCGATGAAAATCAGTTTTACATAATTATAGACGGAGGCTGAAACATTTACGAACTGCAACAAATAAAAAAGTACAATTTTTTTTTACCAAAGCTGGAAGTACATAGAAACAAAAGGAACGTTGAAGTACCATTAATAACGGGTGATGAGTAAGGCGCAGAGTGAGCGGTGAGGGTGGTATGGAGCGAAGCAGGAAATAGAGGTCGGACATGAAAAAGATTCAACAAACGGCGATTGGTAAGGAAACCGTCGTCGCGGAGTCGACTTCGGCTAAAATGGAGGAGGCGAACTGTTGTGGAGGAAGAGCAGTCAGTGAATATCATCGACGCCATTCGATATCTCCCCCCAGTCAGTCCTTCAATAACTAGGGTGTCGTTCCTTGTGCGCGCAAGTGGGAAAGATCCAAAAGCTTGGACTTATTCAATTTGCAAAATCCCCGAAAAAAGACGTGCAGATTCCATTGCTTGTAACTTGTATTGCAGTCGGTAATGAAGCAAAATGGTGCGCGCGCTTATAGGAAGGACGGACAAGGTCATTTGAAACCACCAAAGTAACTATTAACAGTTCAGAAAGTTAAGTCACTTAAATGCCTAATATTCTTTTGCTGAATAGAATTTGAAGGATAATACTCAACAATGCCACGGTATTGTTTAAGAGTATATGAAGTCTCATATCTCAGGAAGTGAGATGTATAGGTTGTGGCCGAGAGACAGCACTGCTTCCACAATGGCTGGCTACCCATCAGACAGTGAAAAACAAAAATGTAAGGACAAGACAAACCGATGTTCCCGGCAGACAACTTGTTCGCTTGGCAGAAGCTTGAAATTTAATAGCGGCTAATATGGGCAGGGACCTCGGAGCTGGCATTATTCGGAACACAGACCCCCAGGGGTTCAGTCTAGGCTGCCAGGTCGAGCCCCGTCCCTGTCCCGGCGAATGAATTATAACACAACTTGCTATTTGTTCATTCATTATTGCCCAAGCATTCCTGGCAACTTCCTTACGTCAGGCATTGCCCAGGTCCCCACCTTTAATCAAACGACATATCGTTGGCTTTATTCACAATGCATTCTAACCTAAATGGGCATGCATTACTCTCCCCGTATAACAGAAAAATCTGAATATCATATTTCTGAACTGGAATATTTCAGTAACACTCCAGGTTTCAGCTCTTTTCTTTTCTTGAGCAAGAGAGCCCATCAACTACTAACAACAACAGCAACAACAATGTTTTCCTTTCTTAGGAAGATGGGTACATCAAAATTTATCAAAGAAACGAATTTGACTAGTTAGCAAGTATGCTAGCGCCTGTGTTTCTTGGGTGTATTTCTTCTGTACAATTTATACCAATTAAACCTTTTTTTGCTTCACTTTCTTTAATCTTTTTTCCCCCTTTTATCTTGTTTATACTTTGGTTCGTACAGGGTAAACTTTTCATATAGCCAGTGTTCCTTCGGTGATTTGGTTTTCATCAGTAGGATCTGATGACAACTGAGCTTTGGGTTTAGACGTTACCCGAGAAAACCCATAACCAAGAGAACTTCCACTCGCTTGACATAGCTGCAAACGTAAACAAAAATTGTAGATGATCCTTCTGACTCTCTTTAAGTGTCTATGACATTTGGAAAATTAGACTGAAACTGTAAAATCATATTGAAAAGATTGTGTACCTCAGCAAGCTCAGACAGGTGGCGAGTTCTAAATTCATTGATTGTTGCAGCAATTTCTGACATGGGCAGTTTAGCCTAAACGGGGAATCAGTGAAAAAAAATAAATATAGAGACACTAAAAACCAAATGGTAGGCTTAGCTCACATTCCCTGATCCTTTAGCCTAAACAGGGGAAACTGGAGAAAGAAAAATAATATGGGGACATTTAAAACAAAATGGCGGGTTTAGCTCACATTCCCTGATTCAAGGTAAAGTCTTTAGTACACTCATCCAACAAAGCTTCAACATGTATTCAATTATCTATCCTATGATTGATAGTTTTATATACAATTCTAAACATTTCATGGATCTTATAAAGATAGGTGTGCTGATGTACCCAATACTCTTCTAACCCAATTTTATACAATCTATGTTCAAATAAACTTGCAGTTGTATACAATCCATGTTCAAATAAACTTGCTGCTCCTTGACATTTATTAAATCATGTATTTTACCTGTGCAAGAACAGCAGCTGCTAACTGCAAACTTGGTTCCAAGGTCTCTGGGACAACCTACAAATTTTTTTATCGAAAGTGTTGAAAGAGTGTAATGTTATTCAACATGCAATGATAGAGAGATGATATCAATGTTAATAAACGCCAGGTCAAATTTTCACCATAGAACAGTGGTTTCAGATGTCAGAATAACCTTCGTAAAGGAAGCTTTTTCCCCTTTTTTTAATTATAAAAAATGAACCTGCATAGGGTAATGTTAAAGGCAAAAGGGAGGAAACTAAGAAGAGGTTAGAAAATTACAGCTGTGGCCCCGGCCTTCTCCAAATTGAGGCCATGATCAACATCATGGGCACGGACAAAAGTCTTGACAGTTGGGAAATACTTGCTCAAGGCCCAAACAGTTCTATAATTTGCACCAGGTGTGTCCAAGGTTATTGCTGCAGCACAAGCTCTTTCTGCACCAACTTTATGGAGGACCTAGTCAACCAGTACGAAGCATGTCAAATGTCATCCTGCAAGTAAGCAATTTTCACAACTGATTATACTTTACCTCTCGACTGCCAGCGTCTCCAAAATACACAGGAAGATCTAAGGCCCGTCCAATTGCCACTCTATCACTGAAACAATGGACATCTCAATTCAACACATCTAGGAGTTTGCACCATCTTCTTACTCAATATTTTATGTAAAAGACTCGTGGCTGTTTTAAATACAAAAAATAATCATAAAAAACTACATTATTTTCCCCAAAGTGTGATTATTTCAAAATGTTATAAATTGTAAAGAAACATAACCATACCAAAGATAACCAAGTCCAAGTCACTACTTTGGACATTTTAGATGAAATCAAATTGGTAGACCACTTTACTTGGCTGAAAGCATTGCAGAAATTCTCACAATTATACTACAAAATATTTTGGGGAAAAAATGTATTGCAGGAAGAGTAGTTCGCTTTTTTCCTTTTTAATTTTTTGTTGGGAGTGGGGGTGGGGTGGTAGAAACTAAATAACATGCAGGCACATGCATGCTTCAAAGTACATAGACTTGACACTTCCAGAAATAAATATTCCACATTGTGTATGTCCATTTGGTGAGGATAATAACCAAAAAGAAAGGCATAATAGACATACAAATGCACACATGCACATGCAAATGCGTGCATTTGTGTGAATGATATTTGTTATTTCTGCCTTTTCACTCCATAGAAGGCTAAAAAGAAGACAAGAGAAAATGGGTTACCTCCTCACATCAAGAGCAACAAATGGAATTAATCGTTCTGAAAGAAGCTGAGCTATGATCTGAGAAAAGAAAGTACAACTATTATGATCAAACATATGTATCATGCAGTATATTAATACCAGATTACAACTATTGTGATCAAACATATGTATCATGCAGTATATTAATACCAAATTGACCATAATTGTGTTGTTAACCTAATTTATCAAACAAGAACTACAAGTGAAATCAACACCTGGCCAACACGTCCAAATCCACAGATGATAATATGATCTTGCAAATCATCAGTCTGTAAATAAAATCATAACCAGAGAAAGTTTAACAAAGAATAATTATATATAATAACCAAGTCAACCATACAACAAAGTTATAGCTCAGCATATGAAAATTTATGTGTGTGTGTGTGTGTGTGTGTGTGTGTGGCTACACATGAATATTTAAGATAATTTCAAATTTGAAATGCCTTGCACTGTTTGAATAAGCTGAAGTATTAGCACACAAAACTGATAAACATCATGATATAGAAGAAACACTAACCTTTCAGTGCATCAAGGTGGTAAATATTTGCATGATATTGCATGAAAGTATAATATGATTAGTTGGTATGCAGAACAATCATGCAAGCACAGCAATATGTTTTGTAGGCCAAGGGTATGGACAAGGGAACTGATCTACAAGTGGTAGAGGTGTACATGTTATTGTAATTTGTCTGAGGTACAAATTTTTAGTGAGGGCAGTTAATCTGATTCTATTTGTGAATAAACTGACTGCTCTCAGGCACACTGATCAAGAAATTGCAGACATCTATCATGTAAAACCAAAAAGGTGCCCAGCCCAACACAGAAGGCTGTCGGCGCACATAGAAACAATTGAACTGCAACATAGATAAGATACTTTTATCATTTTCTACTCTTCCTATGAAATGCTAAGAACAAGAAACATGAAAAGATATTTGTTCTTTCATTTTCTTCAGGACCCAAATGTCACCACAAATTATCACATTTGCCCTATAAAAATGATGTAATAAACTGACTTTAGATGACAATACTTCTGGCTAAAAACTCATCGTATCAATCCATTATTAAAGTGAAAACTACCAATAGCAGTCTAGATATCTATTTGCTGAAGATTATTAATTCCTAAGACCTCACTAAATTTTTACTTCTGCATTATCTTACATCGCTCTCAACAGGTAACAATCGTCGCACATCATGTTGCTCAAAACGCGAAGCAATTAATTGACCTCCAGCAGCTAGCCACGGTGTGAGGGCCATTGACATTCCCACCACAAGAAACAGCAGAGATGATAGCTGAGAAGACATTATACCCTGAAGACAAAAACTAATTAGCAAAGTAGTATTTCTTCAAGCAACAAGTTATTTTGTTATTAACAGCTACAATAGCAGTAATTTTGCAAATAACAGCCAATTTTCCTCACTACAACTATTTAATTCAGGTATTCATCAGAAAGATAGCAAAGGGCCTGCTGTTAATCAATTTAATACCATGTTGAATCAAATGCCCACATATAAAAAGAACATAAATGGAAAAGCAGATGAAAACGACATGTAGGCAAACCAATAAACCACTGAATGGTAGCCAACAAAATCTCAAAAGCAAAAAATTAGTTGGTACGAAACAAAACCTGATTAACAGCTTCACCAAAAGCCACAAATGCAAACTCTCCGCCTGGAGCAAGAAGGAGACCAACCCTAATTGCAGATATGATGGAAATTCCAAATAGTCTACCGACTAAAGCAACCAATAAGGTCTTGCCACCTATTAAGAGCCCTAATTCCCCCATAATGACAGGAAAGTTTGAAAAAGAAGTTTTGGATCAATTGACATTCCAACCTGAAATCCCATGGAAATATTGTTGTTAATTGTAGATGCTGGAATTTCCTTGATCATCAGTAGAGTAGCAATTAGAATAGACTAAAAAGAAAAACAAAGAAAATTACCAACTATTAACATTTCTCTGTCTCAGTTGTGTATCAAATGATACCAAGAAGCTTAATCTAACTTATGTGCAAAAATAGCTGAAAGATGCATTGTAAAAAGCAGGCCCAAATAGCCTTAAAGCTCATTCAAAGCAAAACAGCAGACATGATTTCACATTCTCTCAGACTAATGTCTGAATGAATGTAACAACCCAGTAGCCTTAAGAACTACAGAGACAAAATCAATATTTTCATTTGTTGTTTTCCTTCTAAAGAAACAAAATTAGAAGTTTTAACAGACAAATATGCATATTATGGAAATGTAATTGAAAAGGCTTACAGTCATGAAGAAGAGCCCCAATAAAAGGCCGCGGTAAGGAGCAATGTCAGATTCAACCTGCAAAGAAAATTCAGTTTCTGCAAGGAGCAAACCAGCCAAAAATGCTCCCAGTGCCATGGAGAGTCCAGCCTGCTCCACAAAAAGACATGGATATGTACCATCACATCAAATATACGAGAACGACAATCAATATATTGCATTGTCATACCCTGGCTGTAAGGAGACTAGTCCCAAGAATGACAAGGAGTGTATTTGCAGAGAATATCTCTGCATTCTGATTTTCAGCGATTTGCTTATAGATTGGTCTAAGCAGCTGCAAACCACAGAACAAGAGTATAAGAGCAAGCACCGAATTTCATTATGCACAGGCAAGAAAAAGAGAATGAGAGACCATGTCATTTAAGTCCCAACAAATAATGAACTATCCAGTATAAAGAAACACAGAGAAGAGGAACACAGTTAAGAACTAACTTTTCCCAAAGACCATGCACCCACAGAAAACAATTTAACCCCAAAATCAATATCCCTTTCATCATGTGCAAGTTTGAACATTGAGGCGAACCAACAAAAAAATGTGCAATGGTGTCTAACTCGTATATATTCTGAAGCACTAGATAATAATCCATTCTTCTACAAGAATGGCACATAGAAGGCAGAACATGGTCATAGAAGTAGCTATTGACGATTAATGTCGGTGTGAATTTCAAGCCTGTCAGCAGCTACAGAAAGGTTCAATAATCATCATACCATCAGAATAACTGAAGAACGCAGCCCAAACAATAACACAATTTTGCACTCACAGTACATGACCACAATACAACAAACTTTCTCACAATTTCTTATCAGAAAAAATAATTGTAAAGATCAAGATATAAAAGCAACAAGAGGATGTCTTAGGAAATTGATTTAAAACAAATTGGATTTCATAACAGAATATATGCATAAATTATAAGACTAACCAGGCGTCCGCCAGCAATTATGGCAGTGATGGCAACTGCCGCCTTCACAGCAGCCAATCCAAGAGCTTCAGCAATGGCTTGAAAACCAACCTGAAACATGGCATGCTACATAAGCATGATTCTTATATGACTGGTGGCCACAATAATAGCAATGACAACAGCATCAATTCATGACAGTTACAGGAAGAAAGTTAATGCTTAAAGAAGGACTATTCACCATGATTTGTAACATATTTCATGAGAAAGAATGACCTTTATTTCATTGGGATGACTCTTTGTGTGAAAAGAAAGAATGGATCTGAAAGTTTAGGGTTTGATCTATTAACATAATTGTGACTAATAAAGGAACAAAAATTAACAGATGTATCCTGATCCACCATTATAACACATAAAGTGTAACATTAAAGACAGCAGCTTGTTGCATCTGATTATACAGGTTCCTCTTACCCATACCAACTGCTTTTGTTTCTTTATGAATGTTTTGGCTTACAGAATATATCTCAATCAAACTGCTCATTATCGGCTCTTCAAAAAATGTTCAGTGAAATCATTTTAGATGGGCACTAGTAAACAATTCAGAATATCATATCCATTGTGATAAAGATGGTATGTGGGAGCTCCCTGCAAGGGAAGAGGATAAAACACAATTTATAATGATTAGATGAAACTATTATTTAAGATATCTTTTGGCTATAAGATTATGGATATTGATCATCAGCAAGTTTTAGTCCAAAACACCTTAATTACTTGATTAATCTATGAGCATGCAACCACAGAACTATAATATAGGCAAAGGAAAAATTACAATAAAATAAGTGATCAGAACATTTTCTACCTTATAAAAGAACAAAAAGAGCAAGTAAAGATAGATTAATAGAAATCTTTACCCCTCCTTTGGAGGAATTTGGTGAAATAAGAGGAATGAGTATTAGCAAAACAACAACAGCCAAATCCTGAAAAATAGAGAAAGAAGAAGCCATATTTTTGTTAGCATATTTCAACACACAGCAACACAATGACTGTCAACTAAATTTCCAAAAGAAAGCTGAGAAAGTAATGACAGCACAGATTTTTACAAATAACTGTATATGAAGGTAGGTAGTAGTCATACGCCATTCAAAAGAAAAATATATACAGATAAAAGATCAATATAACATACATGCCACAATCAAAGAATATTGCATTTGGTTAACGTGCACATGGTACAGAACTTCACTTCAAACATCCAAGGGTGCAATATTAATATCCATAGTCAATTACCATATCATGAACAGGTTAATTTTTGGTATCATCCTTGAATCAGATGCCGGTAAGGCAAAAGAAAAATTACAAAGCAAGGATACAGATGAATCATTGTTCAAGAAGTTTGATTGGGCACAACTGCCAAAAGAACCATAATCCTCTAATGACAACATTAAAGTTTTCACAAAAGCTTTGCAAACTGTGAAATCGTAGAGTAACCTGGAAAAGTAAGACAGAAAATGTAGCACGTCCATGGCGAGATGTGCTCTCGCCTCGCTCCTGTAAAACCTGCAAAAGAAATCCAAGAAAATTTAATTCACTGGTACGACAAAAAGACATGCACTAACAGGCATTGCATTCTTGACCAACAGGCCCACTATAAAAATAATTTGAAACAAGCTCTTCTCCAAAAAAGGTAAGCGTGATGCAGCCATAAGCTGAGTTTCCATGTTACTAATCATAGATCATTCAATAGGTGGTAGTTTCTATGATTTTGCAATTTTATCTATAATTCAAATTTTGAACAAAAGATGGATATAAAACAACAGAAACACTATTGCAGTACAAAGAAGTTTCCAGAACTAAATGTCTAATATTACACATATATCATTTCTGTTTCTTCTCGGAAATTAGAAGCAACAGCAGTTCGTAACAAGCACCTGTAGGACGACAGCAGTGGAAGACAGGGCTAGGCCATTTCCAATGACAATTGCTGCAGGACCAGGCAACCCAGAAACACAATGCGCAACCAAGCCGACCACTACAGCTGTCACCAAGACGTCATTATGCAGGTTAAGTATCTAATTTCAAAAACTTGTATCAACTGCACCTGACAGGAATGGCTTTTAGAACAAACATGTCTGATGATAAGAATTGGAAGTTTGCCAATACCTGAGCTGAGCCTAATCCAAAAACATATTTCTTCATGGAGCTTAGCCTTTCAACAGAAAGCTATAAAGTGGAAAAGAAAGCTTCTGAGTTAGCTTTCTGCATTATGGTGAGGATCAAACATAAAGGTAAAAGAAGGAATATAGATAGAAATATCACCTCAAGGCCAATATTAAATAGTAAGAAAACAACTCCAAATTCAGCGATTGCCCTTGTCCCATGCACATGACGGATTATAGAAAGACCATAAGGCCCAATCAAGATGCCAGCAGCCAAATAACCAAGAACAGGACTGCCTAAACATAGAAGAAATTGTAAAATAAATAACTATAAAATCAGGATGCGATTTAGAGCAAGAACCCACTGTCATAAATGCAGATATTGATCAGAGCAAAATGGCACCAAAAAATTTACCATACTACTTCAGGGTTAAATTTGATAAAGCATAATAGATGAAAAATAGGGAAATGACATATATTCATAAAAAAGGTCTAGCACCATTTCACCATAAAATATTTATTTAGGGATCTTCTAAAAGTCCAAACACATAAACATCTACAACCATGCATTAGATTAAAATAAAAAATCATAAAGGCAATTACCACCAGGAATTTTCTGAAATATAGGCACAAATATTACACTTGCAAGCAGTAACCACAGCATGTCAAAGAGCGACGCTTCCTCCTCGTTTATCTAACAAAAACCATATTCAATCAGTAAGAAAGAACACGTTGGACTTAATATCCAAGGCAGAACAAGTTCATGGTTACATAAGACTGCATGCCTCTTGCTGAGGAAGCATGGCCAGCAATTTCTTAACCCTCTTAGGAAGTTTCTGTATCTGTTGGATGAGATGCTTTGCATTTGATGGAACTTCTTCAATACTTGTGGTGATAACCTCTGGTTGTTGAAGCTGGAGAGTACTCCCTCTCCACTTGATTAGCATAAAAGGCAACTCTGTGATCAATTAAGCATTAAGCATCTTTTGGTCAAAGACAACCTTTAAACTGAATGATCTAATAAAAGAAACAAATAATAAAATCAAACACCCTTCAGAAGCTAAAAGAGGAACTACATACTGAGGCAATAGGAATTTCCATCATCATATTCAAGCAATAATTTAAAACAAGAAAAAATTTATAACTGTAATGCTTAGGAGACTCATACTAACTGCTCTGCTCCAGTTGTCAATTTTGATGTAAATCCAGAAAAAAAAATTGTTCTGTCAAAAATATCGGGTTGTAAATTGCTTTCAAAGAAGTGCCTTTTTTTTCTCCAAGTGCCATGGAAAATTAAAATGCCTCTGTAAACTCAGATGATGCATGGTGCACAAACTCAATAATATGCAACATCACATGATTAATGAAGTAAACATCAGCAAGACATTTTTACAAAAAGATAATGAAACAAAGAAGTAGCAACAGTAATACAGACCCTGCTCCAAAAAGCAAAGACCCAAGAACCAGCTTAGGCAATTGCTTCCTTGCAGACTCCATAAGCCCCTGGAAAACTGAAGCTGATGTGAACTCAGTCCCATCAACAGCAAAAGAGAAGAATGATGCAGAAAAGAAACGAGAAGATTTTTTCTGCAACGCCTTCGGGGGATTAAGGGGTGAACTCTCTCTAGTCAGATCTTTCTGTATTTCCTGCTTTTTCGTCTGAACAACATTCTTTGACTTGTCTGCTTCCAATTCAGCTTCTGCAGGAGAGTCTGTAATTGGCTTTCCATTCTCCTGATCACTCATTTCATCAGATTGGTGTAATTCTTCCAAATTCTGGTCGACTTTATCAGATAGTATATCATGTGAAGACTCGCTGACCAAATAATCACCATTAGTTGGCATATCTATGCCTCTTTCAACATTAAAATCATTGCTGCTAATGGCCTTCTCCTCCTGAAAAACAGGCTCATCACCTGAGAGATACCCTTTGGTTCTTTCAGTGATATCAACAAAGGAATTGGAGAGTGACTTCTCTGCTCTCTGCAATGCAATCTCTGCGTCATTCACATGTTGTGTAGCCTCTAGTTCAAAAGCAACAGCTTGCTCTGCTAATAGCATAATGTTTGCTACTTCTTCCTCAGCTTTCAAGGAATTCATCTGCACTTCCTCTGCAATCCCATTCAATCTATCTACTTCCTTCTGCAACTCTTCTTTCTTACTTTGCAACCGTCTCAACTCCACCTCACAATTTTCCAAATTTGCCTGACATTCCCTGATATCTTTGTCAGCAGCCAATAGCACTCCCTCCTCTTCTCCGTTATCACTTTTGGCATCATCCTCTCTAGAGCCATCTTGAGAATCGTCCTCTACCTTTGCAACTTGTAATGATTCTACTTCAACTTTAAGCCTTGCCTCAGCCAAAGAAAGTGCCATTGTTGCTTTTTGAACAGCTTCTTTGCTGATGCATTCCTCATTCATGATTTCTTGAATCACATCGAGAGTATCATCAACATCTTTCCATGCATTTGCCGCATCATCCTTCAAGGCTATTGCAGCTTCTGATATTCTCTGAGCCTTCTCCTCAAACATAGTACTATTTAGCCGTGCAACATCCAGTTCTTTCATTGCAATCATCAACAATTCTCTCAATTCATCCAGACTAGGTGCTTCAACATTTTCTTTTGCCTCTCTTTCTTCATCACCCAAACCACTTGACTCTGGAACATCAACAGGCCCCACTTTTGACATCTCATCACCATTTTCAACAAACTCTACATTCCGACCATTTCCATCAATATATGCTAAAGAATCATTACCTTGACACGGTGAAGTAACTCTCCTTGACAACTTTGAAGAATCACCAAAACTAAAAAATAAAGACTTATATGCATATGAACCCCACAAATTGGCATCTAAGTTTCCTCTAAAACCCAATTTTGAATTCGAACAGCCAGTACACGGAATAGTTTTCCTTGTGTTTCTTGTGGGCCGGGCTTTTGAAACAACCTTTAACTTTGGATTGAAAACATAATAACCAAAACCTCCATATCTAAATCTGGAATTAATTAATCGATCGGATATTCTGCAACTAGTACCCTCCCCATTAAGAAACACATTAGGCTGGTGCATACAACAAGCAAAATCCATTTCTCTAAGCCAGTCAATACAGCTTAATACTTATAGAAACAGACTACGAGGTATTTTACATGCTCTCTCTGGCGTCTAGTCAAACACCTGGTGAGCCAAATAAGTACACGTGAAGTGAGAAAACTAATATATCCTATTCAATTAAACCAAAATCAGTTAAGGAAAAATAAAAAGTTAGCTTAAATAAACCCAAAATCACAGAATTCCCACGTGCAGATGAAAATATACATAAATACATCCAAAATATATAATAAAAATATTGAAAAGAAGAGCGATGTTACGATCATGAGCAATGGAAAATGCTTTTGATTGTACCAATTTTGTAGAATCCACGACAATTTATCCAACCTCAATACCATATTGTGCACTTCTTCCATCTTAGGTCTCAGCTTCAGTGTACAAGGATTTGCACTTTGCTTGGATCAGTGTTTTGGCAAGGAAACAATAAATACATGACGGGTTCAAATTGAGAAAGGTCAGTGAAGAATTTTGGAGCTTTCACATTAGAACTACTACTACTACTACTATACTATTACTTACGCTTATAATCATATTTAAATAAAGTAATCGAGTATATTACTAATTGCAGCAACAGAGCAAATTAAGCATAGCATCTGCCTCAAATATCCAAAATGTTCTTAACAGAAGCAATGCATTTGGCAAAGAACTCAGGCGACACAGACGGCGGGGAGCATGTTGTTGAAAATATTATACCTCAACATACCTCTCATGTACACGGACAATCTTCTCATTTCTGAAGAATACTTCATTTGTTTCTCTAAAATAGTTAAAGAAAAACAATAAATAGACTAATGTTAGTAGCACATGCAAAATGTTATGGGAAATTTCTGAAAATAACCTTATTTTTACCCCTCTTTACATTTATGACCAACCCTAATTCATTCTTACCAAACTAACCATTTGGACGATTTTGCCCCCAAACCCTAAAATAAAATTTCATTTCTACCCTCAGAGGGATTTTGCTCTGGGTCCCCACGGACCCAGAACGATTTTGCTCTGGGTCCGCGGGACCCAGAGGGATTTTGCTCTGGGTCGCGGGGACCCAGAACAATTTTGCTCTGGGTCCCCACGGACCCAGAGCGATTTTGCTCTGGGTCCCCGACGGACCCAGAACGATTTTGCTCTGGGTCCCGCACGGACCCAGAGGGATTTTGCTCTGGGTCCGCGGGGACCCAGAACAATTTTGCTCTGGGTCCCCGGGACCCAGAGCGATTTTGCTCTGGGTCCGCGGGACCCAGAACGATTTTGCTCTGGGTCCCCGGGGACCCAGAGGGATTTTGCTCTGGGTCCCCGCGGACCCAGAGCGATTTTGCTCTTGGTCCGCGGGGACCCAGAGGGATTTTGCTCTGGGTCCGCGAGGACCCAGAGCAAAATTTTGTTCATTAATTTGTTTAATAAATGTGGGTTGTTATCAAAATCTCGATACAAAAAAATTACTGTTCTCTGTTGGGTTATTACAAAATGAAAAATTTACTACTATTTCATTGAATGAGGTGAGAGAAACACGATCTCTCTCTTGCAACTGACTTTTGGTTGCGTTTGGATTATTTGGACTATTTGAAGATCCTTTTTTGTCTGAAAGAGGTCAGAAAAATTGGAGGTGACCCGTTCCCTTCAGCATTGAAGAATAGTTCTAGCCTGTATTTAAAACCTAAACTTCTGATCTATCACATCTATCTATCAATGCAAATGCAAGGAAAGAAAGAAAGAGAGAGAATGAAAGAAGAGAACAGGATTCACGCACACCCTTTTTATCTCTCTGCAGTATCTGGTCCCTTTCATATAAATGTAAATGCAAGAACACCATGTTTTTCAGTGCCACTGTTGCAATGATTAATGACAGATTCACTCATCCTCTTAGACGATTCAAACACACACGCAGACACAAACAAACTCTCGTTCATTCATTCATTCACTTTAAAATATCTCTCTCTCTCTCTCTCTCTATTCGTCAGAATCAGGGCCTAAGACAGTAGCAGCAGTAGTAGCAGTGGCAGTGGCAACAGGCAGAGAGATGAAACTTGAGAGTGACCAGCAACGCAATGTAAAAGAAATGAGAAGAAAATGAATGACGTGTGTTTGTGTTTTTAGGGTTTGTGTTTTAGGGATTGAGGGTAAAATTGTCTAAAGTGGTTAGTTTGGTAAGAATAAATTAGGGTTGGTTATAAATATAAAGAGGGGTAAAATAAGGTTAATTTCGAAAATTTTCCAAATGTTATATATGAACCACTTCATATATAAATTGCAAATATTTATCATCATTCACATGATTACATGTTAATTCTTGATCTCATTCAATACTTTGTAGTCATCTAATATATCACTAAACCAATTGATTAATTGATATACCTAAAAATAATCTAAAAGGAAATCATTCAAGAAATAATTATGAAAAAATATCATAAGCCCGAATCAGAAATCAAAGATATAAGCAGGAAAGTACATCTTTCTTTCAAAGGTTTTGATTTTCAAGAAACAGTTCATACTAACGTTCAATGAAAAGTATCTATAAAATTAATGGCCATCGACAAACATGAGCCAATGATCCATGAAAAAGTTCCAAAATTAACAATAATCTCAGTAATCCCCTTCAATAATAGTCTCCAACAGTGTAAACAGTGTATAGCCGTCACAAAAATAGTACCAATTATGCAGACAAAAGAGTATTAACCTGAACGCTTTCGTTTCACACAAGGTGAGCGCGTACGATTAACGCAAACAAACGCTATTATTTGTTAGACTGTTGAACGCACAGATGCACAGATTTCCAGCAAAACGTCATCCGTGCGAGGCAGGGATACAGCAAACACTTACACTGTTTACGACGACGTTCAAGCTGCAACCAATCTTACATGTTGAAAAATTACCATTAACCGCGAAACCTGCAGGAAAATGGGCAAGACATCTTCTCCAACACCTCCCATGAATTAACACAGCAAATCAGTGCAATATTTTCATGGAGCAAACAATTAATTCTGCCATTCCATGGCTTTGTTGCAATGCTGCTTGATCAATAAGTCGTGCCCCAGAATTGCTCTCAATATAACTTTCTAAGAGTTCAAGAATAAAATTGGAATGATCCGAACCACACACACAACATTATAACCCAGTCCCAACGGCGAAATCCTTTTATTCCTGTCTGTATCCTGAAACATTCATTGACAATAACTAGAACTTCCATTTCATATAAGGTCATTCAAGCTCTGCATTATAATGACAAAGCAGTCACATATTCACAGTTCAATTGGGAAACTGAAGAATTGAAGTAGAGCACGATGTTACCGTCCATTGCATTAGCAATTTGGGAAATTCAGCATGGGAGGTGCATCACTGGAGTGGAGTATGTACACTCTGCTTGTACCAAATGAATACCAAATAATAGTAACTGGGGTTGATAACGAAGAAAACCTGATCTCTATATCTGGGTGGTTATCAAATGAAATGCACGTACCTCTCTTCCAAGGACAAACATACCATCTATTACAGCGAACTCCACTTCCTATCCGATAAAGTTATGAAAACTAAGCCTGAGAGAGATGCATACAATTTGATGCTAGCAATTATTAGAACATGACCTTTAAATTCAAGAGTAAATCAGAAAATACAATACTATTATCAAAAATATGCTCGAACTCTGTTGAAGCTATTCCAATCTCCACTCTGTACTCATATCCCAAATTTTGACCCATAGCTACGTACTCATCTTTAACTTCAATCAATCCCATAGATCTCTCTATGCCACTATTTCCTAAGATTCAATTGCAAACATCATATACACTTAAATCAATGAGCAGACAAAAGACGAATTTGAGAAACCTTCTTTGACATATTGTATGATAATTGTTAATAACAACAATAGCCTCAGACTGTATACCAAAAAAATAAGGAGATAATCAATGCTACTTATCATCGTTGTAGATCATTTTACATGAATAAAAGTCAAACATTGTACAATAATTATTAATCACCTCACATGAATACAAGTCACTACTCACTGGATGTAAGCACTCAATCAGTCCCGACGAACCTGTCTGTCACAGTCACCGCTTTCAAATATGAACTTCCAAGATCAAGATTGCATGCACACTTCTTTCAATTGGCTCCTTTGTTTTGAAACCGTCGATTTCATAGTTCTCAAGCTGCATAAAAAGGAAACAACGTACTAACAATAAAGAAAATTTTCGAAATAATCTGCCAAGTATAAATTCTTTCAAATAAAATTGTAATACTAAAATTGGTGATTAGAACTGAAAAATATGTAAAAAATTACAGAAAATAATGACAATTTTTCAAGAACAAAACGGTAATTAAGCAAGGAATATATAGTTAAATATCAACTGCAAAAAAACTTTCAAACCTGCTAAATCCTGAAAAACCATGATGAATTATTCTTTAAATAAACTTTGAACAAAAAAGATGCGTGTCGGAGCAATGTGCGTCAGAGAGCATGATGATCCCGTAGCCGGCGATTACATTGGCGAAAAGAGACAGATACATACAGTTCAAATATATAGCCGTTAGGACCCTTAACTTCACATTTAAGCTATTTGACCGTGTAACAATGCGCCGCATCATTAAAAGGTCTAATTTACGCGATCTTTAATCAGCAGCACTCCTTTCTTTGACGTGGCGTGGACATAATACTGCATACGTGTGAACCGGCCTGCTAAATCAACTGTATTCAGGAGATAAATGGGTGCATTTAGATTATTCTTATTTTAAAGAATTGGTGGTAAAAGGCGTAACAAGAACTGGCCGCCACTTGAAAACCTGAAAGAGCTTAGATGACGGATCCCTAATCTAACCTAAAATCGTCAGACAAAAGATTAAAACAGATTTCCAAGAACTAACCTAAACAGAATTCTTTGAAAGAGAACTTTAAAAAAGTGGGAAAGATTCACTAACTACTTACTATCCGGAAACAAAAAGCCGATTCTCATCCTCGTCTTCTCGGCATGAATGATATTTTAAGAGAAAAGTCTGATTGAGCGATACGTCCAAACCCGCTTTCTCCGCAGTTAAAAGTCGAAAAGCCAATTGAATTAATTCTCAGCATCGCGCTAACCATCTCTTTTGAGTGCAAAGCTACCATCGATATCCCGTTTTGGGAGTAGTAGACGGTGGCCTCATCAGGCTACTTGTTGGGGCTCAAGTTCTAGGAATGCATTCCATACCTTTCTCGTAATGTCTACAAAACTCATTTTGCTTAGATGTGTGTTAACGAATGAGAGAGACAGAGAGCGAAAACAATTGTTATATTGGCGGAATAGGATGTTGCAGTTGGTGGAGTTAGTTACAAAATGATATTTCCAGGCCCGAATATTGCTTCCCGAGCAATCATACACTCGTTCGTACAATGCGAGGAAGCAATTAGAAGAGGCCTTTTAATAGTAGCTCCCCTCACCATTTGTACTGATAAGAAACCTGTTAACAGGGAGAAGTGGAAAGTGCCTATGATACCAATCAGACTTCCTTCTGTCACATTCACTCTGCGTTCAACTATCAACACTCTATGCTATTCTTCACTCATTTGCTGCTCTATTTTAGCGCTGCAAATTTCATACTGCCCAAGCTGCCTGCTAGGGGAACGAACAATTAAGGTTTATGTCCCTATCTGCAAAAGTTTAACAGTGCTGATCCGATAAAACCACGACTGACGTCAAAGGAAGAGGGTATCATCTCAAACTGCAAAAATCTTCCTACCTCTTGTCGAGGAATACGGTTGTTCGTTGCTTAGAGTAATATAAAGGGCGCCGTCAAATCAACAAACTTGTTTACAGTACACAATTGTTTAGCATTCAGGTTTTTACTTGGATTTATCCGTTAAATTCATCCATCTGACTTTCTTTTTGGAGCAGTTCAATGGCACCCACATTAGAGAGAATAAAAGGATTGGTCTAGAATATTAATTCATTAAATGAAAGACCAGTTCCTGTAGTCACAAAAGCAGGGGCAAAACTTTGATGATTGAAAATCATTGGTACGCAATGCAATTTCAATTTGCCAATATGCATGCAGATAAATCAACTTGCACAGAGTCAATAAAACTCCAGAGAAATCGTTCAAGGTAAGAAAATGATGGTAAGAAAAAGGAAGCATAGATTTGCAAACTATTTTGTCACTCCTAACCAGAAATATTTGTTGTCATGCACGGATTAGCTTGTCTTGAAAAAGTTCAATTGTGGAAAACATTTGGAGTTTTTATAGTGAAAACTATTTTGTCTTTCCAATAGTTAAAGTAAAATAAGATCTTACCATCAATTTTATCAACTGGGAAATTTAGTGTGCACACATTGTCCGAAAGAAATGATGAATGTAGGAATACAACACAGCAGTGAAGGTTGATAATAAAGAAAACTTGATCTTTTTTCTCCAACACATTTAATTCTACACTCCCTGCACAAAAGAATAAGAGAAACTTATGAAAGGCATACAAATATTTGCTTTTTTACGCAATCATAAGTAACATGATGTCAAATATACCTCTTTTGCAATGATTCTAGTATCTTTCCCAGCAAACTCCACTGACCCATCAGACATAGTTATGAAAACCAAACCTGATTTTGGTATCTTTTGTAGCAAACTCTACTACCCCATCAGACATGGTTATATGAAAACTAAGCAAAAGTCAATACAAGAGCTAGCATAATCAAACTAGCTAAATTAAAGGAGTCTTGATATCGCATCTTCATTTGAAGGTATAAAATAATTAAGCAAGAAGAGATTCTATCAAATAACTACGTCAAAACACTTTATATTAATTTTGTTTGAAATCAACAACATTTGGTCACCTTAATAACAAGGATAAATGCACAACGAAGGAACTTCTAATTGTTAACTCCATGTCGTACAAGCAACTTCTTATATCTCAGGTCTCAGCTTTAGTGTACAGGGATTGTCACTTTACTTTGATCACTATTCTGGCAATGAAACGATGAATATGTGACAAGTTCAAATTGAAAAAGCTTAGTGAAGAATTTTGGAATTTTCATGTTGGAACTACAACTACTTATGCTCAAAATTATATTTAAATAGAGTAATCAAGGATACTACCAATTGCAGCAACAGAGCAATTAAGCACATTCACCAACTGCCTCAAATACCCAAATTGTGTCCAACATGTGAAAAAATGTTGATGAAGAAACAAAGAAATGTGAAAGAAAGTATTGATGAAAGAATAAAGAAGTTTATTTTTCACTAGTTAAATATTTACACATCTTGGGTATTTATATACAACATCATAACAGCTAGGTACAAGCTTATTTTATTTTTCTAACAATTAGGTACAACACATAATAGCATATCTTTCAATTTCAAGAAGTAGTCGTTATTTCGTCTTTAGTGGTTAGCTTGAAATGGGCTTAGGCTTAATATGGGTGTCTATAGATCAATCAAAGAGTTATTTGGGCTTTTTATCTTCACCCTCAATCTCTTCCATCTTTAACAATTCAATGCTCAGTAGCCAATACCCCACACATGGATTAATTGATGTGTTCAAGAAAGGAAATATTCAAGAAATAGCTATGAAAAAATACCATCAGCCAAAATCAGAAATCAAAGGGGTTAGTTAGAAAGCACATCTTCCTTTCAAAGGTGTTGATTAAAAGAATTTGAATGTGCATAGCTCACAATTTCAAAAATTCAACATAAACCAAGTAAAAATGCAATAGAGAAAAAATACATGAAGAGAGAAAAATGGAATAACTTTTTATTATGTCTATAAATATTTACACATCTTGGGTTTATATATACAACATCCTAACAGCTAGTTACAAGTTTACTTTACTTTTCTAATAGCTAGGTATAAGTTTACTTTACTTTTCTAATAGCTAGGTACAACACATAACAGCATATCTTTCAATTTCAAAAACAAGCCGTTATTTTGTCTTTTAATAGTTAGCTTGAAATGGGCTTTAGGCTTGATATAGGTGACCATAGATCAATCAAAGAGTTATTTGGGTTTTTCATCTTCACCCTTAATCTCTTCATCTTTAACAGTTCAAACTAGTAATAAATGAAAATTTGAAAATTAATTGTGAAATTAACAACCACTCACAAACATAGCAGATAATCCCATGAAAAAGCTCTAAACATAACCATAATCTCAGTAATCTCTTCAATAATAGTCTTCAATAATTAAACAAGAAACTATAAAAAAAAATAGCAATAAGATGTGAACTTCAAATATGTTCAAACTAGTTTAAAGAAAAGTGTAAAACCTTAGTAATTAGTAAAAGATTCTTGCAAGAAAAAGGGCAAGAAATCATAAGAACCCTCTCAGAGTCCATGGCATGTTTGAGGAAGATGATGATTATTTAACCTAAAATGCTTGGATAAAAGATAAGCACAGATTCCTAAAACAAAAGGTTGATTATGATCGTCTTCATCAATATGAAGGATGATGGAGTCTTCAGGAAAAAGCCTAATTGATTGATGATACATGCAACCCCGCTTTTTTTTGCAGTTAAAGGGCATAAAACCAACTGAATCAATTCTTGCTACCAAGGTAACTATCTCTTTTGGGTGCTGAGATAGCATTGATATCCTATTTTGGGGGTAATACATGGTGGCCTTGTCAGTTATTCATTGGAGCACTAACACCAATGTCTTCATAAGATCTACTAAGAGCTTAAGTTTGAGGAATGTATTCCATACCCTTGTCATAATGTCTACAAAACTCATTTTGTTTGGATGTGGGTGAGTGAATGAGAGAGAATGAGAGCAGAGAGAATTGTTATATTGGTGAGGAAAGGGTGTTGCAAATGGTGTAGTTAAAAAATGATATTTCTAGGCTTGACTATTGTTGCTTGAACAACCAATGTGTGGTAGAAATTAGAAGAGGCCTGTTAATAAGGAGAAGTTAACAAACATATCAGTGCAAAGCCCCTAAGATATTTGATCTAAGCATCTGGACTTTTATTGTTATATTCACTCTGCTTTCAGCAACCAACACTGTGTGCTTTGCTCCACTCATTTGTTGCTTTATTTCAGAACTGCAAATTTCATACTGCCCAAGCTGCCTAAAAAGGGGAAAAGGCAAATTAAAATCTTAAATCAATTTCTACTTGTTCATATTAATAATCATTTCCCGTTTGAAAAGCTTAATATTGCTGACCTGGGAATATTGGCAACAACTAGAATATAAATCATTAAATAAAGCCATGACTCATGTTAAAGGAAGAGAATATCATCTTAAACTCCAAAAATCTTCCTATTCTTGCCAAGAAATTTTAGTTGTTCATTGCTTGTAGTGATATAAAGGTTGCAAGTTATACCAACAAACTTGTTCACAGCACATTAAAAACAGACAACATTACTGATAAGTTGAATTTAAAATTGAATTTTCATAAAAAAATCGAAAAAAGAATTAAGGACGTCCTACAATTGTATTTTACAACCAACTCTAATCCACCATATTGGCAAACTACAAAGCAGGTAGCACCCTTAGCAATTGTGAAAAACCCAACCATATATAGTACACTAGAAAAACAATGATGGGTTTTGACTGAACCAGAAAAAGAAACATGATGAGTCAAGCCAATATATATTAACATGTGGAAGCAGTGATATAAAGTCAAGTTGAAGTAAATGATTCAAGAATCATCCTAAGTCAAACTTTTTTCTTCAAATCAAAGGCATTAACAAACACCTCTTCCATTCTAATCTAGCTATCTTACAGGAAGCAGCATGTAATACCTAAAAATTAATTAATTTCTCTAAAAAATTGAAAACCAAATAGGGACGAGTTGATAAAAGTCCAAATTCACATTTGTATTATAGATTCAAAGATACCACGTATAGATTCTTCCAAATAAAATTACGACACAAGAACCGGTGATTAGACCTGAAAAACATGTAATAAATCATGTGAGGTAGAAAATAACACACATATTTGCAGGAACTAAGCAGTAATTAACCAAGAAACATGTAGTTAAATATCAACAGCAAGAAAACTTTCAAGCCCGCTAAATCCTTAAAAATCCTAGTAAATTATTCTTGAAATAAATCATAAATTATATACCTTCAATAGAAAGAAGATGTGTGCCGGAGTGGTGTGCCTCAGTTCAAAGAGCTTGATGATCGCAAAGGTGGCAATTACACTAGTTGGAAGAGACAGATATATGCAGTCCAAATATATAGACATTAGCTTAATATTCAAGCCACTTGACCATTAGATTAATACAGACAAGGAACGAATAATCATTTGAAAATCGAATAGGGTCAGGTTGATAAAAGTCCGAATTCACATTTGTATTATAGATACGAAGATACCAAATATTTATTCTTCCAAAGTGTTGAGAACCTAAGTATGCAGGAACGACGGCAAGCAGAAAAAGAGGCAGTAAAGGTTAGAATGGGCCAAAAAAATGTGCACAACAAGCATGGCAATAGCAAGTATGCAGCCCAGCAATGAGGCCCGTCCAATATCTGACTTAATCCTAATCAATGAAGGATATTCACACCAACAGGAGTACTAGCAAAAGAAGGATACTTACATCAAGAACTCCAGCAGCACTAAGATATCTAAGTCAAGAAGAGTTCCAACAAGACGTCCACAAGAGTTGTAGCAGCAATAGGAAATCTATGCCAAAAAAGAGTTCCAGCAGTAGCAGGACATCCATGAAAAGGAGAATTCCAGTAGCAACAGAATACCTATGCCAAGGAGAATTCTAGCAACAGTAGGACATCTATGCCAAGAAGAGTTCTATCAGTAACAGGACATGCAAGGTGAGTTCCTGTCGCAAGGTGAATTCCAGGGGTAGTAGGACACGCCATGATGAAGTCTTAACCATAGAAGGATACGCCAAGAGGAAGTCCCGCAACTGTAGTAAATAGGATAAGATAAGAGTTCTAGTCTTGATAGAATTCTACAATTAAGAAAGACTAAGAATTTTAGTAGGATTAGGATACCTTTGGATAAGGTCATCTTGATAAGATTCTAGTTGTCTTAGGAAACCTTATTGACTTAGCAAAATTTGTCTAAGTGGAATAAAGAACTCAAGTACTAGTTGAATTAGGAGAAAACTATCAAAAACTATAAATACAGTTTATTATTTGTATTCATTCATACATGATTTGAATTTTTAAATTTTTATTCATTAATCAAGAATCAAACTTCACCATTCTTGTTTTCATTCTTTTCTTGAGATAACTTTGACTTAAGTCAAGGTGAAGATTTGTCTTCCTTACTTAAAAGTTTAAGTTAAAGTAAAAGTTGTCTTTTTACACCAAGGCGAGTTGTGATAGGCTTAAGGATTCATTAGACTATCCCAAAGGATTGTTTTAAGGACGTGAATCAAAGAAAAGAACTCAAGGATCAAATGGGACAGCAAGTTGAGGAGAAGTTTAGAAGTCGTGCTAACCTTTAAGGTGTAGGAAAGTTGGGACAAGAAATCGAGACCCCAACACACATGCGTCAGATGTCGCTCCCACGCCCAAAGGGAGGTTTCCCTCACTTCCGAAAGTTCATCTTGTGTGGTACCGCAACTACCCGCCATGGCTCTCACACTTGAGTGTAGGTTTCCTTCACTTTCAGAAGTTCATCTTTCACAGTGCCACACGCACGAGACACTGCTCCCACAGCAGTAGAAGGTTTGTGTCACTTCTTGAAGTTCATCTTGTACAGTGCCACAAGCACCGGATGTCACTCCTACATTAGCGTGGAGGTTCTATCGCTTCCAATAGTTCATCCATTGCACTACTACAAGCACTTGATGCCGCTGTGTTGAGGTCCCAATTTCTTGTCCCAACTTTTCTGCACTTTAAAGGTTAGCATGACTTCTAAAACCTCTCCTAAGTTGTTGTCTCGTTTAATGCTTTAATTATTTCCTGTGATTCTCATCCCCTAACTTGCCCTTCAGGATATATTAAAGGATATGTTAGATAGGCAAGACAACTCTTAAACCTATCACAACTCGCCTTGGTTGAAGAAGGCAACTCTTGACTTTAACCTAAGCTCTTAAGCAAGGAACCCAAGTTATCTCAAGACAACTCTTAAAAGATAACCAAAAGATGTAAAGAAATAAACAACACCACCTAAGAAATATGATTGATGATCAAAACCTAAAGGATTACAAGTAATGAGGCTCTATTTATAGTAATGACAGCCTTGGGTCATTACTATTTTTTTATGACAAGTATTAGAACACCTAATTTTTTTATGACAAGGATTTCTAAGTCAATAGAGACTCCTAAGTCATTTAGAATTCTATAAAGATAAGTCTAATATAAAGGTTTCCTAATACTACTTGAATTCTTGATCTTCTTGATTGTAGAATCCTTCTTTAACTAAAACTCCATGCCTTATCTTGTTTCTGACAACTGCTGGACTTCTTCTTGGTGTGTTCTATGTAAGTTACAAATTATGAATTTGTAACAATCAAATTTGATTTGTAACATCCAAATTATGGCCCTTAACTCTCCATTATGTTTTGTAACTCTTGAATTCAAATTTAAAATACGAAACTGCAGCATTGAGTAGCCATAATACCTCCATTAAGTGTGAGAATTCTTTAATGGGAAAAATGCTATAAATTGGGAGGTGTTTTGCTTTGCAAAGGTCCTTAAGCTCAAAATTCTTGTTAAACACCATCTTGAGAGGATTTAGAGAGCTTAAAAGGCTTTGGCAACACTCACAAACGTGAAGAAAAGCAATGGCGAGAGGTTGGTTATCTATGGCTTCTGCAATTTAAATTTTAGTTTTTAAGCATGTTTTATTATTTTATGCTTACATTCTACTCCTAGTGGAAGTTACTTTGCGTGTCCTACTGTTGTTGGAATTCCTCTTGGCTTAGATGTCCTTTGTCAATTAGGATTAGGTTTGAATCTTGTTAGGCCTCACCGCTGGGCTCTATGCTTGCTATGACCATGCTTGACACACATTTTCTGCCTGTTGCCTCTTTTGCATCCTTTTATTCCTTTCACACTCCTTTTGCCTACTTAGGTTCTCAACACGCAAGCGACGAATGCTGCACCCATGCCCATCCGAAGGTTCCCATCACTTCTGGAAGTTTGTCCCACGCACACTGTCGAAATGTTGAGAACCTAAGGATGCAGGAAAGGCAATAGGCAGAAAATGAGGCGGCAAAAGAGAGCATGGGCCAGAAAATGTGCATAACAAGAATGGCAACAGCAAGTGTGCAGCCCAGCAGTGAGCCCAACCAGTATTTGACTTAATCCTAATTAATGAAGGACATCTATGCCAAACAGAGTTCATGTAGAAGCAGGACATCCATGCCAAGGAGAATTCCAGCAGCAGCAGACATCTACGCCAAGAAAAGTTCTATCAGCAGTAGGACACGCATGATGAATTCCAGTAGCAATAGGATAGTCATGACAAGAAGAATTCTAAGGGCAGAAGGATACTCATTGAGAGTCCTAGTCCTAGAAGGATAAGCCAAGAGGAAGTCTAGCCATTGTAGAATACAAGATAAGGTAGGAATTCTAGTCTAGGTAGAAAATCAAGAAAGACCAAGAATCCTAATAGAATTAGGAAACATTTGGATAAGGTCTATCTTGATAAAGTTTTAGTTGTCTTAGAAAACTTGTTGACTTAGGAAAACATATCCTAAGTGGATAAGGAACTTAAGTACGAGTTGAAATAGAATAAGGCTGTCTAATACTATAAATACAGCCCATTATTTGTGAGCAGAGATATATGCTCCAAATTTTGTTATTTTCTCATTCATTAATGAAGAATCAAAGGTAAGCATTCTTGCTTACATTCTTGCTTTATGTTTTTGGTTACTCTTTTAAGAGTTGTCTTCCTTGCTTAAGAGCTTAGGTTGAAGTTAAGAGTTGTCTTCTTCAACCAAGGCAAGTTGTGATAGGTTTAAGAGTTGTCTTGCCTATCTAACATATCTTATATATATTAGTTAACCCAAAGGACAGCTTAGGGGACATAAATATAAGAAAAGAACTCAAGAATCAAATAGGGACAGCAAGTTAGGAAGGATTCTAGTAGGCGTGCTGACCCCTAAGGTGTAGAAAAGTTAGGGAAAAAAATCGGGACCCCAACAAATTGGTGCTCTTTGTTGAGAGATCAGCACAATCACAGTGAAAGGTAGCACGATCATCCTAACCAATTAGTGCTAGTTGAGACATCAGCACAAACACAGTCAATTGCAAGGCATCACGGTTACTATGTCATCAAGGCAGCATTCACCCTCACTACAACAGCGAACTAAGGAGGACTTTGGAAGAATTTTGACCTTAGAGAGGAACCGACGCTTACTCAATGACCAGGTAAGTGATATGAAACAGCAGTTATCATCCATCATCCATTCCCTAGAGCAGTTGAAGAGGGATACACCCCAAGTGGCAGGAAGGCAAAGCCAAACCGAGCAAAGAAGGAGCAGCATACTGCCACAGCAACCTAGAAGGCTGCAATCAGAGATCTCACAACACCATGAGCATGAGGAAGATTCTGACCATGAGCAGCTTCCCTCTCAAGAAAGGGGGAGAGTGCACATGAGTCTAGGGTGCATAAGGGAGGTGCCATCGAATTTGCACTCGCCCCATGATCACTATATGATTATAGCAATGATGACGAGGTGCTGGACAGAAGACCCAGCATCATGGCAACCAAGAAGATGTGGAATCACCCATGAGGCAGAACCATGGCGCACCACAAGGAGGAAGGATTGGCATTACAACAGCCCAAGCCACTACACCAAGTGTAAGGTAAAAGTTGAATTCCCTACCTTTAAGAAAGAGAGATCCAACCAAATAGATCTCTAAGGATGAACTATCTTTGAGAAACAAGGTGTAGAGAGGGGTGAAAGGGTTGATTTTGCATCCTATCACTATGTGGGAAAGCCAACCAATGGTAGCATTGGCTTAAGGCCACCTATAGCCGAGAAGGTAGAAGGATAGGCTGGACAAGGTTCACACAAGAATTTATGGACAGATTCAGCCCTTCCAGCATCACCAATATTTGCTCTGAGTCTTATGGGAACTAAGTCTTTCCTTTATAATCAAGAAAAACCAAGAATCCTATTAGGATTAAGATATCTATGGATGAGGTTAATCTTGAAGGAATTCTAGTTGCCCTAGGAAACCTTATCAACTTAGGAATCCTTATCCTAAGTGAATAAGGAACTTTAGTACTAGTAGAACTAGGATACGGTTGTCAAAGACTATGAATACAGCCCATCACTTGTAAGTATACATACATTATTGTCATCATATTATTCATTAGTACAAGATCGTAGGCATTTAGCCATTCTTATTTAATTCTTGTCAATTATCTTATAAGATTTTTCTTGAGATAACTTAAGCTTAAGTCAAGATGAAAAGTTTTCTTCCTTGCTTTAGAGCTAACTTAAAGTTAAGAGTTGTCTTCCTTGCTTCAGAGCTAACTTAAAGTCAAGAGTTGTCTTCTTTAACTAAGGCAAGTTGTGATAAGTTTAAGAGTTGTCTTATTTATCCTATGCATTACTGCAGTATTAAGGTCTCATTCTCTTGTCCCGACTTTTTACGGTTTAGAGGTTGGCATGATCTCAAAAACTTCTTCTTAACTTATTGTCCCACTTGATAAGCTTTAGTCCCTTACATTAGATGGCCTTTAAACTGTCCCACAGGTTCAATGATACACTAATGGATATGTTGGACAGGCAAGACAACTCTTAAGCCTATCACAACTTACCTTGGTTGAAGAACACAACTCGCATTGATTGAGGAAGACAACTCTTAACCTCAATGATATGCCTCAAGGATCTTCAATGGTGAATCAAGATCTAATGGGTATATTTTTTTAGGGTTTTTGTGGATGGAAAGAGGTGTTAGGATATGGTATAGTTGTTAGGTGGATGAAAAGTCGTAATTGAAGTAAGTTATTAGGTCTGTAGAGGTGTTTTAAGGAAGCTAAAGGGTTATGTACGAATTTGAAGTGGGAATGTGATAGGGATAGCTTATGAAAAGTTTAAGAAGAGAAAAAGAAATTTCACTCAATATCAAGAATCAAAATAAAGAATTAAAACTATTTAATCAAGTTTGATAAGATCAAATCGCCACAAACAAGATTACTAGGTTGTTTCGCCATACTCTAAAATAGAAAGACGTAAGAGTGATAAGAATCGATAGATAATAATTAGTTAATCAAGTTTGATAAGATTAGATCGCCACAAACAAGATTACTAGGTTGATTCGCCACACTCTAAGATAGAAAGAAGGAAGAGTGATAAGAATCGATAGATAATTCGCCACTAAACAAAGAATTTGTTTAGATAAGAATTTGGATGCAATGAAGCAAAATTCCGCTTATTCATCAAAATTTTTTAATTACAAGCAATAATGTTGTATTTATAGTGATGACAGCCTTTCCATGTCTAACTTATACTAAAACGCCTAATTCATCTATGATAAGGATTCCTAAGTAAATAAGGACTACTAAGTCATCTAGATTTCTATGAGGATAAGCCTAATATATCGGGTTCCTAATCCTACTTAAAATCTTACTTGTAAAACCCTACTTGATCTCAAACTCCTTGCCTAGTGACATTTCCTGCTGCTGCTAGAATTCTCCTTATCATGGATATCCTTTTGTTAATGAGGATTAATCTTTCTTGGATGGCAGCAACTTCATTTCCATGATTGAGCACATCATCTTCCCCTTGTTAAATTAGATTTGCCCTCAAATCCTTCTCCTCGGTGTCTTTGAAATCATCTTTTAAGTAAGAAGAAAGCTCTCTGACATTAAATGTAGTATAAATATTATAATCTCTTGGCAATTCAACCTTATAAGCATTATCATTCACCTTGTCAACAACTCTAAAAGGACCATCAGCCCTTGGCATTAATTTTGATTTTCTTTGTGTTGGAAACCTTTCCTTGCATAAGTGAATTCAAACTAAATCTCCTAGTGCAAATTGAATTCTTATTCTCCTTTTGTTTGCTAATCGTGCATATTCTTCATTTTTCTTTTCAATTTGTTTCTTCACTCTCATGTAAAGATTTAACAAAATCAACCTTTTTGTTTTCATCAAAGCAAATTCTCTCTTCAATAAACAGTGGCAACAAATCAAGAGAAGTTGTAGGATTGAATCCACAAACTATCTCAAACGGAGAATGCTTCGTTCCACTGTGCACACTTCTATTATAAGCAAAGTCAACATATGATAAACACTAATCCCCTTATTTCATCCTAATCTGATGATAACTACTTTTGAGATCTATTTTAGAAAATTTAGCAGTACCATTTAACTCGTCAAGTATATCATCAAGTTTAGGGATAGGATAGCGATATTTTACCGTAATCTTGTTGATTGCCCTACTATCCACACACATCCGCATGGTTCCATCCTTCTTCGGCACCAATAAAGCTGGTACGAAACAAAGACTCATGGATTCCCTAACATATCCCTTATCAATCAGCTCAGAAACTTGCTTTTGCAACTCTTTAGTCTCTTCAAAATTGCTTCTATAGGCTAGTCGATTTGGCAGAGTTGCCCCTGGCATGAAATCTATTTGGTGCTCAATTCCTCTGTTTGGCGGTAACCCTTTCAATATGTCTTCTGGAAATACATTAGCAAACTCCTTTAAAATTACTTTCACTTAAGTCGGTAGAGTAACATCTCTATTTTGAGTTGCTTCTTTGACACCAGAATAAAGATTGACTCTTTATCAAACAAAGCTTGCTTTACTACTCCTTTGTTGACAAACAAACTCTCTTTCTTTTCTTCTCAAATTCAATTTTATCCTTCTGAATCTGTTGTGGATTAAGAGGCGCTAACACAATCTTTTTGCCATCCTTAACAAAGGAATATGTATTCTTATAACCATCATGAAAAGTTTCTTCTATCATACTGCCAAGGTCTTCCCAGTAAAAGATGACTTGCATCCATAGGGACGACATCACACAACACTTCATCTTTGTATCTACCAATTGAAAAAGGCACCAAAACTTGCTGAGTAACCTTAACATCACCATTGTTATTTAGCCACTGCAATCTATAAGGTTGGGGATGTTTTAGAGTAGTTAAATTTAGTTTTTCTACGAAGGTAGTGGAAGCCACATTTGTACAACTACCTCCATCAATCATAACTCCACACACCTTATTCTGAATTGCACACCTTGTATGAAAGATATTCTCAGGGCTGCTCATCTTCCGTTTTTGCTTGTGTAGTCATGATGCGGCGAACTACAAGCACTTTTCCAATTTCAGCATGTTCTACCTCTTCTTCCTCGCCATATTACAATCCCTTTGCAGCCTCGTTTTCACTCTCCAATTCTCCTTGTGAGTCCTTAAGCACCATTACTCTCCTATTTGGACATTTAGAACGATATGCCCATGTCCAAGGCATTTAAAGCATTTGATGTCTCTGCTCCATTTTGAAGGAATTATTTCTGCCACTTTCTCTTTTCCTTTATCAATAGCTACTGCTGACTTACTAAGACCACTTTTCTCTACTGATTTTGCTATCTTCTTTGAAATGGAAGTCGAATAAGTAGATGATGAATTGATATTTTTGGTAGAACCAGATCTATACAATCCCCTCATTAGTTGTCTCTCCACCTTGATAACAAGTTTAATCACATCTTGCAAAAAAACATATGGTTGCAATTCTGTCATACTTGCAATTTCATACTTTAACCCGCCAAGAAACCTTGCAATCGTTAGTTCTTCTAGTTCTTGCAAGTTACATATCATCATAAGCATCTCATAATCTTCCACACACATGCCCCCTTGCCTTAAACTTTGAAGCTTAAAGTACAGTTCTTATTTGTAATATTCTGACAAAAATCTTCTCTCCATGACAACCTTTCCATGTCTAATTTATACTAAAACGCCTAATTCATCTATGATAAGGATTCCTAAGTAAATAAGGACTACTAAGTCATCTAGATTTCTATGAGGATAAGCCTAATATATCGGGTTCCTAATCCTACTTAAAATCTTACTTGTAAAACCTTACTTGATCTCAAACTCCTTGCCTAGTGACATTTCCTGCTGCTGCTAAAATTCTCCTTATCATGGATATCCTTTGTTAATGAGGATTAATCTTTCTTGGATGGCAGCAACTTCATTTCCATGATTGAACACATCATCTTCCCCTTGTTGAATTGGATTTGCCCTCAAATCCTTCTCCTCGGTGTCTTTGAAATCATCTTTGAAGTAAGAAGAAATATCCCTGACATTGAATGTAGTAGAAACATTATAATCTCTTGGCAATTCAATCTTATAAGCATTATCATTCACCTTGTCAACAACTCTAAAAGGACCATCAGCCCTTAGCATTAGTTTTGATTTTCTTTGTGTTGGAAACCTTTCCTTACGTAGGTGAATCCAAATTAAATCTCCTAGTGCAAATTGGATTCTTGTTCTCCTTTTGTTGCTAACCGTGCGTATTTTTCATTTTCCTTTTCAATTTGTTTCTTCACACTCTCATGTAGAGATTTAACAAACTCAGCCTTTTTGTTTCCATCAAAGCAAATTCTCTCTTCAATAGGCAGTGGCAACAAATCAAGAGAAGTTGTAGAACTGAATCCATAAACTATCTCAAACGGAGAATGCTTCGTTCCACTGTGCACGTTTCTATTATAAGTAAACTCAACATATGATAAACAGTCACCCCCTTCTTTTATTCTAATCTGATGATAACCACTTTTGAGATCTATTTTAGAAAATATAGCAGCACCATTTAACTCGTCAAGCATATCATCAAGTTTAGGGATATGATAGCGATATTTTACCGTAATCTTGTTGATTGCCCTACTATCCACACACATCTGCATGGTTCCATCCTTCTTCGGCACCAATAAAGCTGGTACGAAACAAGGACTCATGGATTCCCTAACATATCCCTTGATCAATCAGCTCAGAAACTTACTCTTGCAACTCTTTAGTCTCTTCTAGATTGCTTCTATAGGCTGGTCGATTTGGCAGAGTTGCCCCTGGTATGAGATCTATTTGGTGATCAATTCCTCTGTTTAGCGGTAACCCTTTCGGTATGTCTTCTGGAAATACATCAGTAAACTCCTTTAAAATTGCTTTCACTTGAGTCGGCAGAGTAACATCTCTATTTTGAGTTGCTTCTTTGACTACCAGAATAAAGATTGACTCTTTATCAAACAAAGCTTGCTTTACTACTCCTTTTGTTGACAAACAAACTCTCTTCCTCTTTCTTCTCAAATTTAATTTTATCCTTCTGAATCCGTTGTGGATTAAGAGGCGCTAACACAATCTTTCTGCCATCCTTAACAAAGGAATATGTATTCTTATAACCATCATGAAAAGCTCTTCTATCATACTGCCAAGGTCTTCCTAGTAAAAGATGACTTGCATCCATAGGGACGACATCACACAACACTTCATCTTTGTATCTACCAATTGAAAAAGGCACCAAAACTTGCTGAGTAACCTTCACATCACCATTGTTATTTAGTCACTGCAATCTATAAGGTTGGGGATGTTTTAGAGTAGTTAAATTTAGTTTTTCTACCAAGGTAATGGAAGCCACATTTGTACAACTACCTCCATCAATCATAACTCCACACACCTTATTCTGAATTGCACACCTTGTATGAAAGATATTCTCACGCTGCTCATCTTTCGTTTTTGCTTGTATAGTCATGATGCGGCGAACTACAAGTATTTTTCCAATTTCAGCATGTTCTATGTCTTCTTCCTCGCCATATTCGAATCCCTTTTCTTTTGCAGCCTCGTCTTCACTCTCCAATTCTCCTTGTGAGTCCTTAAGCACCATTACTCTCCTATTTGGACATTCAGAAGCGATATGCCCATGTCCAAGGCATTTAAAGCATTTGATGTCTTTGCTCTATTTTGGAGGAATTATTTCTGCCACTTTCTCTTTTCCTTCATCAATAGTACTGCTGACTTACTAGGACCACCTTTCTCTACTGATTTTGTTATGTAGTTTAAAATGGAAGTCGAATAAGTAGATGATGAATTGATATTTTTGGTAGAACCTGATCTGTACAATCCCCTCATTAGTTGTCTCTCCACCTTGATAGCAAGTTTAATCACATCTTGCAAAGAAACATATGGTTGCAATTCTGCCCATACTTGCAATTTCATACTTTAACCCGCCAAGGAACCTTGCAATCGTTAGTTCTTCTGGTTCTTGCAAGTTACATCTCATCATAAGCATCTCATACTCTTTGACATAATCTTCCACACACATGCCCCCTTGCCTTAAACTTTGAAGCTTAAAGTACAGTTCTTGTTTGTAATATTCTGGCAAAAATCTTCTCTCCATTAATCTTTTCATGACTCTCCAACTTGTCACCTCACCTAAACCTTCTCTTCTTCGCCTAGTTTTCTTGTTTTCCCACCATAAATTGGCATAATCATTGAATTCAAGAGCTGCCAACTTGCACTTCCTTGGTTCAGAATAATCATAGTACTCAAATACCTTCTCTACTTTTTGCACCCATTCTAAGTACTCCTCGGGTGAACTTGTTCCTCGAAATGCCAGAATCTTTAGCTTAACATCAATTCCATTATCCCTGGTATTTCTTCTCTGCCATAGTCTCTCCCCAGCTTCATTATCTATTTTTGGCTCATCAAGCTCATCCTCTTCATAATAATTAGGCCCTCTAGTTGCTCGCTGCCCTCGTCGTTCATGTCTTCTGGGTTGTTGCTGAATGGTATTCCTTTCCACGGCTTGAATTAAACAGTTAATTTGCTCACTCATCTCTGCTTGCTGGTGTTCAAGTGCTAGGATCTTAGCTTGATCCAAACTTAATCCTCTTGGAACATGAGGAGTTTCTTCTTTCTCCAGACATAATTCTTCCTAAAATTTTCGAGTGAATGAGTTTCTTGATTCAAAGAGGCTCTGATACCAAACTGATATGCCTCAAAGGATCTTCAATGGTGAATCAAGATCTAATGGGTATATTTTTTTAGGGTTTTTGTGGATGGAAAGAGGTGTTGGATATGGTATAGTTGTTAGGTGGATGAAAAGTCGTAATTGGAGTAAGTTATTGGGTCTGTAGAGGTGTTTTAAGGAAGCTGAAGGGTTATGTACGAATTTGAAGTGGGAATGTGATAGGGATAGCTTATGAAAAGTTTAAGAAGAGAAAAAGAAATTTCAGTCAATATCAAGAATCAAAATAAAGAAATTAAAACTAGTTAATCAAGTTTGATAAGATCAGATCGCCACAAACAAGATTACTAGGTTGATTCGCCATACTCTAAAATAGAAAGAAAACGTAAGAGTGATAAGAACCGATAGATAATAATTAGTTAATCAAGTTTGATAAGATCAGATCGCCACAAACAAGATTACTAGGTTGATTCGCCACACTCTAAGATAGAAAGAAGGAAGAGTGATAAGAATCGATAGATAATTCACCACTAAACAAAGAATTTGTTTAGATAAGAATTTGGATGCGACGAAGCAAAATTCTGCTTATTCATCAAAACTGTTTAATTACAAGCAATAATGTTGTATTTATAGTGATGACAGCCTTTCCATGTCTAACTTATACTAAAACGCCTAATTCATCTATGATAAGGATTCCTAAGTAAATAAGGACTACTAAGTCATCTAGATTTCTATGAGGATAAGCCTAATATATCGGGTTCCTAATCCTACTTAAAATCTTACTTGTAAAACCCTACTTGATCTCAAACTCCTTGCCTAGTGACATTTCCTACTGCTGCTGGAATTCTCCTTGTCATGGATATCCTTTTGTTTAATGAGGATTAATCTTTCTTGGATGGTAGCAACTTCATTTCCATGATTGAGCACATCACTCAACCTTAGCATTTAAGCAAGGAAGACGACTCTTAACCTTGATTTAAGCCTAAGTTATCTCAAGATAACTCTTCAAAGATAGCCAACGAAAAGAGAAAAGCAATGGGCAAAAATGTCAAATGCTCATATCTTAATTAATGAATAATGATTAATGAATAATGCTTAAGATTACAAGTAATGAGGTTGTATTTAGAGTAATAACAATCTTGCCTAGTTTAACTAATACTAAAATACCTGATTCTCTTAGATCAAGGATTCCTAAGTGAACAAGATCTCCCAAGACAACTAGAATTCTATCAAGATAAACCTTATTTAAAGGTTTCCTAATTCGGCTAAGATTTTTGCTCTTCTTGATTGCAGAATCTTACTTGGATGAAAACTCATTGCCTTATCTTCTTTCCTATAGCTACTAGACTTCTTCTTGGTGTGTCCTTCTATGGCTAAAATTCATCATGGCCTATCCTATTACTAATGAAACTCACCATGCGTGTTCTATTGTTATTGGAATCCTTCTTGGCATGAATACCCTTGGTCAATTGGGACGAGGATAGAATCTTGTTGGGCCTTACAACTAGGTTGAAAGCCTACTGTGTCCATTCTTCACATGCATATATTCTAGCCCATGCTTGGTTTTGCTGCCTCTTTTACTACCTGTTGCCTCTCTTGCATCCTTCTATGCCTTTCCCATTCTCTCTACCTTCTTAGGTCTTCAACAACCCCCCTCTCTTGTCCTTAAAGTGAAAGTTAGGGAACCATTACTAAATGTCATCATAGTTCTCTCATGTTGCTTCATCGTTAGACAACTAACTCCACTAAATGTGCACTCTCTATACTGCCTCCAATTGGGCGATATGCTATTGGTCCAATTTGATCAAGGACTTTATAGGCCCAAAATACTTCCTAACTAGCTTAGTTGTAGTTAGCTATCTAGCTTTTATCTTTCTTTTAGGATGGATCTTGAGATAAATGTAGTATCCTACCTTGAGCTCTTCTTCCTTTCGTCCCTTTTTAGCTTGTCTCCTCATTCGGTCTCTTGCTTGCTCAAGCTCATGCTTGAGTCTCTTTAAGACCTCGTCTCTTGTTTGAAGTGTGACATCTACTTCATGTAGAGTGTTATTTCCCATGGCCGCATAATAAGTAATGTTCTACACAATTCTGCCCATGTTATATACTCCTCCCACTCGCTTTGATGATCATGGCATAAACATCTCAAATACTACTCTAGAGTTCGGTTAGTTACTTAGCATTAGTTGTTTGTTTATGGATGAAAGGATGATGAAGCAACTAAGTTGCTGCCAAGCTGTGTGAATAGTTCCTCCCAAGACTTGTTCATTAAAACTGTATCTAACAATGAGACAGCATTGTGCATGGGATGCCATGAAGTCTAACCATATGCTTGATGAACTCCTGTGCCACTTCTCTTATCGTGTATGATTGCTTAAGTGGCACAAAGTGTGCATTCTTGCTGAGCTTGTCCACCACAATTAAAATGACCATGCAACTCTTGCTATTAGGCAATCTCATGATGAAATCCATGGTTAAATCATCTCAAACTTGTTCGGGTACTAGTAAAGGTTGTAACAAACCTTTGGACCTGTCACTTTTTGTTTTTGTTTGTTGGCAACTGTCACACTCATGGATTATCTTCTTAACTTTAGCCTTAAGTTCTTTCCACTAAAAGAATAGCTTGATCCACATGTATGTACGAAACCAACCTGAGTGACCTCCTTCCCGTAAATTGTAGAAATGGTTTAAAATCTTTCCCTTTAATCCTAATATGTTTGGTACATATACCCACTGGTTGTGCCAAATATATCCTTGTTTAAGGGTGAATTTACTAGCCTTAGAGTCAAAATTCTTGATCCTTTTCGTAAGCTTTTAGCTATAAGGATCAAGTTCTATAACCTCCTTTATCTCTACTCGCACACTCCATTCTACACCACTGATGGCAATCATCAACACACTCCATTACTTTTTGACAAAGTATCTATCACCTTGTTTTCCTTACCCAGTTTGTAGACTATTTCATACTCATACCCCAATAACTTCATAAGGATCTTCTGCTAATTAGTTATGGTGATTTTTTGCTTCATTAAGCTCCTCAAAGGCTATTGATCTATAACAATAAGAAACTTCCTCTCAAGCAGGTAAAGTCACTATAACTTGACTGTATGGGTGATTGCCAATATCTCTTTGGCATACACTAACCATTCCTTCTTCATAGGCCCTAAGACTTTGCTCATGTATGCAATTGGTCTTTTGGCTTCACTATGAACAGCACCAATTCCATCTTGGCATGAATTAGTGTGTAGCTTGAACGTTTGGTTCAAGTCGAGCAGTGCTAACACTAGTGTCTCACACATAGCTTACTTCAACATTTTGAAAGCATCTTCAATCTTCTTTGTCCATTGAAAATTGTCCTTCTTTAGTAAATTCTTTAAAGGCTTTGCTATGGTGCCATATTTGTGGACAAGTTGGCAGTAGTAACCGGTTAAGCCTAAAAATCCCCTAAGCTCAGTGACACTCTCAAGAGTTGGCCATTATTGCATAGTTTCTATCTTACATTAATGTGACCTAAGTATTCAAGCTCCTCTTGTATAAACGTGCATTTGGATGGCTTGATGAAAAATCGATTTCTTCTCAACACCTCCAACTCCTTTGCTAAGTGTTCCATATATGATCTTCATGGTTCCTAGAATAGACCAAGATGTCATCGAAGAAAACTAGTACAAACCTATGCAAGTAAGGTTTGAAGATGTCGTTTATGACTACTTGAAAGGTGGAGGGTGCATTGTATAACCCAGAGGGCATGACAAGGTACTCATAGTGTCCACCGCATGTCTAGAATGTTATCTTTTGCATATCCTATTCTTTCTCAAAATTTAGTGATATCTGGCTTTTAGGTCCAGCTTAGTAAATAGCTTGGCTCTATGCAATTCATCCTGTATATCATCAATGGTCAAAATAGAAAATCAATCCTTGACAGTAGCTGGTATAGTGCTCGATAATCAGTGCAAAACCTTCAAGTACTATCCTTTTTCCTAACAAACAGAACAAGAGATGAGAAAAGGGGAGTGCTAGGTCAGATAATACCTTGTTGTAGCATCTCTTCCACTTGCCTTTCAATCTCATTCTTTTGGACGTGTGCATACTGGTAAGGTGCTACATTAAACTGCCTTAGTCTCATCAATTAATGGGGATTGCATGGTCATAATGTCTTGAGGGTGGTAGCCCTTATGGTTCCCCTCAAACATCCTTGAATTACTCCAATAGATACCTTACTGCCAAAGGTATGTTTTTATGTATATTCTACCTTTCTTGATGTGCTATTAAGATGGCAAAACATTGTTCTCCCTTTTTGTATAAGCATTCAAGGGTATTTACCTCACAATGATGTGCTGCATTAATGGTTGATGTCTTCCAAGTGTAGTCCTTTCCTTTCCATTAGAAGTGAATGGCCATTGTCTCATAATCGAACATGATTTTCCCCACTATTTTAAGCCAAGCATTGCTTAAAACTATATCAAGGCCGGCCAAGGCTAAAACATGCATCTCAACTGCGATCTTGACACCTTAAATCTGCATCTCTGCTACCTTGATCACTTGAGAACATTTGAGTTTATGTCCACTTACTACTCTCACTTCGAAGGGTGCAATTTTCTTTGGACACAACTGAAGTGTCTTGACTAGTTTAGTGTTGATGAAATTGTTGGTGGCTCTACTATTTATCAACATCAATATATCTTGTCCATTAATGGTTGCAAGCAACCTCATGCTAGTGGGCTTAGTGGTTACCCCTCCTGCATGCAAATTTATCTCACATTTTGCAACATTCTCTAAGGAATGTACTGCCTCAGTTTCTTCCTCACTATCCAAAGGGCTTTCTTGTTCTTTTTCATTGTTTCCATTGTGTTCTTCATCACTCATGACCTTAATGATGTTGATTGGGCCCTTCTCGCACTTGTGGCCTTCATGCCATTTGTCGTTGCACCTGAAACACAAACCTTTTTCCTTTTGTTGATTTCTTCCATTGATAACCTAAGTGGGTCTCTTGGTTTCAAGGGTGCTGCCTTGCTAGATGAGGATGCTTTCCCTAACCTCTTTGAAGGTTGGACAATCTTTAGTGTGTTGCAGGTGATACTCCTTCCATCATTAATAAGCCTTACCAACCGAATGGATTGTGTAAGGGAGTTTGAATCCCTCATTTTACATCCCTGCTCAGCCATGGCATAAGACTATCTAAAAAAGTGTTAATCAATCACTATTCGGCCAATTCCCTACCAATTCCACCAACCTCTCAAACTCCTCTAGATAACTCTCAAGGAATCCTTCTTACCTAATCTTGGCAAGCAGTCCCTTATAGTTAGTCATGCTAGATGGGCCAAATCTAATCACTAATTCTTGTGTGACTTTGTCTAGCCAATCTTCCTTCCTTCACGGCTATAAGTGGCCTTGAGCTAATGCCACCATTGGTTAGCTCTCCCACAAAGGTGGTAGGATGCAAAAATCTACCCTTTCACCCTTCTCAGCACCTTGCTTTTCAAAGTAAAACTTAACCTTGGAAATCAATTCAGTTGGATCCTCTTTTTTAAAGGTTACAAACTAAATCTTTACCTTAGGCTTGATGCAGTGCCAAGGCTATCATAGTGTTGTCTACCCTCCCTTATGATGATTTTGCCTAAAACTTATCCTAATGGTGCGCCATGGTTCTGCCTTATGATGATTTTGCATCTTTCTTGGCTGCTATGATATTGGTCTTTAGTCCAAGACTTCATCTTCATTGTATTCATTACAAGGGTCATGGGACCGATGCACATTCGGTGACGTCTCCTTTCTACTCCCTAGACTCATACACCTTTTCCCTCTTTTCTTGAGAAGGAAGCCACTCATGGTCAGAATCATCCTCAAGCTCATGGTGTCTGTCCCGTGATCTTTAAGCAAAGCCTCCTATCTATGACAGGGTGCTACTCTTGGTTTGCTTAGACTAGATTTGTTTCCCAACCACTCGGGGCATATTCCTCTTTAGCTACTCCAAGGAATGGATGATTGATGATAGCTATTATTTTATATCACCTACTTGATGTGCGTTGGTCCCTCTCTAAGGCTAGGATCCGTCTATAGTTGGTAACTAAGAAGTCTTTACTGGTTTGCTCATGTGGTGCAAGTGATTGCTACCTGGATGTCATAATGATCATGCTGCCGCCACAAAGTGATGGTGATCATGCTATTTCTTAATGGAAGCACCAATTTGTTAGTGTCCCATTTTCTTATCCTAACTTTTTACGGTTTAGGGGTTAGCACGATCTCAAAAACTACTTCTCAATTTGTTGTCCCACCTAATAAGCTTGTGTTAGATGGCCCTTAAACTGTCCCACGAGTTCAATGATACACTAATGAATATGTTGGATAGTCAAGACAACTCTTAAGCTTGTCACAACTTGCCTTGGTTAGGGAAGACAACTTTTAACCTCAACCTTAGCTCTTAAGCAAGAAAGACAACTCTTAACCTTGACTTAAGACTAAGTTATCCAAAGAAAACTGACAAAGATAGAAAAGTAATTGACAAGAATGTCGAATGCTAAGATTTTGATTAATGAATAATGCTTAATGAATAAAACTTAAGATTACAAGTAATGAGGTTGTATTTCAAGTAATGATAGCCTTGCCTAGTTTAACTAATACTAAAATACCTCATTCTCTTAGGACAAAGATTCCTAAGTAAATAATGTCTCCTAAGACAATTAGAATTCTACTAAGATAAACCTTATTTAAAGGTTTTCTAATTCTACTAGTATTCTTGATCTTCTTAATTGTAGAATCCTACTTGGTCTAAACCTCCTTGCCTTATCTTGTTTCCTAAAGCTACTAGACTTCCTCATGGCATGTCTTTCTAAGGATAAAATTCATCATAGTGTATCCTATTGCTACTGAAACTCACTATGTGTGTCCTGCTGCTGCTGGAATTGTTCTTGGCATGGATGTCCTTGGTCGATTAGAACAAGGTCATAATCTTGTTGGGCCTTACTATTGGGCTGGACGCTTATTGTGTCCACTTTTGATGTGCACGTGTTCTGCCCCATGCTTGGTTTTACTGCCTCCTTTGCTACTTGTCCCCTCTTTTACAACCTCTCATGCCTCTCCCATTCCCTCTGCCTCTGTAGCTCTTCAACACAAAACCACGGGACAGCGATCCCACACTCGCTCAAAGGTTTAAGTTGGGTTCGCAAGTTCGTCCTATGCACTTTTGCAAGTTGTAGGATGCCGCACCCATGCCTGCATAAAGCTTTTGGTCACATTTAAAAGTTTTTCCTATGCACTACCACCGTCGCAGGACACTGCTCCCCTACCGGCATGCAGGTTTAAGTCACTTCCACAACTTTGTCCCTCACACTTCCGTAGGCGCGGGACGTCGCTTCCTCAAGTTCATCCCACGCACTGCTGTGCGTGTGGGATGGCACTGCCATGCCCACAAAGAGGTTTTGCTCACTTCTGCATGTTTATCCCATGCACTATTACAGTGTTAGGGTCTCGATTTCTTGTTCTAACTTTTCTACACTTTAAGGTAGCACAACTTTGAAAGTTCCCCTTAGCTACTGTCCCATTTGATTCTTGAGTTTTTTACCTTATTTATTATCCCCAAAATTGTCTTGTGGGATTGATTAATGAATAAAAGATATGTTGGATAGGCAAGACAACTCTTAAACCTATCACAACTCGCCTTGGTTGAAAAAGATAACTTTTAACTTCAACCTAAACTTTTAAACAAGGAAGACAACTTTTAACCTTGACTTAAGACAACTCTTCAAAGATAACTGACAAAGAAACTAAATAATGGCCAAGAATGTCAAATGCTTAAGTTCTAGGATTAATGAATAATAACTTGACAATAATGTATAAAGTGTATGGTTATAAGTTATGAGGCTATATGATGTGCTCAATCATGGAAATGAAGTTACTGCCATCCAAGAAAAATTAATCCTCATTAACAAAGGATATCCATGCTAAGAAGAATTTCAACAGCAGCAGAAAATATCACTAGGCAAGGAGTTTGAGATCAAGTAGGGTTTTACATGTAAGATTTTAAGTAGGATTAAGAACCCGATATATTAGGCTTATCTTCATAGAAATCTAGATGACTTAGTAGTCCTTATTTACTTAGGAATCCTTATCGTAGATGAATTAGGCGTTTTAGTATAAGTTAGACATGGAAAGGCTGTCATTACTATAAATACGGCATTAGTGCTTGTAATTAAACAGTTTTGAGGAATAAGTGGAATTTTGCTTCGTTGCATCCAAATTCTTATCTAAACAAATTCCTTGTTTAGTGGCGAAATTATCTATCGATTCTTATCACTCTTCCTTCTTTCTATCTTAGAGTGTGGCGAATCAACCTAGTAATCTTGTTTGTGGCGATTTGATCTTATCAAACTTGATTAACTAGTTTAATTCTTTATTTTGATTATCGAAATTTCTTTTTCTTCTTTTTAAACTTTTCATAGGATATCCCTATCACATTCCCACTTCAAAATTCGTACATAACCCTTTAGCTTTCTTAAAACACCCCTACAGACCTAGTAACTTACTCCAATTACGAATTTTCATCCACCCAACAACTATACCATATACCAACACCTTTTTCCATCCACAAAAACCCCAAAAAAATATACCCATTAGATCTTGATTCACCATTAAGATCCTTGAGGCATATCACTATATTTATAACTTATGACAGCCTTGTCCTCGTTCAATTAGTACTAAAGTTCTTTATTCACTTAGGACAAGGATTCCTAAGTTAATGAGGTTTCCTAAAGACAACTAAAAATTTTTCAAGATTGACCTTATCCAAAGATACCCTAATACTGCTATGATTCTTGGTCTTTATTAATTGTAGAATTCTACTTAGACAAGAATTTTTATCCTATCTTATCTCTTAAAGCTATTGGACTTCCTCTTGATGTATCCCACTATCCCTAGACTTCTCCTTGGCATGAATTCCTTGCTAATGCTGAATTCTTGCAGTTGTCTTGCTACTGTTGAAATTCCTTTTGACTTGATCATCCTTCCGTATTTAGAATTCCACCATGTGTGCACTATTGTAGCTAGAATCCTTCCTGGCTTATTTGTCTTTATTCAATGAGGACAGTGTCAGAACCTTGCCAGGCATCATTATTAGGCTGGATACATGTTGTGTTCCATCTTAATGCGCACATGTTTTGGCCCATGCTTGGATCTATTGCCTCCCTTGCTGTTTATCGCCTCTCTCGCATCCTCTTATGCCGCTCTTGCTCCCTTTGCCTCCTAAGGTCCTTAACGATCTCCCTTTCTTAAAGACTCACCTTATCCTCATGGTGAAAGTTAAGAAACCGCTATTGGATATTGTCATAGTCCTCTAATATATCTTCATCCTTAGGCGAATAACTCCACTAGATGAGCGCTCTCCATACTAGCCTTCTATTGCATCCATAGCTGACTATGCGAAATCCTAAGGCTTTCTTCGATTACTGCCCAAGGTGATCTTCCCTAAAAACATCAAGTGATCCCTCATTCACTTGTCTTACATCTCTTAACTTGTTCCTTAACAATGAAATATGAAACATCATATGAAGTCTAAATGCAGGTGGCAGTCTTAGGTGATAAGCTACTGCTCCAACACACTCCATTACCTCATAAGGTCCAAAATATTTGCTAGCAAGCTTTGCTATAGTTGGCTTTTTGACCTTTATATTTATTCTAGGATAGATTTTAAGATAGATATAGTCACCTAGCTTAAACTTTTCTTCCTTCCTTCCTTCCTTTGTTAGCTTGTCTTTTGATTCGGTTTTATGCTTGCTCAAGCTCATGCTTGAGTTTCTTCAAGACCTTGTCTCTTGATTGAAGTGCGACATTCATTTCATGTATGTTGTTATTTCCCTTGGTATAACTTGACAATCTCTAGGGTAGCCTTACATATACGGCTTGGTAGGGCGTCATCTTAATTGCCACATGATCAATAATATTATTCCACAATTCTGCCCAAGGTATGTACTCCTCCCAATTGTTTTGATGATCATGGAAAAAACACCTTAGACACTGCTTTAAGGTTTCATTGGTTACCTCACTTTGGCCCGTCTGTTTATGGATGAAATGCGAATGAGGCAGCCAAGTTGCTGCCTAACTGTGTGAAAAGCTCCTCCTAAAACTTGCTCATGAAAACAATATCTCTATCGAACAACATGGTGTGAGGTATGCATGAAGTCTTACCACGTTCTTGATGAACTCTTATGCCACTTCTCTTACCGTGTATGGTTGCTTGAGTGGCACAAAGTGTGCACTCTTACTGAGTCTGTCCACCATGGTTAAGAACACCATGTACCCCTTGCTATTGTGCATTCCCATGATGAAATCCATGGTTAAGTCCTCCCAAACCTGTCCCGGTACTAGCAAAGGTTGTAATAATCCTTTAGTCTTGCCACCTTCTACTTTGGTTCATTAACAAGCATCACATTCTCAAATTAGCTTTTTCATTTCATCCTTAAATGTTCCAACCAAAAGAAGAGCTTGATCCACATATAAGTATGGAACTAGCTTGAATATCCTCCTTTCTGTGAGCTGTTAAAATGACTCAAAATCTTCCCTCTTAGTCTTGGTATGTTTAATACATACTCTTGCTAGTTGTGGCAAATATATCCACTCTTAATGTTAATTTTGATGAAAGAATGAGAGAATTACAGCTAAAGAAAGAAAGATGAAGAAGATGAGAGAATTATTTTCTACTTTTTATTCAATCTACAAATATTTACATATCTTGTACTTATATACACAATATCCTAACAACTAAGTAAAAACTTACTTTACTTTTCTAACAGCTAGGTATAATATATAATAGCACATCTTTCAATTTCAATAAACTAGTTATTATTTTGTCTTTTAGTGACAATTAAAAACTTACTGTTATTTTGCTCTTTAGTGATTTAGCATAGACCAATCAAAGAGTTATTTGGACTTTTCACCTTCACCTTCAATCTCTTCATCTCCAATGTAGCACTGTCACGATGCTAGCATGAATTTGGAGATTGATCAATCAGCTTTATTTCAACACTCCACCTTAAGTTGGGCTTGAAGATGTTATTCTAATTCAACTTGCTTATTGCGATCCCGATATGTTTTTTAGTGGGAGCCTTTGTGAATAAGTCTCTTAGTTGATCTTCACTTGGACCATAAAAGGTGTAAATGGTCTTATTTTGAACTCTCTCTAATAAAGTGACAATCCACCTCAATGTGCTTCATCCTCTCATGGACCACCGGATTGGAAGCTCTACAGGTTGTTGCTTTGTTGTCGCAAAAATAGTTTCATTGGTGCTTCAGTCTTGAACCCCAAATCTTGAATTAAAGCCTTTAACCAAATCAGCTCACATGTTGCACTTGCCATCACTCGATACTCTGCTTCTGCACTTGACCGTGCTACCACACTCTATTTCTTACTCTTCCAAGTTAACAAGTTTTCTCTAACAAATGTGCGATATCCAATAGTTAACTTTCTGTCTTTTACATTTTTAGCCCAATCTACAACACTATATGCTAGGATCTCATGGTGACCATTCTTTAGCAAGTGTAAACCTTGCCCTGGTGTTCTTTTAAGGTAGCAGAGGATCCGATTCACCATGTCCATATGGTTGGTCATTGGTTGTTGAATGAATTGACTGACCTGATTCATAGCAAAGCTAATGTCAAGTCCAGTAATAGTTAAATAAATTAACTTACTGACAATTTGTTGATATTGTTTAACATTCTGAATTGGCTTGGGATGCTTCTCTTTGTCTTTTTCTTTGTCCTTTCGCCTATAGGTATTTTCGATTGGTGTTGAAGCTAGCCTTGCACCTAATTTGCCTGTTTCACCAAATAAATCAAGTGTATATTTTCTGTGGCATAGAAATAGTCCCTTTTTAAAGTGGGCAATTTCTATTCCTAAAAAATATCATAAGTATCCAAATTTTTTAATGTCAAAAATAGATTTAAGATATGATTTACTGCAACTAATGCCCATTTGGTCACTACCAGTAATGATAATGTCATCGACATAAATGAGAATCACTGTATTTCATCTTTGGAATGTTTGGTGAATTTGGAGGACTCAGCCTCACTTTTAGTAAAGGCTTGGCAACTCAGAACATTGTGCAATTTAGAGTACCAAGACCCTAAGGGATTGTTTAAGGCTATAGATTGCCTTTCTAAGCTTACAAAATTGTGATTTGGGAATGTTAGTCCCATACTCTTCAGGTATTCTCATGTATACTTCCTCTTTTAATTCACATTGTAAGAAGGCATTTCTTACAACTATTTAATATAATAGCTAATCATAATTAACAACTAAGGACATAAAGACTCTAATGAAATTCATTTTGGCTACGGCGGAAAAAGTCTCGATATAATTAATACCATAGGTTTTAATGAAGCCTTTAACCACTAACCTAGCCCTATATTTTTTAATAGTTCCACCACTCTTAAGCTTTGTTTTATAAACCCATTTGCAGCCAACAATCTTTTTCTCTTTAGGAAGTGGAATAATATCCCACATTAAATTATGAATTAGAGTCTTAAGCTCTTCATTCATCGCATTTCTCCAAATTGGGTTGATTTGGGTCTCTTAGTAACTAGAAGGTTCTTGAATATCATCAATGGCATTTAGAAAAGCTTTATACTGATCTTTAATGTGATCATGAGTATAGTAGCTTTGAATAGGGTGATTAGTCACATAGTTACCATGATAAAACACTCTAGTTTTCATCCATTCAGAGGTTGGTTTTTTAATCGGAGTGAATCTTTAGAGTGTGGGTAGCATAATCATCACTACCCATAAATTGATTTGGTGTGTCATGGTTACTAATTTGGTCATCTCCAAGGTGATATGAATCAATCTCAACAAGAGAGAACTCGCCTTGGGCAAAAGTAAGTTCATTCTCATCATTTGTTTGTTTAAGAGAGTAAGGATCATTCTCTTTTTGAGATGATTCCTCTTAAATTTCTTGCTTATTATGGGCATTCTTTCTAAGTTCAAGAATGGGCCCTTTTGTGTGGATAGTGTCAATAATAGGACTTAGGGTGAAATTACCCACATCCTCCCCCTTACCATTAGATTTGAGTTCATGTTTTTCAAAGGTTCATTTTCTAAAAAAATGATGTTTCTAGATACAAACAACCTATTTGTTTTAGGGTCAAAGAATCTATAACCCATTTTGGTTGTGGCATAACTTAGGAATATGAATTTTTGACTTTTATAGCTAAGTTTATCCCTATTGACTACTAAGGAATATCAACATAACATATGCATCCAAAAATTTTAAGATATGAAAGATTTGGCTTATGATTAAACATTACCTCATTTGGAGTCTTGCCTTTCAGAACCTTTATTGGTGTTCTATTTATCAAATGAACAGCCATTTGGTTGCTTTAGAAATGTTTAGGAATATAATGGTACAACATCATTGATCTTCCAACTTCAAGGATATGTCTATTCTTTCTCTTTGCCATTCCATTCTATTCTGAAGTGTATAGCCATGTAGTTTGATGTACAATCCCTTCACTTACCAAGTATTCCTTAAAGGAATTTTTGAAATATTCTCTACCATTATCAGTTCTAACCATTTTAATTTTTTTGCCAAATTGGTTAGTAAAAAAAAGCATAAAGCGTTTAAAGCATAATAATGTGTCCAATTTGCATTTTAAAGAGTATACCCACGTATATCTAGATTTGTGATCAACAAATGTAACAAAGTATTTATAGTTATCATGAGATGTCACAAGAGCAGTCCATAAATTACAATCAATTAAATCAAAAACATCATCACATTCATATTCTGACAATACAAAAAGAAGTCTAGTTTGTTTTCCTAAAATACATGTTGCACACATAAAAATATAACAATCATTTAAATCAAGAACTAGATAATTCAAAATGTGATTAGAAGGATGTCCCAGTCATGCATGCCACAGCTCATGTGAATGAATTTGTTTAGTGATCCTGAAAACTTATTTTGCGTCAATTAGCATGTAAAGGTCATAATTAACAAAACATTCACCAATCTTCTTCCTGGTATAATATCTTGAAAAATCACTTTATTGTGACCAAATATAGTAATACGATTTTAGTCCTTAGTGAGTTTACTAACTGATAATAGATTGGAATCAAAATTAGGAATATAAAACCCTTTAGTATGTCTTGAAAACAAATCTAAACCTATCGAGTACTTAATGTGAACATGTTTTCCCATTAGCAACTTTAACACTTTGTATTTTCTTTAAAGGATGTAGTCCAGATGCTTTATTTATATTTCTAAATATATAATGACTAGCACCTAAGTCTATAATCCATGGTTCAAGATTATTGCAAGAGTTAAAGTGAGAGTTAAGAAGAGCATCGTCCTCCTATTTGCTTTTACGAGTATTGGGTTGGGTTCCAAGTGCTTTCATATTGATTTGAAGTTGGTTCCTTATCACGTTGGCAATATCATCAAGACAAAAGGAGTGGACACTTGAAGTCTCGGTAATGCGAGCTAATGTGCACTTGGAACACTATGGATACTTTGATTTGAAACTTTACCCTTCTTAAATCGTGAAGGCATAAGTTCTGGGTGAAGAAGCCAATATTGATCTTTAGAGTGACCATTCTTGTGACAATGGTCACTTTTTGCATGGTTTTGGTTATTGTTGTTTCCCTTTGACTTGGTCACTAAGGCTTCACTTTTAAGCTTCTCTTGAGCCAAAAAAGCATTATCTCCACCTTATGGTCATGGCTGTTTACGTCTACAACATGATGGGTTGTTTCTTCCTTATTAATCATGTAACAAACCTTTTCAAAGGAAGGTATTTCATTACTTCTCAGTATATGGTTCTGAATGTCATTAAACTTGAAGTTCAAGCTAGCAAGGTAAGTAAACACCTTATCCTCATTAGCATGTGCAAGAATAATGGCAATGTCATTAGTTTCTGGCGTAAGAGTGAAGCTCATCCCAAGCCTCAACAAATTTTCCCAAGTGTTCAACCAAGCTCATCTTACCTTGGTTAAGCTTATTAACAAAAGATTTAGGCGCATACACTTCATGAGATTCTTTTATTAACCATAGATTCTCTTTATAAAATCCCAAAACTCTTTGAAAGTCTTGGCATTAGAGAAGATACCAATCAAGCTTGGTTCTATTGAGCTAAAGATCCAAGTTAGAACCATTTTATCTACTTGAAACCATTCTTCAAATCCATCATCATTCAAAGGTCTCTTAACCTTTGCCGTGACAAACTCGTATCTACCTTTACCACACAAAGCATTTGTTGTAACCTTATAAAGAATTATGCAATCCAGATCTATATGGAATGTGACTACTTTTGGTTGCCAAAACATATATGACATCTCTTAGAGCCGAAAGGAATCTGTTAATATTTTGACCTTCTTTGAGACGCTCTCCTTGCACATCATCTCTTGTCAGTCTTTCATTGCCTGCCAAGTCCACAAGCCAATGCTTGCTCTTGGCGCATTCACCATTAATTAAGTTCTCGCCATTTTCCATTATACAAAGCATGCTGATTGAAAAAGGTCAGTATTTGTCAAGTTCAATTAGTCATAAGAAAATACCTAAAAGAAAAAGGAAACCTTTTTCAAGAAAATTTAGAAAAAGGAAGTAGAGCTCATTAATAGTGGGATCGGCTGCTATGCTCATTCACATTATTGGATCCAACAGATCTTATTGCTCCTAACCTGAAGTACATTCTAGGCTTCCTAAATGCCATTGACATTAGCTTCCACAACGCCTGGAACATGATAAGACCGTTCAAAAGATTGCTCTATCTACAACCTAGAAATGACCAAAAAAATACTTAATTAGGAATTCTGTTGCCAGACAAATTTCTATTTGCTACTTATGTCACCATTGGGTCTACACTCAAAGTTCAACAATTTAGTTTCTGTTTTCCTTTTAGTACACAAGTAATAAAAGAAGCTGAAATTTTATTTTTTTTATCTAGGTGATGTAGCCAAAAAGTCTCTGAACTGCTCATTGTAGATTGAAGCACACTAACAAGCATGTTGTAACTAAGTGTAACTCCTTTCCTTCGCAATTTCAAACTACTGCTCGAGAGTCCTATAATTGACTCCATTGTTTTGTTTAACGCCTTTCAGTGTAAATGTCTTACTCACTCCTGTTTGTCCGTAAGCAAATATGCAAATATTATATGCTTCTACGACTAAAATCATCAGCAAGAAAGCATCCGCAAACACATCCACTGTTGAGGCAAACAAAAACCCCTGTAATATAATTGGATATAGTCTACAATAGTTACACAGCAAGCTAACATCTCCTCTTTACTTAATGGACGGCACTGGCAGAAAACCCTAATATTACTTGTTACCGACTATATATATAAATGTTACTAAGTTGACATTTTCTTTACATAGTGCAAAAGATGAATCACCAAATCACTTAACAAGGGAAGGAAAAAACATGCATCTTGTTGCTTGAATTTGGTTATAAAGCTCCTTTCTTTTTGCTTCCTCTTCACTATACGTCATTTTAAATTCCTCACACTACACAACTGCGAAGTTAACCAATGAGTGTAGACAAAACAAAGGATAAATCTTTACAGCTCACTAACTGTGTAATTCAAAAAAACTCAATTCCTGAACTACAATAATCATGTTATTCAACTCAAGTACTGAGTTAGGGTATTCATGCGCTTTGCCACAGAGTTAAGAATGTTCTTTCTTCATCATCTACATAAACATTCATTAAACAAATGCATGGTAAGAAACTAAGTATCAAGAATAAATATTGAAATATACTAAGGAAATTTTAAGATGTGATCCAAAAAAATTGTCAACATTTACCTTTACTTTCTCTTGTAAATCAATGACTGCCACTGAGCAGTAGTTTTTGTCATGCCCTTGGCTGCTAGTAATATTCTTCATATTTTCAACTTGTTTTACCACAATTTGATCTAACCAAAAAATTATGGATCAAAATCAAAAAGGTTCCAACTTTTTAAGGAGAATCTTCCTCTGTTTTATTTAATGCTTCCCAGTGTAAATGTCTTATCTATTCTTGTTTACCTATCAAGAAATATACAAACATTGTATCCATCTAGGACTGAAATTACCAGTAAGGAAGCATCTGCAAACACACCCACTGTTAAGGCAAACAAAAACTCTAGTAATATAATTGGTAACAGTTCAAATATAATTTTCAAAGTCTTTTTAGTGGAACTACTAGTTAGAACCCCGAGGTTCCCTTTTTTTGCTACATAAAAGTCTACAACAGTTGCACAGCAAGTTGATATCTACTCTTTACTTGATGGACGGCACCGGCAAAATACCTTGATATTACCTGTTACCAATTTTATATATAAGTATTTCAAAGTTAACATTCTCTATACATAGTGTAGCATATGCATCACCAAATCACTTGACAGGGGAGGAAAAAGACATGCCTCTTGTTGCCTAAATTTTTTTATAAAGCTCCTTTCTGTTTGCCTCCTCTTCACTGTAGTTCATTTTAAATTCCTTACACTACACAATTGCAGAGTGAACCAATGAGTGTAGACAAAACAAAGGGTAACTCTTTACAGCTTACTAACCGTGTGATTCAAACAAAGCCAATGCCTAAACTCCAATAACCATTTTATTCAACTCAGGTACTAAGTTAACGTACTCATGTGCTTCGCCAGAGAGTTGAGAATGTTCTTTCTTCGTCATCTGCATACACATTGTTTACACAAATGCATAGTAAAAACCTAAGGATCATGAATAGATATTGAAATATATTAAGGAAATTTTAAGATTTGATCTAGAAAAACTATCAACATTTATCTTTACCTTCTCTTGTAAATCAATGACTGCAACTGCCCAATAGTTTTTGTCATACTTATAATACTAGTAATACTCTTTATATTTTCAGCTTGTTTCCCCACAGTTTGATCTAACCAAAAAATTATGGATCAAAATTAGACAAGTTCTAACTTTTAAAGAGAATGTTCCTCTGTTCTATTCAATGCCCTCTAGTGTAAATGTCTACCTTGTTCATGTTTGCCTGTAGGCAAATAAAAGAACATTATATCCATCTAGGACTGAAATTACCAGCAAGGAAGCATCAGCAAATACATCCACTATTGAGGCAAACAAAAACACTAGTATGATAACTTGTAACAATTCAAATATAATTTTCAAAGTCTTTTTGGTGAAATTGCTTGTTAGAACCCTAAGGTCTCCATCTTTTGCTACATTAAAGTCTACAACAGTTGCATAGCGAGCTGATATCTCCTCCTTACTTAATGGACGGCACCATAAGAAAACACTGATATTACCTGTTACAAATTATATACATAAGTGTTTCTAAGTTCACATTCTCTTTACATAATGCAGCAGATGCATCAACAAATAACATAACTAGGGAGGGAAAAAAACATGCCTCTTGTTGCCTGAATTTAGTTTTGCTTTCTCTTCGCTGTACTTCATTTTAGATTCCTCACACTGCACAACTGCAGAGTGAACCAATGAGTGTACACAAAACAAAGGGTAAATCTTTACAGCTCACTAACTATGTAATTCAAACAAACCCAATCCCTGAACACCAATAACCACTTTATTTAGCTCAGGTACTGAGTCAGCGCATTCATGTGCTTCGTTAGAGAGTTGAGAATGCTCTTTCTTCATCACCCGCATACACATTAATTACACAAATGCATGGCAAGAAACTAAGTATCAAGATTAGATATTTAAATATGTTAAGGAAATTTTAAGATGTGATCCAGAAAAATTGTCAACATTTACCTTTACTTTCTCTTGTAACTCAAGAAGTGCAGCTGCCCACTAGTTTTTATGATGCTCATACCTACTAATAATATTCTTTATATTTTCATATTGTTTCCCTACAGTTTAATCTAACCAAAAAGTTATGGATTAAAATCAGAAAGGTTCCAACTTTGAAGGAGAATGTTCCTTTATTTCCTTTGGTGCCCTCCAGTATCAATGTCTTCCTCATTCCTATTTGCTAGTAAGAAAGTATACAAACATTGTATCCATCTAGGACTAAAATCACCAACTAGGAAGCATCAGCAAACAAATCCACTGTTGAGGTAAATAAAAACTCTAGTAATATAATTAGTAAGAGCTCAAATATAATTTTGAAAATCTTTTGGGTGCAACTGCTTATTAGAACCTTGAGGCCTCCATCTCTTTCAACATAAAAGTCTACAATAGTTGCACAGCGAGCTGATATCTCCTCCTTACATAATGGACAGCATCTGCTAAAAACCTAGGTATTACTTCTTACAATTATATATTTAAGTGTTTCTAAGTTGACATTCTCTATACATAATGTAGCAGATGCATCATCAAACCACTTAACTAGGGAGGGAAAAAGCATACCTCTTGTTGCCTTAATTTTGTTATAAAGCTTCTTTCTTTTTGCTTCCTCTTCACTATACTTCATTTTAAATTCCTCACACTGCACAACTGTAAAGTAAACCAATGAGTGTAGACAAAACAAAGGGTAAATCTTTATAGCTCACTAACTATGTAATTCAAACAAACCTAATACCTGAACTCCAACAGCCATTTTATTCAACTCAAGTATTGAGTCAACGCATTCAATTCCTCATTTTTGGATTTGTAAATCAGAGAGCCCATTCATTACTAATTACATTTCCGGTATTACTGGACTATCCATGACATTGGTAATGAAAGACTGATGGTTATTGTTATACTTAGAATGAGTGTCTCTTAGATTAAACTTGTTGGATGCATGTTTTAGGTGTCCTGATGAATAACCATTTAATCTTCAACACTGGTCTCGCACATAATTGTCTCAATCATAGTAAGAACAATGTAAAGGTTTATGATTAGATTGAGTTAGAACAAGAAAAAGGACCTTACCCATGCCGAACAACCAAAGCTATCAATTCATCCCTTCAAACTACCATAGCAGAGGTCTTTGTTGTCTCACTTATAGCACCTAAGCTTCTTTACTTTTCTTCCTGTCAAATAGAAGAGTGAACTTCTATTAACATTAGGCAATGGGTAAGTTATGCCCTCAGAACTTACATTAATCTGAGTATGTTATTGCTTAATCCACAAGAGCAAACAATGTCATTATAGAAGCCTAGTTCATCCAATAATTTTTTTAGTGTTGTGTAATATGTTATAATGATCATCTAATCTTATGTGAGACAAAAGAACTAAGAAGATAGAAGGATCATGAAAGGCATAAAAGGATGCAAGAGTGGCAACATGTAAAAATGAGTTAGCAAAACAAAGCATGGGCCAAAACATGTGCGCGTTAGGCATAGTCATAGCAAGCGTACAGCCTAGTAGTGAAGCCCGGCAGGTTTTTGACTTAATACTAATTGACAAAGGACATCCAAGCCAAGAGGAATTCCAGCAGTAGTAGGACATGCAAGAAGAAGTTCAGCAGCAATAAAAAACAAGATAAGGCAAGGACTTTAAGTTCAAATGGGACTCTACAATCAAGAAGATCAAGAATTCAAGTAGCGTTAGGAAACCTTTAGTTAAGGCTTATTTTGATAGAGTTCTAAATGATTTAGGAGTCCTTATTAACTCAAGAATCCTCATCATAAGAGAATTAGGTGTTCTAGTACTAATTAAATATGGCAAGGCTATCATTACTACAAATACAGCCTTATTACTTGTATTCAAAAATCTTTGTTAAGCTTTAATCATTAATCAGATAATTCAACACTCTTGTTATTGCCTTTCTATCTTTTAATTATCTTTGAAGAGTTATTTCAGGATAGCTTGAGCTTAAGTCAACTTTAAAAGTTGTCTTCCTTGCTTAAGAGCTAAAGTTGAGATTAAAAGTTGTATTTCTCAACCCTCAACCAAGGCAAGTTGTGACAGGTTTAAAAGTTGTCTTGCCTGTCCAACACATCCATTAGTGTGTAATTGAACCTCAAGGATAGTTTATGGGCTATTGCACTTAAGGAACTCAAGTCAATCAAGCAGAGCAGCAAGTTGTGAAGCAAGTTTGAGATCGTGTCATCCCCTTAAATTGTAAAAATTTGGGGCAAGAATTCAGGACCCTTACAAAATTGGTGCTTTTGTTAAGAAACAGCATGATCACCATATCATTGAAAAGGCAACACGGTCACCATGTCATCAAGGCAGCTTTTACCCTCACCACATGAGTAAATCGGTGAAGACATTTCAATCACCAACTGAGGAAGGATCCTAGCCTTAGAGAGGGACTAGCGCATAATCAATGACCAGGTAAGTCATATAAAATAGTAGTTATCGTCCATTATCCATTCGCTAAAGCAATTGAAGAGGGACGCACCCCAAGTGGAAGGAAAACAAATCTAATTTGAATAAACCAAAAGCAGCACCCTGGCATGGCCATCTAGAAGGCCTCATTCGGAGATCACACAGCACCATGAGCATGAGGAGGATTCTGACCTTGAGCAGCTTCCCTCTCAAGAAAGGGGGAGAATACGCATGAGTTTAGGGAGCAAAAGGGAGGTGTCACCAAATTCGCACCAACCCCACGCCCCTTATGATAGTATAGCAATGATGAGGTCTTGATCAGAGACTAACATCATGGCAACCAAGAAAGATGCGAAGTCATCATCAGGCAGAACCATGGCCCACAACTAGAAGGGAGTATAGACAAAGTTATGATAGCCCTAGACACTACATCAAACTTAAGGTAAAGATTGAATTCCCAACCTTTGAAAAAGGGGATCCAATCAAATGGATCTCCAAGGTAGAATTTTACTTTTAAAAATAAGCCATTAAGAGGGGTGAAAAGGTAAAGTTTGCATCATATCACCTCTATGGGAAAGCCAACCAATGGTGGCTTTGGCTTAATGCCACTTATGGTCGTGAAGGAAGGAGAATTAGGTAGACTCGATTCACACATGAATTAGTCAATAAATTTGGCCCGTCTAGCATGACAAACTATGACGAACAACTTGTCAAGATTAGGCAGGAAGGATCCCTTGAAAGTTATTTGAAGGAGTTTGAAAGATTAGCAAAGTTGGTTAGGAAGTGGCCGAATAGTGCATTGATTGGCATTTTTCAGGATGGCTTGTGCCTTGGCTAAGCAATAAGGTCAAGATGAGGGATCTGACTTCCCTCACACAATGCATTAGGTTGGCAAGAGTCATCAATGATGGGAGGAGTATCACATGCAGTACACCTAAAATAGCCAAACCTTTGGAGAGGTTAAGGAAGGTTTCTTTATCCAGCAAAGTAACACCCTCAAAACCAAGAGACCCCATCAAGTTATCAATAGAAGAAATCAATAAAAGGATAAAAAAAAAGGTCTATGTTTCAGGTGCAATGATAAGTGGCAATAGGCCAAGTGCAAGAAAGACCTATTCAATGTCATTAAAGTTGTGAGTGATGAAGAGCACAAGGGAAGCAGTGAAGAAAAATGAGAAAATCGCATTGACAGTAAGGAAAAAATCGAGGCAGTACATTCCTTGGAGAATACAGAAGAAGGTAAGATAAATTTGAGTACAGTAGAGGCAACCACTAAGCCCACTATCATGAGGTTATTCACAACTATTAATGGACAAGAGATATTAATGTTGATAGACAGTAGAGCCACCCACAATTTCATCAACACTAAACTTATTAAGACACTTTGGCTATGTCCAAAGAAAATTGCATCCTTTGAAGTAAGAGTTGTAAGTGGATAGAAACTCAAGTGTTCTTAGATGATCAAAGCAGTAGAGATGCGGATTCAAGGTGCCAAGATTGAAGTTAAGCTACATGTTTTTTCCTTGGCATGCCTTGATATACTTTTAGGCAATGCTTAGCTTAAAACAGTGGGGAAAATCATGTTTAACTACGAGACAATGGCCATACACTTCCAATGGAAAGGGAAAGACTGCACTTGAAAGGCATCAACCACCATTGTAGAACAATATTGCGAGGTTAGTACCCTTGAACGATTGTATAAGAAGGGGGCACAATGCTATGCCATCGTTTTGGCTACAAGTAATGAAAACACAATAGGCCATCAAAAGGGGCAGAACACACATAAAGATATACCTTCGATAGTAAAGAGCCTACTTCAGCAATTCAAGGATGTCTTAGAGAAACCACAAGGCTTACCACCCTCAAGACATTATGATCATGCAATCCCCTTAATCAATGAGACTAAGGCAGTTAATGTGACACGTTACCCATAGGCACACTTTAAAAGAATGAGGTTGGAAGACAAGTGGAAGAGATGCCAAAACAAGATATTATCTGACTTAGCGCTTGTCCTTTTTCATTTGTTGTTTTGTTAGGAAAAAGGATGGTATTTGCCAGTTTTGCACTAATTACCAAGCACTTAACCAAACTATTGTTAAGGATCGATTTTCTAACAATTGATGATATGCTAGAAGAATTGCATGGAGCCAGTCTATTTACCAAGTTAGACCTAAAAGCCAGATATCACCAAATTCGAATGAAGGAAGAGGATATGCAAAAAACAGCATTCCGGACACATAGTGGACACTATGAGTACCTTATAATGCCCTTTAGATTATGCAATGCACCTTCTATCTTCCAAGATGCCATGAACAACATCTTCAAGCCTCACTTGCATAGATTTGTGATAGTTTTCTTTGATGACATCTTGGTTTATTCAAAAAACCTTGACGACCATGAGGAGCACTTAGCATAGGTGATGGAGGTATTAAGGAATTATCGATTTTTTATCAAGCCATCCAAATGCACTTTCATGCAAGAAAAGCTTGAGTATTTAGGTCACATCATATCCAAAGAAGGAGTAAAGGTGGGCCAACATAAGATAGGAGCAATGCAATCATAGCTAACTCTTAAGAATGTGACTGAGCTTATGGGATTCTTAAGCTTGACAAGATATTACTGCTAATTTGTTCGTAATTAAGGCACTATTGCAAAGCCTTTGATAGACTTGCTGAAGAAGGACAACTTTTTATGGACAAAAAAGATTGAAATCTCCTTCGAAACTTTGAAGCAAGCCATGTGCAAGACGCCAGTGTTAGCACTGCCTGACTTTAACCAAACATTTGAGTTGCATACCGACACATGCCAAAATGGTATTGATATTGATGTTGTCTTTAGTTAAGTAGGAAAGCATAGGTCTTAGGGCCCATGAAAAAGGAATGGTCACTATATGCCAAGAAGATGATAGAAATCATTCATGTAATTAAGGTATGGCATCCTTACCTTCTTGGGAGAAAGTTTATGATAGTTATAGATCAACAGCCCTTGATGAGCTTGATGGAGCAGAAAATCACCATACTCGAGCAACAAAAGTTCCTTATCAAACTACTTGGGTATGAGTACAAAATAGTTTATAAAGTGGGTAAAGAAAACAAAGTGGCAGATCTTTGTCAAGAAGCAATGGAGGATAAGTGTTATGGTAGTACGTGAGCCTTATGAAGCATGCCTTACTGCCACTAGTGGTGCAAAATGGAATGTATAGGCAGAGATAAAAGAGGCTATAACACTTAACACATATAGCCAAGAGCTCACCAAGAAGATCGATAATTTCAAGCCTAAGGTTAGTAAATTCTCCCTTAAGCATGGGTATATTTGGCACAATTAATAGATTTATGTATTAAACACATCGGGACTGAGGGGAAGGATCTTAACCTACTTCCACAACTCACGGGAAGGAAGTCATTCGGGATGATTTTGTACATGCATACAGATCAAGTTGCTCTTTTGGTAGGAAGGACTCAAGGCTAAAGACAAGAAGAAAGTTAGCGAATGTGAGACTCGCCAAATGACAAAACCAGAAGGTGGCAAGACCAAAGGTTTGCTATAACCTTTGCTAGTATCCGCACAAGTTTGAGAAGACCTAACCATGGATTTTATCATGAGAATGCCCAATAGCAAAGGGTACATGGTTATCTTAACTGTGGTGGACAGACTCAACTAGAATGCACACTTTGTGCCACTCAAGCAACCTTACACGACAAAAGAAGTGGCGCAATAATTCATCAAGTATGTGGTTCAACTTCATGGCGTCCCTTGCACAATGTTGTTTGATAGAGATCTAGTTTTCATGAGTAAGTTCTGGAAGGAACTCTTCACACAACTAGGCAGCAGCTTAGTCATTTCATCAGCCTTTCATCTACAAACAGACAGCCAAAGTGAGGTAACCAATCAAACATTAAAGTAGTATTTGAGGTGCTTCTACCATGATCATTAAAACGAGTGGGAGGAATATATATCATGGGCAAAACTATAGTACAACACTACCTATCATGAAACAATTAAGATGTCACCATATCAACCTATTTATGGTAGAATTCCACCTGAATTATCAAGCTATACCATAGAACAGCACCCTATATAAAGTGAATGTCATACTTCAAACAAGAGATGAAGTCTTGAAGAAATTCAAGCATGAGTTTAAGTAAGCTAAAGACCAAATGAAGAGGCAAGCTGACAAGGAATGGAAGAAAGAAGAGTTTAAGATAGGAGATTATGTTTATCTCAAGATCCATCCCGGAAGAAAGATACGTGCCGTAAAGCCAACCACAACTGAATTCCATTTGTCTTTGAGATGCAAAACTCAATAAGATATAATTCCAATGCTGTTGCTAATCAAGACACTAAATTGCAATTCAGAGCAAATTCTCTTATAATTTTTAATTTGTACTCAATGTCAGTGTACACAAGTTCAAAAAACATATAATATTAATCTAATTATTTAAATATAATTATTTTAATAATATATAAATATAATATAGTATTTTATTATAATAATTTTTATTTTTATTTTTATTTTTGTTTTTTTTGATGCTTGTCGCATGATTTAAATTAGCAAATGATAGAAGATTTAGGGAATATATGCGGGGGTCTGTTTTGTGGAATGAGTAGATGGGTTATTTTGGATCTAAGCATACTTTTCAGTACTTGAAAAGTGCTTCCAACAAGTGCTTCTATGAAAGAAAAAAGTGATTGCTGGCAGAAACCAAGGCAAAATCGTCTCGTACATCAATGTCTGCCTCATTCAAGCTCTGACTGCCACTGTAACCAAACCAACATGATGCTTTCTTGCTGTAGTTGAAAGCACTTATCCGCCACCATAATTAGTCATCTGCAGCTGTGATAATCTCATTCATGAAAGTGCTTTTTTGCGGATTACAGACTAATAAAGTTTAAAATTTTATGGGAAGATAGTGTAGTGCAGATCAAAAAGCAAGTCAAAATGCTAAAATTATTTTTCTCTATGCAATGAAATGGAGCCATCCACCTATGGGAATGGTGGTGTTGCTAGAAAAGTGCTTCTACACCGTTGACAATGCACTTAAATCTGCCTACTTTTATGGGCACAAGGTGCAAACTGAGAAGGTAAAGCATCAATTTTCCAAGTAGGTACGCAATGCTTTTAGCTTTTCATTTTCTTTTTTCTGTAATCAAATGGAGCCGCTCTTGTTTATTTCCTTTCTTTTTACCCCATCTTCAACTTCTGCTCGTCCATCATTTTTCAAGACTACGAGAAATGATAATGACTATTAATAAAAATAGATGATTGCGCTTCGGAAAACTCTGAATTTTCTTGAATTTTTAGAGATTATTAGACAAATTCTTGAAGTATAGCCTCCATCAAACTTAATATTAGGCTAAAATATAAGTTAAATTTAGGCGCTCTATCAACAACCTCCCGTCTAGCCTATCCCCAAGGCCACCTCTGTCAACCATCTATATTGTTTTTTCATAAAACCACCGCTGACTGAGAGTTAAGTGCATTGTCCCATACTTCAGCGAACACTACACTTCTCTACAAAATCACATGCAATCAATAACAAGATTATCACGTTTACAAACTGTGGTCTACAAACTAACGGACACAAAATAATAATAAAAATACATCGAAGGATACAATACTATAATGACAAATTAGAGTTTTCCTTGCTTTTTCAGAATCTAGTTCGGGGAAAATTTTGTCTATTGCTTTTGTTGTTAGCTTCTTCAGAAGTGATTCTTCCTCAACTCTCAACTTTCACTTCAACTGCCGACGGATATTTCAGTCGTACCGTGTCTATATTCTTATTCTTTCCAGACAATACCAAGACATAAGTTGTTGTACCGACTGCTTAAACCCGTCTAACCAGTGAGCATGCACATGTACAATTCCTGACCCCATTTGTTTCATGCAATACAAGTGAGCTCACCACCTCGAAGCCCAAATCTTTTTTTCGCATATATGTTTTATGAATATAAGAGTATTTTTTTTCATATTATAAACACGAACATCAGTTCTATGTTCCTGATGAATAGAACGGAATAAATTTTGAACTCAGTTCTCGAACTTCAAGAGCAGGAGATTCAGAGATTTTTTTTATAACAATTAAATAATTCAATATTATTATAATATTTTGAGAACAGAATAAAGCATCCTAATGTTACTTGAAGTTTAAGCAAATGAAAACGTATAATAGTAATAAAAGCCATTTTTTTTCTTTAAATAACTTGAAAATTTATATAATCCAGAAGAAACTCTCAATCTTCCGTTAATCTTTGCACTACTTGTAATAATTTATAATACTCTTAGACAAGAATCCCAAGTCTCTCTATTTCTTTTCTAATTAGTCCTCTAATTACCATAACCAAAAGAATATTGGTGTAACCAGTGGCATATTATTAATAATCTATATCTTAATTAATCAATTCCACGATTCAATTTGACAATTGAATACACAAAATTAACCGGTGTTATTGTCGTTCTTCCTTAATGATATGATTTGATTAGATTCTATTAGTCTTTGAAATGTTAAACCCCATATGCTCACTCCCGATGCCACCCATGTTGTTTATTATATAATTAATTTTCTTGCTGTATAATCGAGGCATGAATTGAATTGCATGTGCTCATGGTCAATGAATATTTTAAAATGACATTATTTGATCATTGTTCAAATACATTTTTTAATTTAAAAAATATTAATTAATTTAGTTTTCTTTGTTGAGAAATGTGAACATTTACATACAAAATTACAGAGACATTCATTCAATGACTAACAACGTCATTGCTCAATACACATTATAACAACGAAACAAAAATATTAAAAGATTACCAACAAAAAAATAATAATAATAAGACAATGGCAGATTATAATATAATATCCTAAATGCATTTATTGTTTCGTTTTCTTCTAATTCAAAGGATTTCTTGTTCTCAGTATCTTTTAGCTCAGTAATCCTGATTAGGTTACTAAATAATATGAGATTTAAGGAATAAATGCCGGGACCCGTTTAAGAACTCATTAAATGGGTCTGTTTGGATCTATTCATACTTTCTATACTGAAAGAAGTGCTTTCAGAAAGTGCTTCAGCGGCCAAAAGTGATTGTTGGAAGTTGCCAAGGCAACAATGTACTTTAATCGAAGACCATCTCGGAAGAGTTTTGGATTCCAGTCTAACCAACCCAACATCATGCTTTCTTGCTTTAATTGAAGCACTTAACTCTGCTCACCGTAAAGAATTATCAACACACAAAGCTACATTTGACGGAGAGATTATTACGTGCACAACAAGCTCGATATTCATGAAATTGCTTTTGGTAAAGCCATTATTACAGGCTTACAAAGTTTATTATTTTATGTGCAAATGCAGATTATCATTAATGCAAACATGTACAGTCATGCCTTTGAATTCCTTGTATTCTTTTCTGCAAAATATGGAGCCACTCACATACTGGAGAGTCTTAAGCTTGCAATAGAAAACTCTCTCTTTTCTTTATTCTGTAAATGGAGCCAGCAACGCACTCGCAGTTTGTTCTTGTTTTCTCATCTGTAACTATTAGTGGTCCATTGATTCTTGGTCATAATTAATAATTGGTGAGACAATTTGCAGTGATCATGTCTTCCACATTCATGTTTCCCCTAATTTAAGAACTGTAGAAAACTTGTTAAACAACTGAACATGCCTGCATGCATATTTGTGCATGATCGAAAATAGATGAAGAGAAATGGTCATACAGTTAATATATGTTATTGCTCTGCTAAAATTCTTGTGCATGTTTGATTTTAGAGATTAAAATGTTTCACAAGTTCGTAAATAAGAAAAATACTTGATGGAATCATAAAGGAAGATAGAATAATTAAGAAGCTTTTATGAGCAAACAGTTTGAACTCGATCATTTGCTTTTGGTTGTTAGCTTCTTAATTTGCAGTGATTCTACTTGAACTCTCTTTAATTGATTGCTGATAAGTGTAGTTGGACATAATTAATTTATTAGTTTACCAAACTGATCATCAACTTAATTGTCCGACAAGTTAACATAAACTTGACCCCCCCATTTTTATGTAAGCTAAACAAGTCATATCAATTTCCAGATTTGCTTTATTAAAAATGGAACTCCTTCCATACAATAAAACTTGAAGTTAGTGCAATGTTGCTCAGAATCAGACAGATATTAAACAATAAATAAATAAACACAGTTCACAAAATTGCAGGAATTGGTGATTCAGAGTTGTCTATAAATTACAAAGCAGTATTATTATTATAACACGATAGCAAAACTAAATTGAGGAATTGATTAAAACTAATGCACAAACTAAAGAACAGGGCAACTAGTTTCCAACTACCTTGATAGCAGCTGCAAATTGGAATATACTAATGACTATTAAAAACGATGTGTTTTAATTAATATGCCAATATTAATATAGTTGAGGAGCTAAAACCAAAGTAGACATCTAATATTTGCCTTTGTTGACCGACCCTAAACGCATAACTTCCATGTATGTATATGCATTAATTTTTCTTGTCTAACAGGCTTCTTATGGTGCCATGCCTCTTTTCGTGTGAGAACCATACTTTGCAATCGATTTGTGGAAGGAAGTACTGTTTGTTAACTTAACAAGCACGAGCACCTGGATTATATGCTTTTACTTGGAAGTTGTTAGCGTCCGCTTCTGACAAAATTACAATGTCCTTTGCATCGTTTGTTAACTTCCCATTCTGTATTTCTTTTGATTATTTATTATCTCAAGATGTGACAAAATTTTGGACTTAGTTTATTCATCATGAAATTATTTGTTGTTTTTGCATACTTTTAAAATTTGAAATAAACATATTTTTTTTAAAGATTATTAAAAAAATTTCTTAAAAATAAAATTTTTTTATTTGATCATTAATTGAAATTTTACACTTAGGATTGCAGACAAATTCTCGCATTTACCAAAATACATTCTCATTCTTCTTAAAAAAGAAGAAATTTGTTAGGATATTCGACGACGTTTCGAATTGACACGCTCTCAATCACCTAAATCTAACGTCATCTTCTTGTACTCGCAGCCTTCGCTTAAATTATTAACACAGGAACAAATGACAGAACACCATTCATGTCAGGAGAAAGTTTTAAGACCCAGAAAATAATTTTTCCGAGGAAAGTTGTCACCTTCGTCTCATATTTGAGTCCTGAGAGAATAAGAGAGAGGTTGACTGAACATTTGATTGATTTCAGGGAAGTGATAGGCCCCGTATAAGGAAGAAGATAATCTGGACAAAGCAAATACCGCAGAACTTTGTTATTGTATTAGATATTTGCTGTTTTTAGATTTTTCAGGCATGTGTTTTCGAAGACAGTTTGTGCGTTTTTGTTCGTGAGGTTGGTAATGATTTCAATTGTTGTTGGTGAAGTTTATATGCAGGTACTTGCCGCGATTTCAGTTTCTAGGCAATTCTACTGTTCAAATAATGAATTTGTTTATAAAATTAACAATAAATCAAATCTCAAACATATTACGAGTACAATGACGCCCAAAAACCACTTCAAATGAACACCAATTCGGCTTCAAATAATAATTACGTCGCTCATGGACATGCCAAACTCTAAGTACGTCACCAATATCTCGTATCCATTTGAACAAATTTAAATGTTAATATCTAACACAATAACATATGTAAACAATAGTAATAAATATAATCTAATTCGGATGCAACGAAACTGGATACTTACAGGTTTGATGTTTATGCCCAAGCTGCTTTCACGTTTATTCTAATTTCAGCCAAATTTATCCCAAACAAAAAATATAGCTTGTCGGAAAATTCTTTGTAAGTTATATACCTCAGTTTGAAAAAACAAATCCAAATTATCGCCATCTTTATATATCTTACCATCATACCATTTAACTCTCTCATGATCCTCCAAAGTAAAAACCATGATGAACATCTTCCGTTGCTATGCAACAATAAATTCAATATAAAAAAATCATAGTAAAAAATCGCATGGCTTTGATGTATAATTGATTTAGAATACTTTGATAAATCCCCTGTTTATTCAACAAAACTGAATTGTCGAGTAAATGTAATTGTAAATGTAAATCAATCAACAACTAGGCATGAGAATTTTAGAGTGATTTAATTTTGAAACTAAAAGTCTTAACAATTTAATCTTATTAAGTAAATTTAATTGTTAAAGTAAATCACTTAGACAATTCTCCTGTCTATTGGTTCATGTCTATTTTACTTAAAAGTAGTGTTTGCACTAGCTTATGCACACCAAATTGGTTGAATCATGTAAAACGCTTAACAAAATATGTGTTTCAATTTACCGAAAAAAAAATAGAGACATTGTAGACAAAAAAAAACTATACTACAAATCGAGATGATAATGTTTAATTTCGGGTTTTATACATTTTATTAATTTTGTAAAAAAAAATGTATTTTGTTTGGTAAATAAAAAATGAAACTTGATAATTTTTTAATTAATCTTTTATTAATATAATAAAAAAAATTAACTTAATTATCAAAATTGATCATTTAATTAATTATTATTTTTATTTAATTGGAAATAATACAAATTAAATTTTATATATTTAGATATAATTTACATTAGTTATTTTTTATTTTAAAAATATTTTAATAAAAAAGGACATAAATGAAGATTTATCTCCATCCCCACCTTGAAATAAAAATCGTAAATCCACAACAAAAATAAATATTTGACCCACCTTGCTTTTTAATCGATCAATAAGTTTGAAATGAAATTATTTTCAATCTTTGTCCATACAAGTCGGTCTCGTACGTAATGGGAGTGTATAAAAATTTTGGGTTGAATTGAAATGATCGAGTAGATTTTAAAACCAAAACTGATTGCTTTAGGATAGATATCAATTCTAAAAATAAAGAATTGATTTTTTCTAGAGTATGTTCAATTCTAAAATATTTGAAGACAAAACCAAACTGAAAAATCGATTCTTTATCTAAAAACAAAAAAATTATAGAAAATTATAGTTCAAACTTAAAGAAAAACTCTTTATCTATTAAGTTATATATATAAAATAAGATAAAATAATCAATGAGTTTATATTGTTGTATTTAATTTAATTTTATCATATTATTTATAAAATAATTTAATAAAATTATATTATATATATTTATTTTAAAATTATTGAACAAGTTAATAATTACAATAAATAAGGATATAAACAGTAAAATATTATTATACACATAATTGTATTATCATAAAAAAATAAAATAAAATTCTCTTTTTCATGATGATGAGTAGAATTAACTTGAATAATAATATAATTTTTTAAAAATAAACTGTCATATATCAATTTTTTTTAATAATTTATTATTCTTCTTTCTACTTAATTTTTTTATTAATGTATTTTATTACTTTTATAATTTAATATCATTGATTTTATTTTTTAAATTTTTTTTATGAAATTAAATGTGTGAGCATTTGTTGGTGTTGGCGGCTCTTCTTCTTCTAGTAGTTATTTATGTAAAAGGGAATTTTTTTTATTTTTTCTATTGGTTAGGCTCTCGTCCATTTTGAAATATCATATGGACGCGGTGATTTTTGTCTTACTGGCATTGGGCCTTGAAAAACCTCAAAAACAATTTTGCTATCTTATTGCGAGTCCAACATCCAGGGCTAGTCGTAGCTTCTCTTCTGACGCAGACTCATCTTCGTCCTCGTCTAGCATCCGATGGCACCGCCTCCCGGTCCCTACTCCGGTACCAGCACCCTCGCCTTGGTAAAATCATTTTCTTTGTTTTGTTTGAAAATATAAAGTTTTGGTCGTTTGTCTTTGGAAGATTGATTTTGTGATCTGGGTTTGTGAGTATAGGTCGCTCGGGTTTCGGCTTTTTCGCTAGGGCTCGTTTATGGAAACATGAAGCTCAAGTACCTCAAGGTACTAAAATCCATTGCCTATTCTTAATGAAAGCTTTAGTTTGTTTCTAAGTGAAAATTTTAGGGTTTGATGACCTTTCTGTGGTTAATTCTAACTGCATTTTCTGTAAATTCGTCCTTTTTTTTTGGTTAGCGTTTGGATTTATATCATGAGTATTTGGCTCGTAATTTGTGTTGATTTTACAGTTCTAATGCTTGAAATTTTCATTTCGTGTGCCCAAGGGGCACAACGCATGATTTTTGATGCCCAAAATTCTTATGGGTCAATGATTTTTTAGTAATGCTAAATATCCCTGAGATTTATCCCTAAACTTTCATTTGAAATGATGTTGTATTATATTTGCCCAATTTTCAAGATCATTTGTCATAACATCCCCCTGGTCATATGATATATCTATACTTATCATTTTGGATACAATTCCCAATATGTAGCATTTTTCATAATTTGTATATTTCGCTTCTTCAGGAATTGTCATTTCTTGAATTTTTCTTATCCTATGAGCATTTTTTTGTTTTGCAGTTTATAAAATCATTTATGGTAAAGTTTTAGAAGTTGGTGTGAAATCTGAAATAAATAAGAAAGTAGCTCAGTTGTTTTCAGTAAGTAGAAATGGATTTGGCTCTTAATTTTTAGATCCTCATTGAAAGTTACTACATGCCACATTATTATTTGTATATACGAGGGTTTAATGGGACTTAACTTTCCTTGTAACTCTGAAAGTTCAATGCTTGTTGGATCCATGAAGTCAAGAGGTAGAATTATGAAGGAACCAGAATATTCTAGTTCATAATGATTGCCAAGCTTGGTAGACAACAATTTTGTGTTATTCTTGCGGAGGATAAACTATTCAGAATAGCTGCATTTCTGTTTATCTGTATCTCTATTTTTACTGCATACATACACAATCGGATATAATTTGCCTTCAGGAATGCTTACCTAATGCTTATTTCTTTTCCCCCAGTCAAAAGCAAAGTCTCAAAAGAAAGCTGAAGCAAAGGCTCATCATTGAAGATGATGGAATATGTTCCTAGTTGAGTGCACATTCGAGTTGAGTTGGGTATAGGAATAATTGTCAATGAAATTAGCAATGTTGCATCTTTGACGTATGCCTTTTGCAGACATCAGTGGATGTTGTGTCTGAAATTCATTTTTTAGGAGTTAATCCTTTGAGAAATTTCACTTGATTGGCTATGGCCGTATTTGTGGATGGTCAACTTCATTTCGTATGTTTAACTTCATTTCCTGATCCAAATAATGAGATATTTACTACTTTTAGTCCCCAAATTCCTATTGCATTCTTTGCACAGTTTGATTCTAAACTTGATTAACTTTGTGTGGCTGCCATGCTTTTAGGATTCCTAACTACATCTTCTCCAATATCTTCAAAAACCAAGTGGAATGTTTCAGGGGTAGGGATACAGTATATCAGTTGTACCATACAACTCTCCCAATGCATTCATTGCTATTTTTATTTTTCCATTGTAATTCTTAACTCTTTTCTTTGCAATTTCAAATTACTGGGTTACATTTGAAAATTTTTTGAAAAAAAATGTAACGGAAATTTTGTAAAGTATAACATAATAATTGTAAATTAAAGTTAAAAGAGTTGAGAAGATATGTTGATATAATATATTGGAATCTTAAAAAATCAATCATAATTTTAAGAGTTGCAATGGAAGGACTAGAGGAGATGCATTGCCAATGTTTCAGGCCTGGTGATTCTTGTATGTTTTTTAAATTAACAATTATGAATTATAATCATATTCCAATTATGTGCAAGCACTATAACCTTGCCATATAATGTAATTTTGTCTCCATTTCGTACTTAGGTAAGATAAATTATTTGAAGTAAAATTTAAAATAATTATCGTAAAATTTAAAATAATTATTGTTAAATTTAAAGCAAATAATATAAAAATTTTAAATATAAAAAATAAAGATAAAAACAAGTAACATAAACTTAAAACACATACATAAAATTTAAAATAATCAAAATAAAAATTAAAAAAATTAAATATATTTTATATATATTAAAGTTATAACAGATTTTTCTTAAACAATTGAAACCCAGATTTCCATGCTATTCAATTATTATTTCCACCAGAATGGCACTGGAGTTTTAATATGCGGACTGAACAGAGACAGGTTGATGACTTGCCACGTTCCCATTGCAGAAACAAAACAAAACTTGTATGGCAGACAGATCTTTACATGAAAACCTCCTTCACTTTGAAATTTCAAATGGTCTGAACTTTTCAATGCATTTAACATCACTGTACTCTATGTCAACATACTGAAACTCGTATATGGTACAGGACAAAATTTTGGATACTATGAAATCAAAGCACATGGTCAATGGCTTGAATTATGACACCCAGCAAACATGCTCCTGTGCATGACCGATATTTCCTCCCTGCATACATTAAGCAATGGTTTAATTTTAACTGTGGGCAAAGAAAAACTGTGTTCCTATATACATCTAGTGGGAAACCAAAGTCCCTTATTGCATATATGCTATACAAGTCGCGGCATATAATGCTTTCCAACGTGATGAAAAAACTCCAAACTCAGAATACAAACCAAATATTCTTTCCATGCACAATAATTCTGAATATAGAGATAAACCATCCTCAGCATTCTAGACTTTTGCTCCGAGTTTTGGTCCAATCTTTTTTAAAGAAAATGAATGTGATTATATCAAAGATAAGAAAAAGAGGGTGAACAAGCTATCCACCAAAATAAAGTTAAAATTCCATGTTTTCTGAAGTAGTTCAATCAGATACATAAATCAGTAACTACAGAACAACAAAATTACTGGACCCACTAATAAATTACTAATTCATGCACTAAATTAAAATAAGTGCCACAATCTAACCACATTTACAGACACTAGAATGATCAGTATATAACTAAACTGAGACAAGGAAGTACATGCTGTAAGTTGAACATCTGAACCCCAGGCAACTAGGAACGTGGCTACTTCACATATATGATGTCTTCTTCATCAAGGTCATCACCCTCCCACTCTCTCTCATCTTCAGGTGAATCAGGTGATTCAAATTGTTCTTTGTTTTCACTTTTTGCAGCCTCTTTTTCAGCTTTAATCCTGTCTAATATTGCAATTACCTGAAATAGTTAAAAGTAACAAATCAGTAAGAGCTGAGAGACAAATGGCCAACCATGAGTAGTTATTCTTCCAAAAAGTAACTTAACTAAAACAAGATTATCATGTACAAGAACAGAAAATTGAAATATGTTCATAATTCAAAATTCAGAAGAAATGCATGCATAATCCAAAAATAATTTGCATCTTTTCAGAGTCAATCACTTCTACCAGGACAAAAGAAATGTTTCCTAAGATCCATACATTGGTTAAGACGTGTACACAGTGGGTTTCAACATTGCAGTCTTGCATTTCTTTTTGATTTACCATCCATAATTTATTGAGTTAATGCATCAAATTAAAAAAACCAAATGTTATGGCAAGAGTCAACAGTAACTGGACATCTTGGCACATCCAAATTATGAGTGTGAACAAAATATGTATTACAAATTCGTCTGGAGAAAGCCCCAACACCTGATAAAGCTGAATATCGCATAAGATTCATAAGGTGACTCATGTTGGGAGGGTCAAAAATTATGTAAAAGAACTCTATAAGATATGAAAACTGTCTTAAGCAGTAGAAATCTTGCATACAGCAAGCATGACTGTCTTAGCAAGGATATTGTCTGAACTCATAGCTCAAAGATAATGATCAACTTATACTGCAACATTTTAAGAAAGATGAACTGTTCACAGAAAGCATGGACCAGGGATCATAGCAATGATATTCACTAATAGACATGACCATGCTGCCACTTTGACGCATTGCATCTGTAACACGACCACAGCCATTTTTGCCTTTAGATGCAAACAAGAACTTTGAGTCAATTTTTGATCAACTATAAGAATCAGTTTTATCTAAAACAATCACATAAAAAGAATCATGACTCTCAAGCTCTTGACAAAGATTTGGAATATGAATGTGAAAGACCATATTCTGGATCCAATTCTACCAACATGCCAAGAACCATAACTGTACAAGGGAAAGCAATAAATGGCAAGTTCTTACCCTGCTTCCTCTCTCAAAAGATTCATCTTCTATAAAGCGTATCTCAGGCGTCAGCCGTAACTTCATTCGCCTCCCCAACTCACTTCGAACATACTTAGCTTTTGACTTCAAGCCAGCAATAGCAACCTCCTTTCCTCTATCATCGCCAAAAACAGAGACATATGCTTTAACAACCTACAGAAAATGGGAAACATTGGACAACTTACAAACAGCATAACTATAATTTAATCAAGAGTCAGCCTATTCCCACCATAAATTACTGCACGAAAATATTACAACTCTCATACACCATCTTAACACAGTGCTTGTAGTTGGGCATTTGAATGGAAAGTAGAAGGCTCAATATGATCCATTGTCTCGATGGTATAACACTAGAACAAAATGAAACGAAATGAAAAAGAGGTACAACGAATCCCTTAAAACCACATTTATCTTTTCTCCCATCAGAGGCAGAATTTGGATGGAAATGCAAAATGTCTCAATATAATATTGACTTCTTCTAACTAACAAGCCCTGATAAAAGAAAAAACAAATTTAAAAGCACAGTTTTCTAAGTTCGTTTGCGATCGATCGCACGTACTACTAAAATGATTATATGAAGTCTCTACTCCTTTCCTCTACATTGACTATCCAAACACATAACAATAAATATCCTCTATTATCATTAAACATATGTACGGGACCAACTGAAAGAATCCATGCCATTCAGCCAACAAACACAACAAGGCAAACATTTCTTATCATAACAGCTACACTTAACCCCAGAAACAAAAAATCAGAATCTTCAAAGAAAACCCCAACTAAATTATCACGTCTAAAATAAATAATTTTCCTTTACAGTACTTGTAAATCAGCTGAGACTTCAACGTCGCTGATTGTAGTAAGAGAAGAGAGATATCGGTCGGCTCCCAAGGCAGCTTCAGGCAAGACAGCGAACTGCAAAACCTTGTCAGTTAATAACATGTCAGAGAGCTCTCTCATTATCTGCTTCGCTACCATTTTCACTCTCCGAGGATTCGCCATGCATTTTACCGTTCTCCTAGTATGACCGGTGCGCAGGTGAATCGGGATCTTCGATTTCGGGGCCCACGTGGCCGAATGGAAGGCCGTGACTGGAAGAAGTTGGTGGTGGCATGGTGCAGAAGAGAAACATTGGTGGGTGTTAAGATGAGGGAAGGAGAGTACGTGTGACATTGCTGTGTGGAATCGTTTCTGTTTCTTTTTCTTCTCGGTTCTAGCAACTGATACTCCCAAATTTTTTTCTTTTCCGGGAATATCCGGTTGAATATATTCGAAGATATTTTTATTGGATAATAACATCCAGCCCCCTAACTTTTAGAGGAAAACAACTAAAGATATAGTTTTAAGACATTTTTTATCATGGCTCCCTGCCAGCAGAACAGGGAAGGCCATCTCCGTCCCGTTCCCTTCCTCATTTTGAAAATGGCATCCTCATCCCCAATTCATCTCTATTTATTAATATTAAATGATAGAAAAATTATATAAAATATTAACAAAATAAAATAAAAATAATAAATTAATATTTATAAATAAAATATAATTTTATATATAAATATTAATAAATTAATATTTTTAATTTTTTAATAAAATGACAAAAAATTAAATAAAATAACATTTTTAGAATATTATTAAATTTTATGTCAATTTTGGTAGAAAATACTAAATTTTTTTTATTTTTTTGTAAAAAAAATATTTTAATTGGCAGATAAAAAATAATTTTAAAAATTATTTTTTTCTTTGTTAATATTAATATACTAAAATTTATTCAATGCTTTATAATTGATTATTTAATTTAATATTAATTAATTATTATATATTTTTATTTTGATAAATTTTTAGTACATAAAAAAATAAATATATTATATTATACATATACACACATATATATTCATTCAATTTTTTTAATAATAACAAATATTTTATTTATATATATATATATATGTAAAGAAGAGAAAGCAAGACGTGGACTTTTTCCATCCTCGGCCCGCCACGCTTTGAAAATAAGGTCTTTTTCCCACTTCATTTTTAATTTCGGGGATGAATACCACCCACCCCAACGGGACTCAACCCCATTGCTGCGGAAAATTTTACCAACCCTACTATTGTCAATGCCATATAGTGCCATTAGATTTTCATCATAAGTAGATGAAGATGACGAAGAACACAATTACTATTAAAATATTTTCCTATACTTTCTTATTATTACTTTGTGTGTGTGTGTGTACTCATAAAATTTGAGTATAATTAAATCTCAATTATTTATATAATTTAAAAATATTTTGTTTTTTTAAACTTAAAATTAAAAACTAGATAACTTTATTTTAATAAAATTAAGTTCAAATTTTTTACTTAAATAAGTTAATATAATTAAAATATAAATCATGATAATTTTTTTTAATTTTTTACTGTTTATTTAATATAATTTTTAAATAATTATATTTAAATTTTATAAATATATTATTCATACTTAAAAATTTTATAAAATGTCTTTTTTTTAAAATTTATAATAATGTTATTTTATAATAAATTTTTGTAACAAAAAACACGCTAATTAAAGAATAAATATATCTTAATTTTAGTTAATTAAGATTTTATTTATAAATAATAAATAAATCAATAATTATGAATAAATATATTTATTTTTTTAATTTATCAAAAATGCAAAAGACCCAAAATGTTACCAACCTTTTTTTAGAATTTCTTTTGTGAAATTAAGGAAATTAGGAGCAGAAGTATTTGAATGATGTGGAACCAGCAGACCGCAAAGAAAAATCCCATTAGCGATCTGATAAATTGAAACAGGCCCATCTATCTATCTATTTTCAATAATATTTTTTGCCCCCTAGCTGTTTGACAAAAAGCCCATCAAGTTTTCAACCAAAGCAACCCATACCCATACCAAAGCAAAAACTAAGAGTTCTACCTCCAACCCATTCGGACTCAAATCTTTGACCACCACGAATTTAGGTTTGGACTATAATTATGGTTATATTTGAATACTTAGAGAAAAGCTAAAGCTACAACTGGCAACATATTAAAAACTTTCATAATACATCCAATTCCTTTTTTTAGATTTTGAAATATTAATTTTTTTGTCTTATACAAAATAAAAAATTATTTTTTAACCAAAATAATTTAATTCATTTTTTTTAATAAATAATCCTTATATAGGGGAAATTTGCATGTATGGCATTTGGAACAAATTTATCAAATGACCAAATATTGTCATTTAGTATAGTTGTGATTATAGAAGTCTTAATAATATTATATTAGTTGTTAGAATTTTAAATTAACCTAATTAATGCATAGGAATAGGGGTAAGTTTTAATTGCTAATTAACCCAAATTATATATATATAATTAATTAACTAATATTAAACCAAATTATAGCATCAATAGAATACCATTTCATTTGAAAAAGGATTACATTTCTTTATACATATGAATAAGGTCAGATATCTTGTTATCTAAAATTTCTTAATAACTTGAGTTTTTGAAAGGATTAAGTTGGCATAGTTAATAATTATTATTATTATTATTTTTTACAATTCTCTTATAAAATTATTTAATTGTCATTTAAAATGTTAAAATTTACATGTCAATAAGGAATTATGCTCATGCCTTAATTGAAATTATTGAACTGACTTGTGAACACCCTAATGGTGCATAAATGCACGTATTAATTTGGAAAAATATACGTATAGTATGTATATTAAATTGTTAAATTTGGCTATTATTCATGTCATTATTTGGAAAGTAATTTTGGAAATTTTAACGATACTAATAATTGATTATTAATAATAATGAAATTGCAAGGCACCTGAATGGACCAATAAAAATAGGCAGTGACACAGCTATATCACCTCAGGTAATTTAATCATATGACAACTCAGATTCCCTTGCCTACCCAAAAACCTAGAACAACTTGCTTCCGCTTTGTGAACCTTCACTCTCTCCCTCCACCTCTCGCTCTGTGTGTGTTCGGAGAATTTTTTTCTTTTTTTTCATTCATGGCACCCACAAGCACCGCCAATCTCCGTCCTCTCTCTTCATCTGTCTCAAACCCTTCTTTTCGTGCAAGCCCTAAACCAACCCAGAAAACCCAACTTCCTCGCTCCCTCAAAAACCAGCAAAAGCCCACTTTTTTCCCTCAAAAACACGCGTTAACGCACCAAACCCAGAGAACTGACGTCGCTTTCTTATCCAAAAATCCTATCTCCGAGTTTTTCACTACAAATAATGAATACCCAAAAGACGGTGTTGGCAGTTTTGATGAAGACGATAAGCCCCGCGAAGAGTGCGGTGTTGTAGGCATCTATGGCGACCCTGAAGCCTCCCGTTTGTGCTATTTAGCGCTACACGCCCTGCAACATCGCGGTCAAGAAGGTGCAGGTATCGTGGCTGTGAATAAAAAGGTTCTTCAATCTGTCACCGGTGTTGGTTTAGTCTCTGATGTGTTTAGTGAGTCTAAACTTGATCAATTGCCTGGTGATATGGCCATTGGTCATGTCAGATATTCAACTGCTGGTAGTTCTATGCTAAAAAACGTTCAGCCTTTTGTTGCTGGGTACCGGTTCGGGTCTGTTGGAGTTGCACACAATGGGAATTTGGTCAATTATAAAACTTTAAGGATTATGCTTGAAGATAATGGCTCAATTTTTAACACTAGTTCGGATACTGAGGTTGTTCTTCATTTAATTGCGATATCCAAAGCTAGACCTTTCTTTCTGAGGATTGTGGATGCCTGTGAGCAGCTTGAGGGTGCTTATTCTATGGTGTTTGTGACTGAGGATAAGCTTGTGGTGGTTCGTGACCCATATGGGTTTAGACCGTTGGTGATGGGTAGGAGGAGCAATGGGGCCGTGGTTTTTGCATCCGAGACTTGTGCACTTGATTTGATTGAGGCCACGTATGAGAGAGAGGTCTACCCTGGTGAAGTGTTGGTGGTTGACAAGGAAGGAGTACAATCACTTTGTTTGATGCCTCACCCTGAACCTAAGCATTGCATCTTTGAGCATATTTACTTCTCGTTGCCCAATTCAGTTGTGTTTGGAAGGTCCGTTTATGAGTCAAGGAGGGCTTTTGGGGAAGTACTAGCCTTTGAGGCTCCTGTTGAGTGTGACGTTGTGATTGCTGTACCGGATTCTGGGGTGGTGGCTGCACTTGGTTATGCAGCAAAAGCTGGGGTTCCATTTCAACAAGGGCTGATAAGGTCACACTATGTGGGAAGAACTTTCATTGAGCCCTCACAGAAGATTAGGGACTTTGGTGTAAAGCTCAAGCTCTCTCCAGTCCGGGGAGTATTGGAGGGGAAGAGAGTAGTGGTTGTAGATGACTCCATTGTGAGAGGAACCACTTCATCGAAAATTGTTAGGTTGCTTAAGGAGGCTGGGGCTAAGGAGGTTCACATGAGAATTGCCAGCCCACCAATTATAGCTTCTTGCTACTACGGAGTGGACACACCAAGTTCTGAGGAGTTGATTTCCAACAGGATGAGTGTTGAGGAAATCAGAGAGTTTATTGGGTGTGATTCACTTGCCTTTCTGCCATTGGATAGCTTGAACAAGTTGCTAGCTAATGATTCTTCAAACTTCTGTTATGCATGCTTCTCTGGTAATTACCCTGTTAAGCCAAGGGAGTTGAAGGTGAAAAGAGTTGGTGATTTTGTGGATGATGGGTTGAATGGAAGCATTGATTCCATTGATGGTGGCTGGGTTCAGGGACTTCGAAGTCAAAATGAGGATGAAGATGTTGTTGTTGCTCACTAGACCTCCAAATCACAGCATTGACGACGCTACAGGTCAACAGACAGGATTAGGGGAGTCAGATATGTGTCTTGAGTGCGGGATACATCTTTTTCTTTTTTGGGTTCGATGAATTAGAATTCTAACTCTGAAGGCTACAAAATTTTGTTGTCCCTTTTTGATTATTCGAAATTTAATTTCATAAGCATATGGGTTTGTCTTTTCTTTATAATTAGATTATGTAGTTGGCTTTCCATAAATTGCTATTTTATATAAAAGGTTATTGGAGTTGAGAATCAACTATCAGAAATCTTTAAATGTTTGGGACCATGTTTCAACTTTTTCGAAAATCTTGTGCTATAAACTGAGTTAATCAAGAAAAGCGGAATGCCGGTACAACAGGTGAGAAATTGCTGGTGTATACATCGACCACACACAACGATCTGATTTGACCTGGAAATGACATGATCTGTAGTTAATTAGAATAACCACGATCAGAGCGTCTTTATTCAACTTCAACTACTAAAGGCAGGCAACAATCCAGAATCCATTGCCAGTTCAATACGCTCAACAATTGCCAGGGCCTCTCTGCCAATTTCAACATCTCCCTGGAAAGCTTTCCTGAACGTTGCCTGCAGTACCCTCTGAAATTTCTGTGGCACCATCCACAGTAAGCTTAACGCCCTATGAGTTTTGCTGGAGGACAGGAGACCATTTAAGAAGGCCATGCTGTTGGAGATATTGGAATTGGATTTAGAAATCTTTTTCTTCTGCTTGATTGTTAATAGTACAAAGTTTAGGTCAGAACAGCTTGATGTAACAGTTGAATTGCAGGCAATGCACAACTAACATCAAAGAAAACCCAGTCTACCAGCATTCTTGAATTTCATTAACAAATAAATGACAATGAATGATTACAACAAACTTGAATAAAAAAGAAAGTGTGTGTGATAACAATTTTATTTTTTAAAATTATCTGTTAAAAGAAAATTAATATATTTAAATTAAAATGAGGACAATTTGATGATATTGTAAAACATTGTGCTCCAGAAAAAGTTCTAGTAGGTGTCATTTCTATTGGAGGTAGGCTTCCAAATCCTTCTACTACTCCAGAAAAAGTACTGGCGAATATCCTATCTTCTATGTAATCGTCATATTTTAAAATATTTACTTCTTATATTAGTAAAATACAGTCAGTACATCATTGGTAAAATATTTACTAGAGTTAATTTTAAAAAAGTAATTATGGTTATCTAACTATAAAAAATTTTTAGCTCGCGTATATATACTTGATTTCATTCAATAAAAAAGGACGTTTTGGAACAAGGGCAAGGTTGGTAAAAAATATTTGAAAATTATTTTTCAGTACTTAAATCAATTGAAATATATATTTTAAGTATACTGAATATAGCTGCGTTATTTTCATAAATATTTTTATTAAATTAATAAAATAGAAATAATTAATTAGGGTTCAAAAGCCCAGCAAATAACTTAATGACACGCGGCACAATTCATTTTGTTTTGTTTTTGGGTTTAGATACAGACCAAGACGCTGCGTATTTGTCCTCTCGTTTTACCGACCTCACCAAGACGCTGCGTTTTGAGAGCAATATAAAATCCGTCAATTTTGTTAAAAGTTTTCTCTTAGGCAGTCTAGCCGCCCGAACTACCAACGGCTGTGGAGAGCTAACTTCGTCTGCAAAATTCTCTCTTCGTTTTAGGGTTTGTTTGTTTTTATCTTTCTGCTCTTAGACCTGTTGGATAAAGAATGAGTTCGTTAAAGAGGAAGTCAATTGAAGATTCATTTGAGCCTCCACGGAAGGAACAAAGAGAGAATTCGAACGGCACTGTGATTATCGACGATAAACCGGTAACTTGTCTGCACGACGTGTCGTATCCATCCGGTTATGTTCCTTCTTCAACTACTGTAACGGCTATTAATGCTACTCAAGCTGACGCGAAACCTGCTAAGGAATTTCCCTTTGCTCTCGACCCTTTTCAGTCTGAATCTATCAAGTGTCTCGACAATGGCGAGTCCGTCATGGTTAGTTATTCACATAAATCATCTAACATTTATTAGTTTTGCTTTATTCTTTCTTTGGTGATTGCCTGGTTTTATTTATTTGTCCTTTTTTCTTTCTGTCCCCCCTCCCCCCCCTTTTTTTTTGTTGGGAGCTCTAGTTTGTGTCGTGACTTATGTTGTAGAAAGCTCTTGGCAAGAAAAGTAGTTCATAATTACCTAAAAGCGTTTTTTGGGGAGAAGTACCTACGATGTGCTTCGTTAGAAACACTTACCTGCTTTTCTCACATAAGAAACACGTTCTAGAAAAGCTTCTGCTAAGTGCTTCTCCTCAAAGCTCTCTCATTAAGTGCACTTTTATTTTTGTCACCTAAACTTTACATGCTTTTGCCTGTTGGAAATCGCTTTTGTTTCCAAACAATATATCAATAAGGTTTTAATTGTCTGTGATCCTGCGTTGCAGACAGAAGATCGATATCTTATAAATTTGATTTGTATTCTATTTATTGACAGGTATCGGCCCATACATCAGCTGGAAAAACTGTAGTAGCATTGTATGCTATTGCCATGTCATTGCGGAATCAGCAACGTGTGATATATACTTCACCAATTAAGGCACTCAGCAACCAGAAGTATAGGGAGTTTAAAGAAGAATTTTCTGATGTTGGTTTGATGACTGGGGATGTAACAATTGACCCTAATGCATCATGTTTGGTAGGTCATACTGGTAGTATTGGTACTTGCTTTGGCATCAAAGTGGTTTGATTTCTGGATTGCTTATACACAGTTCAATTTCAGGTGATGACAACTGAAATTTGGCGTAGCATGCAGTACAAAGGTTCAGAGATTACACGGGAGGTGGCTTGGGTCATATTTGATGAGGTACATTACATGCGTGATCGTGAAAGAGGTGTTGTATGGGAAGAGAGCATTGTGATGGCCCCAAAGAACTCTCGATTTGTATTCCTCTCGGCAACTGTGCCTAATGCGAAGGAGTTTGCTGATTGGGTTGCAAAGGTGATTTATTCATGCCATGCCTGAATTGAAGAATTCCTTTACCACACCTCATATTGCTAAATACTAACACAGCATATACTGAAATAATTAAAGATATTTGTTAGTATTCATATCATCATTGTGTTTGCAAGAATGAACTGTGCATCATGTGAAAATTTTCCATGTTAAACAATGATAATATTGACCCTATAAAATATGGGGGAGAAATTAGCAACATTTTCTTGAAGACCTGGAAGGAAACGAGTGGACTGTGAGAATTAGTGAATCTATATCACCTTTGCCTGACTATTGAACAAAGCAAGCCCATTTGATAAAATTTATTTTATTTGAGCCGTTAATGGTAAATTTCCTGCTTATTTTTGTGGCTAAAATGTAGGTCCACCAACAACCATGTCATATTGTTTACACTGATTATCGGCCAACACCCCTTCAGCACTACATTTTCCCTGCCGGGGGTAATGGACTGTACTTAGTAGTAGATGAAAAAGGTAAATTTCGTGAGGGCAGCTTTCACAAAGCTTTAAATGCGCTAGTTCCTGCTGGTGAGGGCGACAAGAAAAGAGAGAATGGTAAGCGGCATAAAGGTTTGGCGGCAGGAAAACTTGGTGAAGAAAGTGATATTTTTAAAATGGTGAAAATGATCATTCAGCGTCAATATGATCCTGTGATAATTTTCAGTTTTAGCAAAAGAGAATGTGAATTTCTGGCAATGCAGGTTAGTTGCCATTTGGTCCAACATTTGCTGCCTTTTTTTTATATGGAGGGTCATGCTAAATTATTTTTTAGGCCTTGTTAGTGTTAGCTTGGTCAATATATTGAAGTTTCTAAGTTGAATAAGCTAAGCCATGAGTTATTAACAATTTGGGTACCCATTTAGCATGATGATTTATGATACATGGTTCAGAATCTTTTTGAAATCAAGTGTGGTTGTCAAAATGGTAATGATGAAACAAAGTAAGATAAATCAGTGGTCCACCTCAACGTTTACAAAAACTAGTGGTACAAAAATGTGTCTGTGGTGCAATATCTATACACAATCAGGTCCTGGCTTTAGTATAAATCAGTCTCCCAATTTTTCAAAATGAACAATGAAGAAGAGTCCTACAGTTATTTTCATGTCAAAATCTTCACTTCTTTGGGAATCATTAGTTTTAGCGTGTACCATTACATCTTTTTTCTGTCTTGTAGTTTCTAAATTTATTTTCTTACTCTTTTTCTTTACATATTTCCATTAACCATTATGTCACATCTTGACTCTTTTGAGCACCTGATCTTCATTTTTCTGTTTTCAATCTAGATGGCAAAAATGGATCTAACTGTGGAAGATGAGAAAGTGAACATAGAAACAATCTTTTGGAGTGCCATGGATATGCTTTCAGATGATGATAAGAAGCTACCTCAGGCATGTTTTTCCTCTCCTTTTAAAATGCATGCATGCTTTTGTGCATTTATATGGTGTGTGCTAGGCATGTGTGTGTCCCATTTTGGTTTAGAATCTGCGACTTGTAAAGATACATCTCATTACTCCCATCTGCTTTCAAAATCTAAGTATAGTTCTTCCTCATTACTTCTCCACCTGAGCTAGAAGGATTGTTAGCCTTCAATTTGATAATATAGTCTAGATAAAGCAGTTGATATTGCTATTCATTTAAGAAGTGAGAATTGTTGTTGTCGAGTCAAGTGATACTTTTTCAGTATTGTAGCATTATTTTTTACATATTACAATCTTTTTGGTTGTTGTGACTTGGTTAAGGTCGTGCACAGATATTCTTTTTGAATCATATTTTGAATGTGTAGACTTGTCTACTTTTGCTTTTAGCAAAGATTTTAATTAGTATGCCTTGTATTTTGCTTGTAAACAGGTTTCAAATATGTTACCCCTCTTGAAACGTGGAATAGGTGTTCATCATTCTGGCTTGCTTCCCATATTGAAGGAAGTCATTGAGATATTATTTCAAGAAGGATTGATCAAGGTTGGGAGAAAATTATGCATTTACTTATGAGTATGGTTCTGTATGTACCAGTTGATGATGATAGCTATAGATTTATTTTGTTTAACTTTGGGGTTAGAATCAAATATCCTTGAGCTATTAAATATAGTTACCGAGTCGTATGAAGCTTTTTATGTGCTTAAATGCATTAGGAGCCTGATATGAAATGGCGGATGCCTTGCTTTATTTCTTCTTATTGTTGATATTTTATGTTGTTTAAACTCCAATAAGTAATGTGTCATTGTTATAGTTGAATAAGACAGTTTAATTTTAACTTATATGGTGACATGGTAAGCCTCTCTCTCTTTGTTGGCAATCAATTCACTTCTGGACTTCTTATGATTATATATTCTCTTGTGAAGATTACTGGGATTTATTTTCATTCATAGGAATAATGTTTCTATTTATATAATTTATTTGACCTCTTTCATCTCTTGCCCTATCCTATTTTCCCTGATTATTTGAAGTGCCATGAAGACTGAAATTTTTCTACTCAGTGTTTGTTTGCTACAGAGACCTTCAGCATAGGTTTGAACATGCCTGCAAAAACTGTTGTGTTTACAAATGTGCGTAAATTTGATGGGGACAAGTTTAGATGGATATCTAGTGGAGAGTACATACAGATGAGCGGCCGTGCTGGTCGTCGAGGCATTGATGAGCGTGGTATATGTATACTTATGGTTGATGACAAAATGGAGCCCTCTACTGCTAAAATGATGCTTAAAGGAAGTGCTGATAGTTTGAACAGGTACATGCACTACTATCTATGCTGTCTGTTCTGGTTGTCAGAGCTATAAAAGTAAAGCCTTGGTCTAGAAGATTCAGTTTTGTTGAAATGGGTTCTATTTCAATAATGTTATCCTTGTGTTGCATGCAGAATTAAAAAGTGCCTCATCTGGTGTTACTAATAATCTGGTTAATACTCCACTATTTCTCCCGGCTTGTCTGTAATTTAAACACTGGTTCATGACGGGCATTTCACATTTTGCTTACTCTTGGATTAGCTTATGGTAATAAGAGCAACCTTTTTTTTTAACTAGTATTCTAACAATACCTTGGTGTCACGATAGGACTTTGAATGTTTGACAAACGAGAGATGAAGTTATATAAAACATAACTAAGTCTCATTCTCCACTAAACGAGGCCAGGGTTTGCTTTGTGAGTCCTTTTGTGCCCTTTTACAAAATGATTGTCGCAAAAATAGAATCACTTGTAGGATTTTTCTCTTTTCTAATTTTTACCTGGCTCTAAATTTTTCTCACAATGGGAGCAGCTACTTGATAGGGTGTGAAATCATAGATCATGGATTGTGTTCCTTCTTCTTTCTTTTCTATATGAACAACTTTGATATGTTAAATTTTATTGGTCACACCATAGTTTATCAAAATTCCACATGTACTACTTTGATATTCTTGAACTCCCATCCCCAATGTCAAGACCTTCATATTGGTTCTGCAAATCAGCAAACTAATGAGTTGTAAGGCTAAATCTATGATGATGTGAGCTAGAAATTACAAATGGGCTACTATTGTAAATTAGAATTGTAATGCATCACTGGCGCTAGAGTCCTTATCATTATTGCAGTTTACTAATAATTAGATGGTCTACTTTTTGTCTTTCCGGAATTGCGTTCTGCCAACTTACTTGCAATGACTTTCCAGTGCCTTCCATCTAAGCTACAACATGCTTTTGAATCAAATCCGCTGTGAAGAGGGCAATCCTGAAAATTTGCTCCGTAATTCATTCTATCAGTTCCAAGCTGATCGTGCCATCCCTGATCTTGAGGTCAGTTTATGTTAAAAGTGGCATCAAACTTTGTCATTTATGTGGGTTAGTGATTTTAATTTGTTTCTAGATGTAGCAAATTGGTGATTGACTAATTTTAATAAAACTTTGTTCAGTTGTCAAAATGATACATAGTGTTTTCTTGTTCTGGGACCAGTAAGGAGATCCCTGTCCTACATTCTGGATGCGTGACTGGCCTAGGTGGCATTTGCTTTCTGGTGTTCTTAGTTTCCTCATATATAGAGTTCAAATGGCACTTATACAAGCAACATGCACTATTATATTACAGTCTCTATTTACATGATTCACAATAGCTGTAAAAGACGAATATGGGAATGGTTCCTAGCATGGTTTCTATTATTGGTGATGTGGAGAACCAAACCATCCAGGAATTTGAAACAATGAATTTTACAATTGTGAATCATAGATTGTTGAAAATCCTTACACCTGAATTATGCGAAGAGACAGCTAAATAAGAGTTTGTTTTGGGATGGGGGGGTTTATGGTGTCAGGTGGAATACTACTCTTTCAAAAATATATGGACTGGAACAGCCAAAAAAACCTGAATAAGAATGGTTTTTGGTACTGTTTTCTGCAGCTATCAATTGGAGAGGTCCATGACACCCATTTGAACACTTAATATGAAACATTGAAGAAAATCAAATTTCTTGAAATGTAAAGGAGAGCATATATTATGGCCAATGAGAACTTGACTTATTTTGTAAACAGAACAAAAATAAATAGATTACAGTAGATATAATTGTGTCTCCAATGTCTTCCCAACTGAAGAATAAACAAAAATGGAAGGACTGTCAGTTTTGGGGATTGATATCCAATTTAATTTGTTTGCAAGATTATGGTTTCTGCCAGTTCTATTTTATACTTTTATAAAATAATCTTTACATCTGAGCTTTTAATTTGTTCTTTCTTTAACTAAATATCAAAGTTTTTACTTATTAATCTGATAAAAATGATACCTTTCAGAAACAAGCAAAGGTCCTTGAAGAGGAAAGGGATTCAATGATAATTGAAGAGGAAGATGCTTTGAAGAATTATTACAATCTGCTCCAACAATACAAAAGCTTGAAGAACAATGTTCGTGAGATAGTGTTCTCTGCAAAGTATTGCTTACCCTATTTGCAACCTGGCAGGCTTGTGTGTATTGACTGCACCAGGAGTGATGATAAATCTCCATCTTTCTCCACCGAGGACCAGGTCACATGGGGAGTAGTTATTGAATTTGAGAAGGTGAAAAGTGTTTATGAAGGTGAGAGCTCATCTTTGTTTGTCATTGAATTGACTTAATTATTCTAGGTTGTTAATTATTAAATGGTGGATGCATTATCTAGACAATGCAACTAAAAGACCAGAAGATTACAATTACACAGTGAATGTCCTTACAAGATGTGTGGTAAGCAAAGATGGAGCTGGGAAGAAAACATTCAAAATTGTTCCACTGAAAGAGCCTGGAGAACCTCTTGTCATATCTGTTCCTATCTCTCAGGTAATGTCACTGATGCCTTTTTTTCTGTTTATATGTACTTTGCAGCCTAATTTATTGTTTCAAAAAAATCCTCTATATATGTACTTTGCTGCCTTATTTATTGTTTCAAAAAATTGCACGGTCATGTTTTATTGGTAGATTTGCTTGAGTAACCTATATTTCTGTGTTCTGAGGTTTAATATGGAAAAGAAAGGGAATTTTAAATTCACTGAAATGAACTGGAGGGTAAAGCTGATGTTATATGCTTTGGTTATGGAGGCCACTAGGAGGATTTGCTTTGTAATCCTTAAAAGGGTAGCCAATTTTAGTTTTCTTATGAAGATCTACTTTTGGTAGTGACATAACTTAATTTGCTCTTTTGGGTTTAGCAAATCTGTTGTGACTTGATTTATCTTTTCCTGTTTGTCAATAACTTAATTGGTCATTATGTTTTCATGCAAAAGCCAGGGGCTTTTAACTTATTTTTGTTCATCTTGGTTTCGTTGAGTTGTCAGAGAAGGAAGAATTCATCTGCTATCCTATTTTACAGATTATTAATTTAAGTAGTGCTCGTTTGCCTATGCCAAAGGATCTCTTGCCATTGCAAACTCGAGAAAACATGCTGAAGGCGACATCTGAATTTCTTGCTCGAAATTCTAGTGGACTGCCCCTCGATCCTGAAGCAAATATGGGGGTATGTTGTATATGGCACCATGCTTTTGCAGACTGTTTCTTCATTTTCTTATTTAAATTCATCACCACTCGTATTTTGTCATTTTTCAGATTCGGAGTAGTTCATATCAGAAAGTGGTCCGCAGGATAGAGGCTTTAGAGAGCCTATTTGACAAGCATGAAATTGCAAAGTCTCCACTTATTGAGCAAAAGCTCAAACTGTTACACACGAAGCAAGAATTGACAGCCAAGATCAGATCAATTAGGAAACAGATGCGTTCTTCCACTGAATTAGCATTTAAAGATGAGCTGAAGGCAAGAAAACGAGTTCTTCGGAGACTAGGGTAATAGAACTTTTTCATATGCTTTCTCTTCCATGTAGTTGTTTCTTTCTGTGGAAGCTACCTGAATTGTTCTTCATTTGAAAGCTGTATGAGTGACAGAGCATGAATCTTTTTATGGCGTTGTCTCATAACTCACAGAATGTGAAGTAACACTAAGTGAAAAAAAATCATCTATCAACATGTATATACATTTTTCTGGATCCATTTTCATTTCACTTTAGACTGTAATAGGTGTTCTGGCATGGAATTCTATAATGTTTTCATCTTGCCTGCTTCTATTTCAATTTTATTGTTTGTGGTCTGTAGTTTAGTTAAGACTTTTTTGTGATAGACTAATAAAAACAGCTTTCAGTGGAGGAAACAAGTCCTAGACATTGTCATAGTTTCACAGAGAGATGCTACGTATACGAGTATCAAATATGAAGATGTAAAGTCCAGCATGAACAAAACGAATTTCTTTTATGTTTTTTGGTTAAGGTTAATGGCATTAAATAAATCAGTTTAATATGCATTTTATCCTAGAAATGTGTCATGCTATTCTCTTAGAGCTTCATCTGTGGCTCTGCCTTAGCATCATTGATTTGATATTATTTTGTTCCTGCCAAAAAAAAAGTGAATGTTGTCTAGAATTATACCCTAATAATGATGTGGATCTTGTTCCAGATATGTCACAAGTGATGATGTTGTAGAGCTGAAAGGGAAAGTTGCTTGTGAAATCAGTAGTGCTGATGAGTTGACCCTAACAGAACTCATATTCAATGGAGTTCTTAAAGACATAAAGGTGGAAGAAATGGTTTCTCTTCTCTCCTGTTTTGTGTGGCAAGAGAAGCTCCAAGATGCTACAAAGCCTGGGGAAGAGCTTGAGCTGTTGTTTACACAATTACAAGATACAGCTCGGAGAGTTGCCAAAATGCAGCTGGAGTGTAAGGTATTCGCGGAACTTCTTTTTTGCTGCTATCATCTATTTTTTTAATGTTTACAGTCTGCTTTGGTCCTATGGACCTTGGTCATATTATTGTTGCCACAGGTTTTTATAAAAAGAACTATTATACCATCTCTCTTTTTGGATTTCTAATGCAATTTGGACTGGTAAATGTTGGAGATGGATTGGTCAAGACTATCTTTTCAGTATGACATAAAGGATTCCAGTGATCGTTATATGTTATATCATAGTACCATTAATACCATATTTTAGATTTAAATTTGTCTGTTGCATCATAGGTCATTAATATGGACTTAGTTCAAGTGATTAAACATTGTTAGAAGGAAGAAAGTATCATGGTTTGTAAATTGGACGATGGTGATTCCACAGATCATGATTCCTTCTTCCGTTTTTTGGAAGTTCCGTAGCATGGAACAAACATTTGCTATTAATTGAACATTCTTTACTCATAAAGACATTGAAAAGTTTTCCAAGACTTAGATTGGATGTGATATATTTATAAACTTTATTGGGAATTTTGTGAGGCTAATTCTCTTTATATTGCTCTTAGCAAATTTGGGAATATTGTGTGAGTGATGGCACCTGCCTTCCATTTAAGTGGAATTTGACTGTGTTATTATGAAAAAGATAGAATTATCCTGTATTCTTTCTTATCTTTGACTGACAATGTCTGTTTCTTGTTTTCTTGATATATATTTAAAAGGTCCAAATCGATGTGGAGAGTTTTGTGAGTTCATTTCGGCCTGATATCATGGAGGCTGTTTATGCTTGGGCCAAAGGGTCCAAATTCTATGAGATCATGGAAATTACGCCAGTTTTTGAGGGTAGCTTGATCAGGGCAATTAGGAGACTGGAGGAAGTTCTTCAGCAACTTATACTTGCTTCAAAGTCTATTGGAGAAACAGAGCTTGAATCAAAATTTGAAGAGGCTGTTTCCAAGATTAAGAGAGACATTGTGTTTGCAGCATCATTGTACTTGTAATGATGCATTTTTCTCTGTAATGATGTGAAAGTCTCGCATTTGCAGGATTCAGTCCATCTCTGATGCTGCCAATCAAAAGATGAGAAATGAAGGGAGAGATACTTATCGAGGCGATTGCAAATCTGAGAAGAACAATCTTTGACAGCTTGGTCTTGTGATAAAAACCTATGTAAACTATGTATGATCTATCTTCTAAGGTCTCGCCAAAGAGTGTACAGGAGGGAGATGATCTTGATGTCTCAACAAATGTTCATGGCAGTTGTTATTTATTTATTTATGGTGTGCGCTATCTTACATGCCTGTTAGAACTTTTTGGCATATTGTTTATTCTTAAAGGAGCAAGGAGCAGTAAGTCTTCTCCCGAGCAATTTCGCTCGGAGCTTCTTGTAATTGGATACATGATTAAGGCTATAAATCAGTGTAAGGTTTGTCTTTCTGCCGAAATTCTTGTCAAATATGTGATATAGTGATTGCCATTAAACTTCAGCCTCTGTAATTCTGTTTGTTTGGTTGGTCGCAGTATTAGTAACATGCGAGTGTATGGTTTCACTTTGCGGAATAAAAATGCATATGCAAAGATGGAAAGATATTTTTGTTTAAATTTAATTTTTTATTAAAATAAAAATATTATAAAAATGATTAGTTTGACGAGTTGCATGATCATTTTAAAAAACTTCCCTTTAGATTAATATATATACGTGTATATATATATATTTCCTAAAGAAGGTTAACAAAACGACACATGCAACCGTGGCTGTTAAATTTGTCAGAAGTGGGATTTGAACCCACGCCCTCTTTCGAAGACCAGAACTTGAGTCTGGCGCCTTAGACCACTCGGCCATCCTGACGTCACACAATATTTAGATTTATGATTTTGTGATTTGATTGTTTCAACATTTTTTTGGTGCTCAATAGCAAGAAAGGATTTCATGAAAATTGACAAAAATTCCACGAGGTTGGACTTTATTTGAACTTTGAAGCCAGACTAAAATTAATCCTATTTTCATATTTTAGGTCAAGCAATAATAGAGCAGCAAACTGTATCTTTGTTTGCAAAAATGGGTTTTAGATAGAGGATGGCATGATGTGGTTCCCATCCCTAATTCATTTCCCTATAATGAGAAAATAAAAAATTTCATAGGTCAAAACTCTTATTGTATTCTCTTTTCAGTTACATATTAATTGATTCTTGCTTGAATTTTGTTCCCTCTCTGTACTTTTACTACTAGTTAATTTAATTTAATTTAATTTTAAAGAAAAAAAAATATTTAGTGAAAAAGACAAATAAATTAGAATACAATCTTCTACAGCTGACATAAAGTAGGTTGGTTTGTGTGTGCGTGTGGGGTTACATTAAACAATTTATTTAAGTTATTATAATTGGTATATTTCTTTGTAAATGGAATAAGAATTTTGTCCAATGCTTCTTCTTCCTAAGACTATATATTTTCCAGTTAAATATGTTGGTTATATAAAATATAACAAGAAATTACGTAAAAATAATAATAATATAATATAAATTATTATTTGGTAATTACAAAAAGGGTACGAAGCAAAGAAGTACGTACAACTTTTGCCCTAAAACGAAAACGGACCAGATATAGGAATTTTTTTATTGAAAATGAGGACGCGATTGGGGCCGGAGATCGCCAATTCCGAACCCCGTTGCCATCTCTGGCTAGCACGTGTGATTTATAAGATTGACCAAAAAAAAATTGGACAAAGTGGTCGTGCTCGCACGAAACTAATGGTGAGTCAAGTTGATTTCGAATGAATGAATACGCCCCCTGAAATCAATGTTCGTCGCAGAAAAATCACATCAACTTCCCAGTATTGTGGTGGCTAATGTCACCGGTGGACAACATCTGCGATGCCAAAATGGTGCGGCTGTCAGTTACTTGTCTTGGATAACATCGGGGATTCGCTACAATTTCAAAGTTTGAACAGCAAGTACGAAGATAAATGGCCTTTCTACATTAGTGGCACATGGGCTCCATCTCTCTTGGTAAATACTGTGTCTATTCTCGTTCATCAGTCGCAACAGCAAGCATGACATAAGGGAAGAAGTTAAAAACCAGAACAAATTGAAGAAAAATACTTACTTCTTTACTGAAATAAACAAAGTTGAACGAGTTAAAAAAAAAGTTTTAACTCTTCCAATGTCATGGAAAAAACAAAAACAAAATATGCCCAAATAATTAATGTTTACATATCTACCAGATATAAATAAACACTATTACAATAATGAATAATAATGTAAATAAATCTTATTGTTTGTATAACAAGACTTAATAACACAAATCCGAGATGCATATGTGATGCAGGTTGAATTTGTAGTCATCACGCCCCACAGACTTTTGGTGGAGATGCAAGCAAAAAGTAATGAATGAATGCACAGAAGGAACTACTACTGAACATAAACGTGCCAGACTTGTAAGATAAGGTAAACGAGGATAGGAAACCTTTACGACCTTCACAACCTACTGATTCGACTCAGGCTTTGTTGTTGTGCTCCCATTCTGCTGCTGTTGTGACTGCTGTGATTGCAACTGATGAAAGTTGATTTGGGAATGAGACTGTTGATGCTGCTGTTGCAACTGATGGATGTTGAGTTGGGAACGCGGCTGCTGGTGTAGCTGGAACATTTGGGAGGTTTTGGTAAGCTGCTGCTGATTGACCATGCCCTTGGATGGATCAGAATCACTAGCAATCTCTTGAGTAGCAATTTTCAGCCGCTGTACCTCCGCAGTTAATGCTTCATTTAAAGCTGTCGCAATTGAACATTTATACACTTACATTCTTAAAATCTTAAGGCGACATCAGAAGTCATGCACACACAGTTGATAAATACAACCAATAAAAAAAGGAAGAACCATAACTATTGAGATGAAATGCATATATTATGAACTATAGGTTAAAAACAGATACATACTACATGCTTAGTAATAAAAAGTGGACCTGCATAACATGATGAAAACTGAAAAGGTTGAGAAGAAAGTGAACAAGCCATCCACAAAAAAACAAAAAGAATGTCATTTAATAGCAAGGCATGAAATGTACATTAAACCAGATACCAGCATCAGAATTGTCAAATAAAAAAAAATTCCAAAAGCAAAATGACAGCCCCAACAGACACCCACAAAATCCACAGGTCTCTGAAGATGAAATCCACAGAGAACTATTCAGATGAAATGCACATACTTGCAGCATAAATCTAGAATGACTCAGAAGGAAATTAAATGAATAACCAATGAAGCATATGCACTTCTCCCAAGAAAAGTTTGACATGCTCAGGCATTTACCATGTAAGACTCAGCATAGTGCAAACAGCTAGTCTTGTGAAAGATTGACCAGAACAAGCAAAAACAGTTGACATCTAATAAGCACTGATTTAAGTCATGCAGGAAGTTGGTGCCTTACATGAGACTTCTAGCTCACCACAAAAAGGAAATGCATTATTCATTTTTAAGTCACGAAAATCCACCAATTATGTCCTATCAATTAAATAGGAACTTTGCATATAAAGAATTTCAAGCACGGCATGCATTATTAATATTAGGTAAGTGGTTAAAAAGATCAATGCACGAAGTTTGAGAGCAGTTCTGTTTGCTGGCCATTCTCACTGGCATGTAGCATTAGTACAATTACCATAAGGCAACATATAGTACAATGTTTAAGCATTTGTAAGCAACTATAAGTACTTACGCAGACAAGTACACTGCTCTAAGACCATAATTCCCTATAGATTCAACAACTTCAATTTATACAGGCAATCAGACATCCAGTATTCAATAACTTCTACTAGTCAAAGACTGTTTACAGGAAAATGAGAGAACAAAACCTCAACCCAAAAAAATTATATTAGTTTCTGTTTGCAACCAAAGGACGCAAAGTGAAAAAGAAAGTGAATTTTCAAATGACTGGCAGAATCTGGAATTCCAATTTAGGATTGTCCCGTTGGTTCACATATTCACTACCTTAACCAATTTCATAAGATTCCCTAAGTGGATCAATTAGTTTTGATGAGCAATTAATATAAGTCAGCCACGTCAGATGATTTCCTTGGATCACCCCCCATGTACGGCAACCATGAGCTTCTCAGAAAGACACTAGCTAACATTTGTCCCCTTTTTTGGTTCATCCATTCCGATTACCATATTTACTATGCCAATTTTACATAGATGTACTTTCAGTTAGATAAATGCTTCTTGAAAAAAAGTAATAATTTTTTCCCGTTTCTTCACAGAGTTAACTTTCAGGCCTTGAGTATTTCAAGATCAAATTGTCCAATCAACTTATTTTACCCCCACAATCTTTTTTCTTTTCTACAATCTATCTTTGGAGCTTTTTTCTTTTTCCGGCTATGTCCCAAATGTATGATAGAATAAGCCCTAGAAACACATAATATTATAGTAAAAACAAACATTTTCATAATATAAGAGCATAATGTCTCACATGCTTCTACCTCAATACCTAAAAACAATGCAAGTATAAGAACACAAGAGTAAATGCATTTAACTATAGTTCTACATAAGTAAATATTAAAATCAGTTTGTAACCCAAATGGGTGTCAAGGTCTTAGTTTCATTTAGTAGGACAAATTACACATCAAATATTTAGGACCATTACTTAAACATTCACTTTTAATGTACAATATATTAAAAGTAATTTTCATTTTGAGGTGTGTAAGTTTTACCAGAGAGAAAATGAGCATCAGATGGGCACCTGAATGTTCACAAACTAATTAATAAACATGAAAAAAAAACCTTAAATACTGAGACATGAAACTGGGAAGAACAAAGGGTTACAACTTGCCATAGTTATTGTTCGCAAATGATGCATGATTCCCACAAATCGCTCAAACAACTTTGCAAGAAAAGAACTAAAAGGCACAAAACAACTTTGTTTTCCTACAGTTGCAGCACAGCATGCTGGGAAGAAGCATAAGACACTTGGAATTTATAAATATTTCCTATTGTTATCCTCAAACAAGGAAGCACCCAAATATGCATTAAGAAAGACACATTTATGGACTGGGTAATAGTTGTGTTTGCCACCATGAATTTGAAAAATATTTTTATTCAAAGAGATGTTCAAGAAAAAGAATAAGCATTAAAAGCAATGCAAATGAAGCATGCTCGCATACAAGCCAAACACCTGCTTTCCTCACACAAGTCAAAAGATAAATGAGTCTTCCTCTAAATGCAACAGAAATAATTTAACAAGAACAATACCATCTCGAAGTTGTGCCTGTTGCTCCATGGCTTGAAGACGAAACTTCAATTCATTATTCTGGTTTGTGAGCCCAACCGAATCTCTCTGGTGGGAATATAAAGAAAAACAAAACAGAGGAATATTGAGAAACAGAAAAAGAAGTGGTGGGGCAAAATGTCTCAGCACTGCAAGTAATTTACCTGTAAAAGAGTAAGCTGGGCAGACAATGTGGTAGCTTCTGTCTGCAGTGTTTGAACCTTGTGTTCCAACTCAGAAATATAACGCATCTTCCGCTCTTTGGAGCGAGCAGCTGACTGACGATTTGCCAAAATCCTGGAATGTTCCAGCAACTAAAGTAAATGATGGTATATGCAAGGGTGGTTGAGTGATTATAAATGAATGGTCTCATTAGAGCAATAAAATAGATCAATAATAATACCTTTTTGCACGTTTTGGGTCAGTTAATGCAATCTCCGCAAGTTTTTCATTAGCCATTATCTTCTTCAGTTCTGCCCCACTGAACTCACCATTCCCAAACTCCAAGCTAAAGACAGATGAATTGGCATCAATTGACTTGCTTGGTGAGAGTTGTCCTGGACGATTTCCAGGTGACGGTGGCAGTTTAGGTGATTCATCACCAAAGTTCAACTTCCTCATGAAACTATCCATAGAAGCACTTCTACAGTGTCTAGTCGTAGGAGCAACATCTCCCCCGGCAGTCCTTTTAATCCCTTCCCTCTTCTCAGCAGAAGAATTCATTCCTGCTCTCTGCAAGCTGTTCGCACTTTCATTCACACTGCTTTCAGCTTCATTGTCACTGCTATCACCTCCATTGGTCTTTGTCCCACTTGCTTTACTGTCCAAATCCTCGCGATTCTCATTACCATTCTTGTCATCTGTCCCTGAGGAATTCAACGCGTCAAAGGTATCCATATTCATGTATGCAGAAAACAAATCATCCATGACTTCCCCTTCAGATTTCCTCTCACCCATCCCTTCAGCATTGCTGCCAGCACCTCTCTCCCAGCTTGATTCCTTCTTAACTAACTGAGCTGGCTTAGCTGCCCCAGAATTCTCCCTCCCTGCGACCACCCTGTCCAAACCACCAGTAACCTTTGGAGAAATAAGTGGAGGTGATGATTGCATCAACGCGAATGGGATGTCGCTATTAGACCTTCGATGCTTATTGCGTGGAGGCAAACTCTCACCAACCCGTGAAGCAGTACCACGGGTAAAAGGTGAAAGCGGCAATAATGAATGAGAATTTCCATCCCTATCTTCCATTGAGACATCGGTGGATACTTGGTCTGACATTGAAGTGCTTGGTGAGTCTCTAAATGGAGATGGGCTTAATGGGTGCAAATAATCAAATGAAAAAAATGACGATGGTTGGGATAAAGATCGGGAATGGGTAGGTCCAGGGCTCAAACCCTGAGAACCCATTTGCTGGTTCGCCTGCCTAGACACTGCGATCAGGGAATATGGCGAAATGGGTGGGATTTGACTAGGGTGTGAAGGTGGTATACCAACTCTTTTGCTGCTATCACCGCCAAAATTGGTCGCAAACTGTGAAAAATGGCGAGCACGAACGTGATTCGGGTTCAATTGAGGTATATCAGGTTGGTTTGTTGACAATAAAGTCTGTTGTTTCGGAATTGAAGACGACGAAGTAACAAATGAAGACTGCATTCTTTGCATCATATCAGTATTACCATTAACCTCTGCTGTATCACCCATTTTACAGCTCTGGAAACTTTAGTTTCTACTATGTAATGCCAATGAAAAACCTCTAAACACTAGGACAAATTACTTCAAAGTCCTACAAAACCCGATTTAAGACTCAACTGAGTTCAGTTGTACCAAAACCCAGACGACACAACAAATTAAACCACCAGAATCTGCAAATGAGTAAACAGAGAAGCAAATAAATAAGCAACTACAGCACGAAAAAAGAAAATTGAAAGAAACAAGAAGAATAGACTTGAAAAGGGTAGAATATAAAAAGAACCCAGATTACCTTGTAACCGAGTCGGCCATTTCAATCAATACAGCTCCGGTTTTGACGGAAATGGCGAGGAAACAGAAACAGCAGGCGCTTTCTCTCTCTTTGTTTGCCCCTGTAAAAAACGTTCAATAATTACAAACATTTCTTTTTATTTTTATTTTTTTGTGTAAATATTATTCTGCAAATTCCTCTGTCCAAAAAGGTGTGTCTGTGACGACGAAGACTACGACCCACGGATTTCATGACGAGAGAAGAGAGAGGAGGACGCGTGGATTTTATTAATTAATAACAAAAGAAATATAAATTCATTTGAGCGAATTTCAATTTCATTCCGACCTCATTTGACTCTCTGCCGTGTCTCCTCCGCAGCTTTTATCTTTGCCGCCTTTATTATTTTAATCGGGTTTAGATGCTAATTAATTCAGGATTGTCTTCCACGCGCTTCCATATTACGTGCTAAACGACAACGTTCTGTTTGTTATACACTCGCCGTAATTTTCAACTGTCTTTTAATAATTAAAATCTTAATTTTGCAATAGTAAAATGTAAATTAAATTACCTCTCTATTATTTCTTACCCTTTTTATTATTACAAAAATAACATAAATTTCATCACTAAATTTGAATTACCATTCTTATTTGTGATGATATAATATGTTTAATAATTATAATATATTTTTTAATTTTAACGTGTGGGTCTTAGATAAATTAAAAATGAGTTAACGTAAAATTTAATCAACTTTAAAACACGTTCAAAGAAAAGAAAAGAAAATGTGATTGTAATTTCTTTAGGGTTTGTACAATTGACAAATACTGTTTTAATTTTTCTCTTTGTAACGACATTTATCCACTAATGAATCCATGGCAAGGGATTTGAGTGAAGTTTCTCTAAACACGCCTTTGCTTGTGACAATTAAACACCTCTTTTTCTTTGCCATGCAATTCCAAGTAGACAGCTTTGTTGTGGTTACCCCAATTAGATGCTTTCAAAAAGTGCTTTTGTTAGTTACCAAAATTTTGTTGTTACTTGTTACGAAAATATATTTCAAGGGCGTGTTTGTAAAGTAATTGAAAATTTTCACGTCTTAATTTTAAATAATTTCATGTGTTCTATTATGCAAATATTCTTCTAAACCAAATAGATACATAGACAACTTCCTATTACCATTTATTTATTATTTTAAACTAATTTTTTTTCTTAAAAATATTGGGATTTTATCGTACGGGTCTTTGATTTTATGTTATTTAATCGAAGGATACAATTCACAGCAACATTTTAACTTAAAATATTGTTTTTAGAGTATTATTGAAACTAAGCTTATATCATTCGATTTTTTAATTTTATTTTTTTGTAAGCAAGATATCATATTAGACATAATTATAAATAATAATAAAAAATTATCAAAACACCCTATGGGTAAACTTTCGATTGTGCTTAGCACGAGTGAAGGTGGAGTTTCAGTCACCGAGGTATAACGATCGGAACTTGAATCCCTTTTTCCCCCAAAACCTTCCCAGAGCCCCAATTTACCCATTCCGATCGCAAACACTTTATTCGAAAGTCACTTTTTCAATATCATCAAATTACTGCAAAATATAAATAAAATATACAAAATTAACATATACATTTCAACAAAAATAATAAAAAAAAATTATTGAAATTTTGGCTTCGTTGGTTGAAATTATTTTAGATAACAAACAAGTAGTGAGCCAAAAAACAAAATCAATGAGAGAGAAAAGAAGGTCTGTTATGTCTTTTGCTACTGGATTATTTTAATTTAAAAATAAGATAATTTATCTGTAAAACAAAAGAAAAATTACAAAGTTAGTTAATTTAGTAAATAAAAAATTAAAACTAATTATTATGTAATTTTTTTAAAAAAAAATGTTATTAAATAGAATTATGTAAAAGTTAAGGACGGAGATGATATAAATAAAATAAAAATTTTTTATTTTTTTTTAGCAAAAATTTTTTAAATATTACAGTATTAATATATTTAAGATAATGAAATTATTTAATTAATAAAATAAAAAATTATTTACAGTAAATAAAAAAATAAATAAATGAGTAATTATTCTTTATAATATTAATTGAATTAAAAAATTATTATTAAATAAAATAATAATAAATAAATTTATCTTTTTATAATTAAATAATTCATTAGCATAATAATACAATAAAATTAAAAATATATATAAGATGATATTTTTTATTTATTATATCTTTTCTCTCCTCTTTAATTGGGCAGCAGTGTCACTGCATCTTCGATGTTAACTTGGTGAGATTGCACTACCCATCACTCTCTCATCTGTCAAACTTTTAACGTGCAATTAATATTAAGCCCCCACCGGCCAAAAATTGCAACATTTTTCACCATCTGCTCCTTTGTTTACCTGCCACCGATTGAAAATACCTGCAGAGGAAACCAAACCCCCTCTCCTTCTAACTAATTTGTATTACTCACCTTTAAAAAAAAATCAAAATCAGAAAATTAAAAATTTATATATGCAGAGTAAATTTTAATCTCTCCTTGGAATGGAGTGCTAAATTCCCATGCCTCTTATCTTCCTTCATAGACAATATATCAAAAAAAGTAGTCAATGCTAATACACCATTCTCAAGTATTACTTGATAAACTGCCGTTACAAATATGAATAATTCGTCAAATAGTGGCAAATTATACATAATGGTAATAATACAATTTGAAGTATTGAATTGCAACCAACCTCTAACATAATTTTGTTGTTACATTGGCACGAGAAATTAGAAAATGGGTCTCGATGCTCTCTGTTATTTCTATCTCAATTGACAAAAATTAAGAAATGTTATTTATTTATTGATAAATCTTGTCGTCCGCTAAGCTTCCTTGTCCATAATTTTTTATGTACATTGCCTCTGAAAAAGGGAGACCACTGCATTGCTCTACATGATGCTTAAAAGTTATTTTCTGAACTAACTCATTAAAAAATTTAAAATAATTAAATATATTTTATATTTAATTTATTTTTGAAAGGGATGGTTGTCCTTGTCCACGCGCATGGAAGGAAGATTGTGATTAAAGAACAAAAAGAAGCTTGACCAACAGAATGTCAAGATTTGTGAAATTTTAGCAAATGGTTTGTTCATATGAAAACTTTGGTGCAAAATGTTAAACGGGTTCATGTTCCAATTTGGATTTAGTATAAATGTGCTAAGTAAAAGACATATGGCGTCAAACTAGGCCTCATACTCGTTAGTTTGACACATTTTGATGCCCATGTTCTCCACATCTTCTTTGATTTTCTTAACACTATAAGCTAACCCATATGCAATTCGTCTTCATAAATCTCCTAATCAACAAATTTACAACTAAAATTTAAGCTTTTGTTCCTTCACATTGATTGTGTAGTATCCGTCCCAATCACCTATTATCATTATTTTCTATACTTGAAAAGTGACCATCAACCACTACAACTAATTGACATATGCATGTTTATTTATGGTTTTTTTTTCATAAAAAAATGCGTCAAGTGATTTTCATTTAAATAAAAATAAAAAATTAAATAATATAATTTTTTCTTTAAGGATCGGATAATATATAATAATACGGTGGGTTGGTTTTGCAGGAGACTTTGTCAGTCATTAATTATGTAAATGTTGACTTGACACCACGTACATAGTAGACACGTGTTAAAAGATAACGAATATTACTTTCTGATACACGCGGCGCGTTTTTAGCGCATCAAGGAAAAGTGCGAGCCAGCAGGATTTGTCAATCATCAATGCAAAGACATATAGGGCCCCCGCTCTTTTTTTGGTTTTTTAATGGAGCCCACTGAATTTGGCAAGCAAGCAAACCAGCATTTAAATGTCATTTTACCGAAACAAATAACGGGCCGTGGGGGCAGGGGCGCCTGAGCATTAGCCCCTTTTCTTTTTAAATTTTGTACTAAAAAAGAAAAACGTCTTTTAGAACCTTGAGAGGAGAGGAAGAAAAAGGCCAATGGAAGGGGAGGGGAAAATATTACCTTTCTTTTTATTTTACACTCTTTTTAGTTTAATACATTATAATTAAAATTAAATTATAAATAAATGGAGAACAAATGAAAAAAAAATTAAACTATGTTTGTAACATCCTCGTCTCCAATCTAATATTAAAAACAAAAATAAAATATACCGAGCGCTTTAATCTAAAATTATACATAGGTCAAAATTGAACTTCATTCTCGTTTTAAATAAGATAAATTTTTAAAAATAATATTATTAATAAAAATTTATGACAACTTTAATTAAAAATACATTCTTAAGATTTAAATACCAACATTGTTTCAATTTCAAATTTGTAATAAAAATAAATTATTGATCATTTTTTTAGTTTTTTTAAGAGTATATTTGGTTAAAATTGATAAAATAATATTTTTTTAAACGAATAATTTTTATTTTAAAAAAATTATATCACATGATTCTAAAATTTATTTTAGAAAAAAAAATTGTGCAAACAAATGATAATTATTTTAAGTATTAATAAAAATATTTTTAAAATAAGAATAATGAAATGAAAATTACTTCCTATGCATCAAAGCTGTTATAATACTAACATCTACTGCTATTTAATTACAATGTCTTGTAATTATAAAATTTGTAATAATACAAAGATTTTTAGTTGGTATTTATTGATTTAATTAGTAAAATTTTTATAAAATATGAAATATGAAATTTGAGAAGAATGAATTCATGTTTGTACAATATTTGTTGTTTCTTAAAGAAAAAAAAATCATAATAAAAAGGACAAGATTTTTCATCTATTGCATTTGAAGATTAGCCAAACCTTGTATTAAATTATCATTAAGGTTCTATCACCCATTTGAGGAAAGAAAAGAGCTTTGCAATCAATGACAATTGTTGCAAAACTAATTAAATTGACAATTTTGTTTTCCCACTTGGGTGTTAATGATATGATTAATTCATAGTCAACCACACTAATCCATTTTTATTGTATATAAAATTTGTGATCAAATAATAAAATAGAAGAAGCCTAGACCAAGAACATCCCAATGGAATTTATATCAAAATAGCGAAACGTGATGGTGAAATGAACCATAATTAATATGGCAAATATTGATGGAACATGTCAAGCTTTGCTTTGATAATAACATGATGCACTCCATTCATTATAATTTAATCAAGGTTACCCCCACATCCATTTTCTAATATTTAATTACATATACATTCAGTATTGCTTTTTTATAAACTACATCTCTAGTCAATTCTAGCAGGTGATCATAAAAGAAAGCTCAAGAGATGGCAATTTCAAGATCATGCTCTGCAAAACTTTGAGCATTACACTAAAAGAGTTTAAATAACTACACGAATTTCTGCAAACATCAAAGCAATTTGTGTACGTAACCAATGTTGCTATGATCCATGGACTTTTTGTCACACAAGGGCAAAGAAAATGTTCGATTCAAAATAGACTTGTCATCCACACCATTTCTTGCATCGGCAGACTCTTCCTCGGCATACCCAGATTGACGATCATGAACATGTTGATTTGGCAGCAAAGCCAACCAATCCCGGGATGCGACTTGTTCTAGTCGATCCTCCTCCAAAACCCCTGCTTGCTGATGATGCAAGTATTTTGATCCTTGTTGCCAGAAAATATTGCGAAGATGATGCAGAAGATCCAAAGGAGGATGGGGAGGGAGGTTCCAAACGAAAATTTAGAAGTCCATTCAAGGATCATGTCACTTACCTCTGCATGGCCTAATTGCAAAGTTTGGGCACAGCCCAAAAACAAAATCCTGATTTCTGGCTATGCCAGCGCTGCCCAAAACAAAGCTCTCCTCGTCAATAAGAGGTTGTGTCTGGTTGTAGTGGCCATAGGTTTTATGCACCCAGCAAAATATGGTAAGAACTCAACCATCTTAATAGCTGTAGTTGAGGCTGGCCAACTTTCCTTCTAGTGTTATTTTGGCCAGCAATAGATTCAACAAAAAGTATGACTCTCATAACAAATAATTGGGAAGCATGATTCACGGGCCTGTCCACATTCACATCCATCCACAACAGCTGCAGTTACTTCTGGATAATGCAAAGCAACCATCCATATTTTCTTCCTGCTGCTTTCTTCTCGCCCCAAATGGACAGATGATGTGGCAAAAGCCCATATAGACAGACTGTTGCCGAGTGACATTGTGGTAAAACCACCTAGGATGGAGAAGTATGAAGTCAGAACAACAATAATTTACAGAACTTCCATTCTACGGCGATAAAGGTTTGGAATAAAATTACAATGGTCTGTCCACAATTTTAAGCAAGGAAACAGCTTTCTATCAATAAGCTGCATCTTGCCTTCAATCCATTCAGCCACATTTGCAAAAGATAATACTGGCCAAATCTAAGACCATAAAGCAAAGAAACATAATCTAACAATCGATCATATGCACACTACTTGATGGTAATGTAGCGATTTGTTCCATGTCTGGCCCAGAAGTTCTTGAGATCAAGTGGTACTGACAGATCATGGCCTTCTGCTGCCAGCCGGCTAAGTAATTTTGTGAAGACACTGCCACTCATCTTTCGGCCACCCACACGGGCATGGCGCTTGTTAGGCATCTGTGGCAGTGGGTATGATGAGAGGCTGGTAGTGCAACAAGATGACTGCCACCCACCATTCCCCCATTTGTAGCATTGGTGGGGAGATCCTGTGCATGAGCATACCGGCACTGGCATTGTTGTTTGATCAAAATTAACCAGGTTCAGTCCATCCTGACTATCCCACTCAGCTTTCATCTTTTTCCCATCAGAAACAACTTTCCTATTCAAATCCTCACCCGCTTTCTTCACCTTCCGTGGTAACACAGATGGCTTTGGAGCAACTGCTTTGTTTTCTTTTGTTCGCTTTGCTGGACGTGACTTTGGCGTTTCAGAAGAAATGACTGATATTGGTGTCGCATCAGTTACATGATGCATATCCCCTGGATTAAGAGCCTCAGCTATGCCACCTGAATGATATGTGGGTTGGTGCATACGCTTTCCTCCACGTTGAAATCTGCCACTTGAGGGGAAATTGACAGCAGTTTCACGGTATTGCAATGCAGCTAGGGCATTATCCCGTGCCATCAGGGCATCATCACGCTCGGAAAGGGCTTTATCTCGCTCCTCAAGCGCCAGATCTCGGGCAGTCAAAGCTTCCCTCTTCTCAGATAGTGCTATGTTTCGTTCTCTAACAGCAGCATCCCTTTCTGCAAGGATGGCCATGATTTTCTTATTCATCACCAAGGCATTATTTGGTTCCTTCATTTGATGCTGGGGCATTATATTCCACTGCACAAGTTATTTTTATCAATTCGGACTGATCACAAGTTGAACATGAAACACAACTAAAATGGAGTATTGGAAGAAAAATGTTTGCTTTCTTACCTGTGCATGTGCCCCTTTATAGTAATCCATCTTATATCTCCCATTTTCATGTTGTCCATCATCCATCTTAGATTCACGTTGGAAGGAATGCAGAAAATGCGCTTCAAGCTGCTTCTTGAAGTTCAAAGTTTAGATGTTTGAAATTCATGTGTTTTCCATGAAAAGAATGTGTACTCTGTTTCCATGAAAGAAAACCAAAGGCCAAGTTTCCAAAATGTGTGAGAATGCTGTTGAATAAAAAAGGACTTCACAAAATGTTGGGAGAATAAAATAGGCGCTCACAGAACTGCAACCAAATGGCATTCACAAGAGACATGGACCTCAGAGAGGAAAAAGCAACAATTAAGAACCCATACAGACAAAATGCTGACCAGCATTGCAAAAGCACCAACTAAACATATTGCTTCAAATTTCAAATGCAATTGCATCACAATTATCCCAAACTTGGAATGGTGACAAATAGAAACTCAAAGAAGAACTATACCATAAATGTTAAAAGAAGATTTCCAGTCTTCTAAAAGAAAGTCCTCTGAACATATTAAATAGTTGCAGAAAGAAAGAACTTTTCATTCCTTTTTCAGCATATCACAAATAAATAAGCATCTTAAAAAACTAGCCATGTATAATACACAGATGCAAGCCCATTAAATAAAACAAACTTCTGACAAATATCTTCAATGAATTAGAGAAAGGGGTTAGGCTATTTGAACCCAACGAAATCGTCTCAGCAAGCTTCTGACAAATATCTTCAATGAATAAGAGCAAGGGGTTAGGCTTTTTGAACCCAACTAAATCCTCTCTGCACCTACTATTAAATTTTCAAAACTTAAATTTAATACACTTCTTATTATAAAAACTTTCTAAAATAAAATAACTTAAAATGGTATACACCCATTCTTTGCTGAAGACAATACAGATTTAATTGATTTATGACATTTATTAAAAATGCACATACAGACATTGCAAGTACTAAGGGATATCTTGATTTCAATTTTGAACGAGGAATTTTCGTTGATGATTTATTATTAGTACATATTTCAATGTTTCTTATTAGAAAAATCTGTCTTTCATTTCTATTCAATTTAGTATTAATATAAACAATTTGAGTTTGTTGCATATGATATTTTTGAAATTTATGAAAGTTTGCAGAGTAAGATTTTACTTTTCTATCAGAAAAATGATTAAGGAGTGAGTTTTTTATTGGGTTTATTTACGCAAACTTTCCCAGCCCATGCAGCTAAATGAATTTCAGTTGAATTGTTGTTCCTCTGAAACTTGCAAGCATAAAGAAGAGCAAGCAAGAAGGATTTCAACAATGGACAGATGGTAAAGAATGATAACAATTCATGATATTTGGAAACCATTGAGTTGAGATCACAACCACTAACCTGTGATCTGCTCTCACAATTTGACATAAAGCAAAAAGGTCCTATGAGCAGGCTTATTTCATTGCATTGCCAGGTAGCTCATGAAATAGTTATGTTGGCACTATTGCACAGAATATCTCTTAATCCAATTAGACAAAGAAGAGTCAAGTGTTCAAATTTTCATGGTGCTTTATCTGCAGTTGCCCACAAAGATAATTAACCAAGAACACCCGTTAGATGGTCTAGATCTCAACCTTAAAAGAAAATTTGCCAATTCCAAAAACAAACAGAAAACTCTGTTGAGCGTCCACAAAAGGAAAAGGAGGTATTTTTCTGCCACATTTACAACAAGCTACTGTCCTTCTGTATTAGGTTCTACTATCCCATTACAGACATTATGCACTACTCGTCAGCAACAAGAACAACATTAAACATCAAAATACTATATGGAAAATCACCATTGTACAAACAAGAAATTTAACTAGTATAAACAAATATTCATCATTTATGCTATCTAGTATTAAATCTACAGTGCACATAGAAAATCACCACAAAGTTCTAAACTTTGCACGGGAGATGGGTACCGAATCATACTGTTAAATTACACAAGTTTTAACAACACACCAAACAAAATATGCTTTCTATCAAATGAACTTCTATTACCTTCTTCATTGCAACAAAAGGGAAAAATCCCAAATTAACACTCAATCAAGCACATTCTTAAATAAAAAAGTTCTCCCAAATAAACAAGGGAAAAACTAATTTCCTAATCTAATCTCGAACCAAAAAACCATTTACTCAAGTAAATCAACCAACTTTTTCAAAGCAAACTGTAACCCTATCCAAATAATGCAAACATTTTGCGGTGGAATTCGAATCCAGTCAGTACAGAGTCCAAGTTTCACTAGAGCTCGGTTTTATGTTTATACCATGATTGTGACACCAAAAAATAGTGATCTAAGAAAGAAGAGACTTACAAGCAAATCTATTCAGGAACGACATCGTTTTGAAGCCAAACGCGCTTCTTTGAAGGGGATAAACAGAAGAGCGAGAAAGATAAATAAAAGAAGAAGAAACTTTTAAATTTTAAATTAAAAAAAGGAAAAGAAGAAGAAGAAGCAGACAATGGTGGGGATGATGGGTAGGGCCGAAATTTTTCACACTCAACCCTCTCTTTCTTCGTGGTTAAAACGCCCCGTTTTGGTTTCTGAACATCGGATCAGTTCAACCGCGACACAAATGCGTTACACGTGATATATATATATATATATATATATCAGACTTCTGGCCAGCACCCGCCCCGGCCGGATTAGGGATGGAAACCGTCAGAACCCGGGCCGGGTTGTTTAACGTGTCTAGACTGCAGAGTATGACCCGGATCCATGTGCTTCCAACTTGCCTTTTACAATATTGCCTTAAGCTGGTAAATGTACAGGATTTTTATAGAAAAATGGCTCAATTTTAAGCCGCATTTTAATTATTGCCCAATTTCAAAATTTCTCATAATTTTAGTTAAAAATACAATTTTCGAATAAATATACCCCCATAAATTAAGAATACGATTAATTATTGAAAAAATTAAATTTTCCAGATATTTTTAATTTTAAAACAAGTTAAAAATAAAATTATGTAACATCAAGAAGGTCTGTATGCAAAATTTAATGGCGCTGTCCATTTCTTCAAAGGTTAGGTTTTGACCCATCTATAAGAAAGCACGAATATGCAGACCTTCCTTCGCGCAATTTGCTCTTTTACACTTGTATTTCCCAATGCCCCCACTCCTCAATAAAACGAATCGTTTTAGCTGCCTTTAAGCAAAATCTGCCGAGAAACAGAGACTTGGAACCGAAGATCAAAATCCCCAGACTTCACGTCTGGTATCACTTCCGCTTCACAGCTTTATCACAAGACTACTTAAATTCACTATAACCAATCTCAACTTTTCATTCTTCTATGGGCCACCCTTATTTTTATGATTATTGCTCATGCGTTACTTGTGTTCATTCTTGTTTGAAACCGGTTCTAGTGCCTTAGGAGTTGGGACTTCTTGAGCTTTGTTTTGATCTGGGTTAGCGTCAAGATGGAGTCTCGGCTTGTGTGGTTGTTGAGAGCCGCTTGGCTTGCGGGCATATTGCCTTTAATCGTTGCTTCTCTACCAACTTCTCGTCTCAATTCTTTTCATGGAGCTTTGTTGGGATTTGCTAAGAGAGGGAAGATCATGCAGTCGTCCTCTTATGTGAGTACCAACAATTTCTATTTTTTATTTTCGTTTTTTTTTGGTGTAGAGTATCTGTCTGTCTAGTGAGAAAATTCAGGGAAAGCAAAGAGCATGGCATTTCTCTATGTTAATTGAAAATTTCCTCCTTTCTTTGCGTTTCATTGCATTTCTCTATCCATGGTTTACTATTAAATTGCTCTAATATACTTCATTGTTGGATTTTAGAAATTCACTGTTCCTCAGAGATTCTTCTGCCATTTCTATGTGATTGCTGTGGCTTGGACAACACTCTTGCTTTCTATAACATGGGTATATGCAAATAAAATGGCACCATCAGTTTCTGAGCCATCTCTTTATTCTGCTCTTGCAAGCCACTTGACGGGAGGTTCGCATATCTTTTCATTTCACAAGTCTCGTTTAACTCCACTGCAGCGTAGACATACTGTCTGGCGTTCTGTCTTTCTTCTTTTGCTAATGGAAATTCAAGTCTTGAGACGCCTTATAGAGACTATTTACGTATTTAGTTATAGCCCATCGGCTCGGATGCACATTTTTGGCTATCTAACTGGCTTGTTGTGAGTAGTTCTCTTACTACGATATTCTAGCAATTCTATTATTCTCCTTTATATTAGTTTTTCGTAATTTTCTTATAAAGCCTAATGTCCTTGAAAATATTTTAATAGAATAGGTCTGAATTATAACATATATGTTTTAGGATGGAAAAAACTTATTCTACATTTCAAGCAATATAGTATTTCGTATGGCGCTGGGCTGAGTGCTATTATTGCAAATAGTCAGGCCTGTTTTATTTCCTTGGTTTTATGTGGCAGTGCTCCTTCATTATCAAAACCATTCATGTTATTTTTAGTTTGGTTTTACCGTAGCTGTAAATACGGTGTAAGATGATACATTGATTGTGATTGTTTGTCTGGTGTTAGTTTCTATACAGCCGCCCCCCTGTCACTTTGCTGCACTTTGGCACCAGAGGTGTTTAGATTTGTAGCAGATCAAGTGGCTGAGTTTATAGTTAGAGGAAAGAGCCAGATGCCAGTATTTGAATTTGATTGGTGGGAATCTATGAATCCTCTTATGAAGCTAAGATGGTTTCAATGGATTGGTGCTGCCATATTTCTATGGGGTTGGATACATCAGCGTCAGTGTCATGCAATTCTTGTAAGTGCTGGTATTGTGTGATGATTTCCTTATCAAATGCCATTTTCTTAGGCTGTAATGCCAGTTTTAAAGTAGCTTAGAGTTTTAGACAATGTTCCTTAGTCACTTTGATGCCAAAAGCTTTTGATGTTTATTATATAATTTGACAAATGTGTCAGTCGGCTGTATAACTGTGCTTATGACTTTTGTGACAGTGTACAGACTTGCCAAGAAGTTAATGTGAGCATATTTATGTTGGATAGAAAAGCTGGAAACAAATTTAATTCAAACCTTTGAAGAGGATAATGAAAAATTTCAACAAATGGACATTATGAAACAATAATACTGATAATTTTTTTCTGTCAAAAGCAAACATCAGAATGTAAGATTTAGATGGAAAATTGTTTCATTGTGAATCAGTAGGATATTCTATGGTTGGAAGTGATTTTTCTGAAGCTATTATGTTCTTGAACTGTTTTGATGTACAGAGCATTTTGTGATAATGCTATTAGGATTATGTACCATGTTCATCTTCTTTGTCCGTCTTGAGTTTTTCTGAATGATACTTATGGCACACATTTACCTCTGTTCAGAAGTGCAAAAAATGGTGCACGTTTTACCGGTTATGGACTGTTACACATGCTTTGTGATGTCAGGACTTCTCTAATATTCCAATTTGCGTATCTTATACTTCTTAAACAAATGTTTCTAATTTTGGCTGTAGATTTTTTGACTTTAGAATCAATTTTCATAGTTGATGCTTTCTGAGAACTCTATTCCTTTTTTTTTGGGTAGTATGTGGGAACTCTAAACTCTTAACGGTTGCCATTTGAATGTAACGTAGTTCAACTATTTGTAAATGAAAGAATTAGGAGTGAAATCACATATCTTTTTTTTAGTTTCTCCGTGCCATATTGAATTTATTTAAAATATTATAGCAAGGGATTAGAATGACAGTTTCCAAGGAGTGTCACTGCCATATTTGTTTAACCACTTACCATTTTCAATATAGGATTATTGATTATGCCAGATTGTTATTATATAATTTTGACATATTCTCTCTTTGTCAGGGCTCGCTGCGGGAACAAACAGAACAAATTGATGAGTATGTAATTCCCCATGGAGATTGGTTTGAAATTGTTTCATCCCCACACTATCTGGCTGAGATTGTAATCTCTCTCTCTCTTCTCTCTCACACACACACACACTCACACACACACATATTCTAACAGTTATGCTAAGGTCTAGCTATATTATGGTCTAAATTGTTGAAATGGTGAAAGGTTATATATGCTGGTTTGTTGGTTGCTAGTGGAGGAACAGATCTCACCATATGGTTGCTTTTTGCATTCGTGGTATGGTTTTCTTCTTTCTCTGTAGTAAGTACCATTGTTAGCGTTTGCAAAATACTTTGCTGTCATTAACTTCAATCATTCTTCGGAGAATTGATGTTCTTAAGTTTGGGTGGTGGCAGGTGGCAAATCTGGTCTTTGCAGCAGCAGAAACTCAGAGGTGGTATCTTCGTAAGTTCGACAATTACCCAAGAAACCGATATGCTATTATTCCATTTGTTTATTAGTGCTTGTTGCAGAAACGTTCACCTGTAAACTACAATGGATAAACGGCATCGGCTTGTAAACATAACATTGTAGAAGTTCTTAAAACATCGTCATTCCCTCCTTCCTGGGTTGGAGAAAATATGCATGCAGATATTTTATTTATTTTATTGAAAAAACTGTACATCTCTCTGTGTGGATAAATTGATAACTAAATGGTGCAATTTCCTAGCTGATGTTCCTGGGAAATTCTTTAAACTGTTTCTTCCTTCTTTCTAATAAGGGTTTGTTTATAATTTTTGTTTCAACTTAATTATAAGAAGTATTATGCGTTTGATGAAGAAATAATAGTGTAAATTGCAAATTATAACTTGAATCACTCAAAATCTGAAATGGGCAATAAATGTACAATAATAAGTAATAATTAGAACTAAAGCCTAACAAATGACAAGAAAAAAGTGCACTGACAAATGCTATGAACCCTAGATATTACGATGCAATTCAAGGCAGAGCTAGATAAATGAAGATAATGTCATCGCTTTAACGGTTTCACCAGCACATGTTCCATCACTCTTTATTCTTTCACAGAAACACGAAGGTAACATTCTTAGGAGAACTATCGAGCATACTTATGCATATGGGTCTATGCCCCAAAACCTTGCCGGTTGGTTGGTACGATATTTCCTGCCCACTTTCTTAATCGCGACCATGTCCTCCTTGCTCAGCTCAAAGTCAAACTTGCAAATTCTCTTCCAGTCTGTCAAGCTTCGAAGTCTTTGGAATAACAACTATGTTCTGTTGGATGCCCCACTTGAGAACAATCTGGGGCACAGTCTTCTTGTAATTCTTGGCCAGTCCCTGAAACAAGAAGACGCAGAGGGAGAAGAATTTGGCCAATAAGTGTTATGACGAAATTTGTGTATGCTAATGACAGGTACTTCAATTCATCCGTCTAAGAAAGGAAGTACATACTCGCTTTGAGAATGGGATCATCCAAACAAGACACACTTCCAAACCATTCAGTGTTGCCTACGGCACCTCCTAGAGGATTGTGGGCTGTAACACACAAACCAAGCTTCCAACAGAACGTGACAAGACAATCACGTTGGAAGGTAAGCAATCTCTTTTAGAAAAAGATTGCTGCATGCAATTTTTTATCAGATGACCACTAGATATTCCAAGAAATGAATACTTGAGAATACCAATATGTTGGACAAAAACAATAAAGCTACTTCCAGTACTTGCTACACATATCACATTCAACTGGGACATGGACACACAAATATTCTACACATTCACATTTGCAAAAGATATAAGTTCACAGTAGTGACAACAGTAAAGTTCACTTTCAACCTAGGTTGTAGAAGGCAATCCATTCAGATGTAAAAGGTTTCTTGGCATTTTGTTTCTTATTGAGATGAGATGGAGCAAAAAAAAATATGACACATATTCTTTCAAATGTTATTAACTTCTTGTAATTTCGGACCCTAAAGCAACACATGTAGTTGAAAACTGTTAGTTAAATAAAATATAATTTCTCTCATAAATTCAGTCTTTCATCTACAATGTCCATTGAACATGCTGAAGAGCAAGTATTTGCAACAATCACAGTAATAGGAAACGACAGCTTGAATAGGAAAACAGGTATTAACATATGCTTAACATATCTTTTCAACACAGAAAAATCCAAACACCCATATGCGCCTTGACATCCAACTGTATATATGGTATTCCAAAGATTGGGATACATGGCATGGTATAAATATAATTAAGTGAACTTTTGGAATAGGGAAAAGATGACAGCGTGCAATTTGCATGACTTCCCGTTTTCTATATCATGAGCTCAGCAGGTGTATGAAGGGTCAATCTCCCATCATTTTGACATAAGATTGCAAAAGTTTGTCTTTTAAAGATAACAATTATCACGTATGTAGTTTCTCTTCCATGATGGGATTAATATGGATTTTTGACTCGGTAGAAAAATCATGAGGTAACTTACATACATTTAGGATGAAAATTTATAGGATAAAGTGGATGATTTGCAATGAGATTTAAAATGGCAACACACATGATTCCAATGCTGCGAGCTAAACCCTTCAAAACTAGATCTTCTATTGCATGACAGGTGGTCTCCGTGATATGGTGGTGTCTATCTCCAGCACTCCATCCGCATCTAATGCACTATCACTTGTACCAACTCCTGCACGTATTTACAATAAGATAACACACTGTTCGAAATCCAACTCACCATAAAGCCCAAGTGGATGGCCAATTGATTTTAAGCACTGAACAAGTCAACAAAACAATTTAACAATCTTGCAAGAAGTCACAAAGTAATGCTGGATGTACATGACAAAAAACAACATGCGGCAAAGAATGCACCTCTCATTTCACCAATAAGTTTCATTTCACACATTGTCCATCTAATGTTAGTTAAAAACAGTAAGAAGAGCCATGCAGTGACCTTGCCCTTAATAAGGTAACCTTCAGCAAATTTAACCTCTTCTCCCCAACCAATCTCTTTCAGAGATTGAACTGATGAATAAAAATAATGAATAATGTTTCTCTAGTAAGTATATTTTTTGGCTTCACAGCCATCTCCCACTTTCATCTTAATATATTCTAATCAATTAGACTATCAAAGCTATGCTATATAGCACAGCACAGATTAAAATAGACATACAATCATTAACACAAACACGTAAAGACGCACATACTCATGTTAAAGGCCAAAAGGACAGGCAGGAATACCAAGTGTTTTGTAGCTACAGGAAAGTGCACAAGGTAGTGATCTAGATAATCTAGCTGAAGCTTCTTTAGACTAACTTTACAGGCCTTGTGAACATGCCCATGGTCTGACTTCCAAGGATGCAATAAGGATTAAATCCAATGAAAAGAGAACAGTCACTATTTGTAGAATGTTGGGTGGCCAATGGACATTTTAAACCAAAGAAAATCAGTAAGATTTGCAATTAAACTAGCCTTGGTGGTAATAAAAAGATCCTCCCTCTTGACAAGCCCAGTCTTAAATGCTTCTGCTAGTGCCTCCCCAACCTTTGCTTCATTCTTGTAATCAGCTGCAAACAGCAACAACTTACAGAACATTTATTTAACTTAACATGACACATACAACCAAGATTTGAAAACCTTGCAAACTACACAGTGAAGTAAGAAGTCATCAAACAACATTACTTGATTTATTCTTCTCATGACAGATGGATTACGGAACACCCACTGTCACTAAAACGATGATAAAAATAGGGTCCTGAAATTTCGGGCCAAATAAAGATAAATGCCAAATACCCAATTTGAGTAACAAGAGGCAGACTTTCTATGTCGCTAGGTTGAAATGCTTTTCATCTACAACAAAACCAGCTCAGCTGACAAGAAATAAATTTAAATCTAAAAAAAGTTAACTTTGCACTATCTATTTACGAGATTATGCTAAATAGAACTGAAATATATTCTAAGAACGCCCTAATACAGAGAATACGATTACAGAACACCGGTAAGCTACAAAGAACCCAACTAGACGGAACTCACAGCGGGATAAGGTACCAGCACAGTCAAAATGGCGATAGCCAATCTTGATGGCATTGATGATGAACCCAGACCGATCATTGGCATCTTGAATCCACTGTCGAGCGTTACCGCCATTGTTCTTCAACTCGCAGAGGACTGGTTGTGGTTTAGCTCTACCTTGTGGATGACAAAATCCTGACTGAACTTGTTAGCACTGATAAAGCCAATCAAATGGGACACTTGGATTTCACTAACTGTCAAGTACGGAAGTGACCAGATACGTCAGATGCTTTGGTTGGTTGGTTGTAATGTCATCGGAATGTCGTTTTCAAAAAGTTTTGCACTTCTCTAAATTTATTACATAAAAGATATATTTAAGATATTTTATTAAATATAATTTTTTATTTTTAATTAATTATCTAATTATTAATAAAAATAATTATTTTTAATTAAATTATTTATTTTAAGTTATACAATTTATAACGAAGAAGAAGAAAAGCAAGATAATTCAAAGAGAGGTTCAGACGAAGAGAAAAATATTTAATAATTTATAAAGTATTAATTTTAAATTTTTTTAATATATTATTATTATTAGATAAATTTTTTTCTAATTTTTTATATTTTTATTTTTAAAAAATTATTAATATATAAATATTAAAGATAATAAATATTTAAATTTTATTTTAATTAATTTTTTTATTTGAATCCTTGTCCATTATTATCGCGACGACTTAGCAGGCTGCAATGACGAAAGTTTCATCGTAAGGAAATTAAATGACTCCAATCTTCAACAGTGCAATGCCAATAGACTTGTTCATAAGTCGCTCTTTATTCTTGCCATGGGGGTAAACAGCTACAGCATTTGTAATTGAGCAAAGCTTAAGCGCAAGGGTCTAAGCCCCGAGCCTTGGTGGGATGGTTGCTGCGATGTTTTTGGTCGATGCCTTTGATGATTTCCATATCTTTTTCACTTAGCCCGAAGTCCAGAACATTGAAGTTCTCTTTCAATCTTTCAACAGATATGTTTTCGGGATGACGATGGTGTTCCTCTGAATCCCCTACCTCAGGACAATCTGTGCCACTGTCTTCTTGTCACCCAGTCACAGAAAATATACATCGAGATAGCAGAAGAGTTGAGGAACGATTAACTTTGTAATTAATTAAAACCAGAAATAATCCAAACTTGAATTTGTATTACTTGGAGAACTGGATCATCCAGACAGGAAAATGAACCAAATCTCTTGATGTTAGCTAAGGCGCCGCCCAGAGGAGTATGTGCCGTGACGCAGATTCCATGCTTTTGACAGAATTTGACAAGAGAATCGCGCTGAAAGTAAGGGTGAGTTTCAATTTGATTCACAGCAGGCTTCACTTTGGAGTAAGCCAAGCAATCTCTTGTCGGGAATACATCGCAGTTGCTGCAAAAATGCATGGAGTCATTACATAAGTAAATGAAAATTTCCTGAATTGTACGTAATTTGTAAACGAACCTGATGCCAATGCTGCGGACTAAACCCATGGAGACAAGCCTTTCCATACCGTGCCAGGTGGTTTCCAGGGAAACAGTAGTAGTGTCAATGTCTAGAACCCCATCTTCATTCAAAGCACATTCCGGTTGTTCCAACTCCTGGATTGCAACACAATGTTCACTTCAATCATACGAGTTACAGATATTTCTCTCCGGCGAACGTCCGCAATTTTTAAGAAAGAAAATTTATCAATGTATTGCAGAAGGTAGTTTTGTACCGAGGTGCCTGGAAGCCATGGGAAAATGAACAAGGTAAAGATCCAGTTAGTCAAGGTGAAGCTTCTTCAAGCTATCTTTACATGCTTCTATAACATGTCCATGGTCTGAATTCCAAAGCTGAAATCAATAAACAAATATGGTATATGAATTAAAACCATAATTTCTCAGATTTTTCACAACAAAATATCTTTGTGGTCAACAGACTAGCCTTAGTAGTGATGAAAAGCTCCTCCCTCTTGACAAGTCCCGTCCTTTGATAGAGATTTTATGTATTATCAAATGGATTTAATTCAACCAATTCAACAATAAAAATCCCGTGAAAGCGAACAACAACATCATATCATATAAGCTTGTGAGATTTCTGTACAATTTAATTTAAAAGACTAATTATCAAACTCTCTTTCTTATAGTTTGATAAAGCGACAATTTAATCTATAAATTTGTCACTTTAAATTAGTTTACACTGTATTATATGGCAATTTTATATTTTTATGACAAAATTAGTAGGTTTAGGTTGATATAAAATAATATGATCATTTAACATATAATTCAATTTTAATCGTGTCAAGTTTAAATTTTGAATTATCGATATTGAATTCATTTATGATATAACTAATTATTTAAATAATTATTATATATTAATTTATTTATTATTTAATAATTTTATGTTATATTTTTTAAAAAAAATTATTATACTAATCATTTAGTCATATTTAAAAAAAATAATTTTAAATATATTATGATATAAAATCGAAAAAAAAAGGTGAAGATGGAAGATTGTCCTTATTCCCATCCCTTTTTCACATTGAAAATAAAAATAAGAATGCATTTTGTCCTTGCCCCATTTTCAAATTTGAGAACAATTTTAATTTCAATTTTGGTCTTGAACAAAACAAACCTTTCAAAAAATTTTGTTCCTACCCATTATCTAATAATATAATAATAAATTAAATAATTGTTACAATAATTTTATATTTTAAAAAAAATAATTAATTTATTATACTATTTTATAATTACTATTCAATTGACAAATAACACATAATAAGATGCTAAAATTGTGGATATAATTATGAAAATATATTATTATTTTAATTTAAATAATATTAATTTATTAAATTTTTAATTATCAATTATTATTATTATTATTATTTTAATTAAAGGGCTGAAAGAAATGGGCTTTCATCATAACAATTACAAGCCCAACCCAAACCAAGTCGGATCCAGGTTACACCGGATCCATACGCCATTATAAAAAGGTTAAAGTTAGCTAGCATGGCTGATTGCTGTCCACTCCTTTTTTTTTCTTCTTTCACGAATACAACAAAACCAGAGAGATCGGAACTCCCGCTGTCCAAAAACTTACAGATCCAAGCAATCCACAGATCCAAACGGCATAGTTTCCGATCCACCACCGAAAATGTCTTCTACATTCAGCGGCGATGAAACGGCACCGTTCTTCGGCTTCCTTGGCGCTGCTGCCGCCCTCGTCTTCTCCTGTAAGCAAACCCTATCCCTGTTTACTTTTTATTTATTTATTTTAATTTAAATCGTTGTATTTGTTATTAATCATATTAATATGGAGTTTTAATTTCTCCGTTCATTAATTCAAGTTTCTATTGGCAATTAAATGGAATTTAATGTGCTTGATATGGATCTTTCTTCAGCAAACCATTGTTTATCTCAATAAATAATTAATTTGGGGCTTACTGTAGCAAGTCTTATGAATTAATTGGTAATTTTGAGCCCAACTATCGAATTAATTTGGTTTAAATATCAGCAAGTTTTGTTTTGATTTCCTTAGTGTTAAGACTATTTTTGTGTCTATTGTTATTGATTCCGTTATTACTATTCTTTGGTGTGCGTATTCTGTTATGATTTTGTGCTATGTTTTTGTTCTATTGGATATAATTAAATTGGTGAAATCATAATGCTGATGTGTGTAATGGTAACTAGTACCGAAGGAGTAGTTCAGTGTTTGTAATGTAGATCTTTTAGATTTTTCGATCAGATCGTTTATGTGTATCCTTAATCAAAACTTACTTTCATTACAATTGAGATTGACATAACCATTTGGCTTAAATGATTGGTTTCTAGTAATACATTAAAGAAAGTAGATCATGAGTTGTTAGGTATTTACAATATCTACAAATATGGAGACAAATGTTCGTCCTCTGTCACAGACATGAGTTCAACTATTAGAAATTTTGAGGCTAGGGTTTTGTTATATATGTGTATGTTTGTGTATTTATAATATTAAACACGGGTGGTAGCTTCTGAGAAAACTCGTATGCTTGTACTGCCCCCAAAATGTTTAATGTTTTTAAGGCAAATGGATGCAAGTTGAATATCATGCTGAGGTTACTTAAATTTTTCACCAGAATCTGAATCCTGCAGATTCTGGGCCTTTTTTGTCTAAGTATTTCTTTAATTTCTTGGGTCTTAAATTGTAGAGTTTATTGGTTTGTTAGGTATGGGAGCTGCATATGGAACAGCCAAGAGTGGAGTTGGTGTTGCATCAATGGGTGTTATGAGACCTGAGCTGGTTATGAAGTCAATTGTGCCAGTTGTTATGGCTGGTGTGTTGGGTATTTATGGGTTGATTATTGCTGTTATTATCAGTACTGGAATTAATCCTAAGGCCAAATCATATTACCTTTTTGATGGCTATGCTCATCTATCATCGGGCCTTGCTTGTGGTCTTGCTGGGCTTTCTGCTGGAATGGCTATCGGAATTGTTGGGGATGCAGGTGTCAGGTATGATGTCCATTTTTTGTGTTTGCATGCGTTGGCTTGGATACTTTTAGTCTCCAAATAATTTTCCATGTTTTCTGCAAAGTACCATCCATTTATATCTGAAATAGAGATGCACAATATGCAACTGATCTAATTAGAATTTGTTTCAGTCTTTATGGTGAATGAAGTTATTTCCATACCTCACATATCAACAGTTTGTTACTGGTGACTTTACAAACTTTGTGCATGGGTTATCGTTTGTTCTGCTTTTGTTGCCAAACCCTTTCAGTTGTAAGTCTTTGATATGTTGAATTGTGTTACTTTATTTTTGCATGATTGAATAAAAAGAAACCTTAAAAAAAAAGGGCAAGGACTCAAGAAAGTGCTTCTAGGCAGTTTACCTTGGAGCTATTATTTTTGAACATGGTCTTTTTTATTTCAATTTTTTAGTGGAATGGCATTGGATTGGGTTATAAGTGCAGTTGGGAAGGATACTTGTATAAATATATAGATGTAAGATCTGTTGATTTTCAAATTGCTGTGCATCGTGATCTCACATTAAATCAATTATTTGGATAGATGATTTGGCATTAAGCCAGGAGAAATTGAAACAGTTTTGGTTGAGGGTTTTATTTCTGTTTAGGTTTATTTTAGTTCTAAATTCCATGCTTAAGAGGATCAATTTGACATATTTCTTAGTGAACATAATATGCTTTTAATGTGGAAAATTTATAACATGATGTGTAATTTGTTTGCAGAGCAAATGCACAGCAACCAAAACTCTTTGTTGGAATGATCCTTATCCTCATCTTTGCTGAAGCCCTTGCACTCTATGGCCTTATTGTTGGTATCATCTTGTCTTCTCGAGCTGGCCAGTCCAGAGCAGAATAAGGGGTTGTGCTACCTATTATTCTTTTATAACTTGTCGTCACTCTGGGGAGAGATTTTAAATTATTCTCAGGTTAGTAATGAGTGGACAGCACTTGCAGGGATCTCAAAATTTCTTGCGGAGGTTGCTGCTCTTCCAGTCATTTGTATGTTGCACTATGCTACTGGCAGTAGGATTGAGTTTCTCTGCACAATAAAGTTTGTGAAGCTGTCCTTGTTTGTTTACATTTTGCCATGTATTTTGCAGAACACCAATCTTTTAAAAGGAATTTTATTCAGTAAAACTGGAGCGTGCATTATCTTATTATCCATTCAACGTGGGCGTCATTTCGACAATAAAACGTTTGCTACAACGCATAATTGATTGCTAGTTTCAGCGCGTCCTTGCGTTTTCTTTTTAGGGGTAATGGGATTTGCTTTGCTCCTGGACGACGTTTGGTAATTGTTATTTGTTTATCATCATCATCGTTATGACTGATTTCAGCAGTGGCGGTGATTCCCTGTGATTGCAATATCTCGCTTCAGTGGTTGACGCTGAAGTTGTGGATTGGAACGAGTGAATGGTCTGTGTCACAATTTTTGGCTTCAGTTTGTGCAAGTGGGAACCGCTGTGTACATATGGTGGTGTAGCGTACATTTTCCAACAGAAAATTTAAAATATAAATAAATAATTTAAAATATTAAAATAATTTTGAAAAAAAAAGTAGTATATTGCTTTTTCTTTTTAGGGGTATTCTAATATGACAATTTCTTGCATGCAAATTATACTTTAAAAAGACAAAAAGGTTGTGACACTAACATTATTTTCATGGTGAATTTGAAATTGTAATAGTAAGGAATGGAAAAATAAATACGAGAATGAAGATAACATTATATGATTTGAATAAATTATTTTATTTTTTTAAAAAATAAAAATAAAATTAAACAAGATTTTTAAATGAAACGAGATTCTATCATAAGTTTTTTTTTGAATGGCTCACTAATCTTATAAATTGAATCAATTCAATAGTAAATAGAAATGTTGAATTATATTAGTTTAACATAGAGCAATAATTTAAATTTAATGTCACTAACTTAAGTTAAAAATTAAAATTAACAATAACATTTTGAAAAATTTTATTGCAATTTTAGAAAAAAAAATATTTTATTGTGGTTTTGAAAAAAAAAGTAATATTTTTTAAGTATTTTATATTAATTTTTGATAAAAATTAATATTTTAAAATATTATATAGTATTTTTTAATAAAATAATAATATTTTAAAGTGTTTTTTTTATATATTTTTTAAAATATAATATTTTAAAGTTATTTATGACAATTCATTACTATCAACCAAACTGTTACAAAACAAAATGACTCTACAGATTACAAAGAGAAAGATGCCCAAGAAAATAATTCTAAGATGCCTCTAAATACATTGCATTCACTGAATACCGTATTGGTACAAAGGCCGAGTTTTTTTACCCATGAAAATACATGCGCGTACGCACACATTTTATTCTTTTTTTTTCTAGATATAATTTAATTTATTGGTAGTTGATAGACCAAAATTAAATATCAACAAGTAATAATCAATTAATTAGGTTATATTTTTTTTTATAAATTAAAGTTACATTAAATTTCACATATTGCTTAAAAATCATAAAAATTTTATAATATAAAATAATCATATAAACACAATATCATGTCGAAATATAATATTAGTGTTATATTTTATATTTAAAATAATAAAATTTTTTTTACGTTTTTACATATTAAAAGATAAAGAAATTTAATATTTAATTACGAAGATGTGATGCTAAGAACAAGTAATCCAACAACACATAAAACATAAAATTCTGATCTAATAAGTTGGCATGAGCCATGAGATGAGAATAGAATACACAAAGGGAAGCAGCCAACCCAGTGAAATGTTGCCAACACGAGCTTTCCTTGTGAGATTTCCTTCAATCATCCTCTTCCTTTCCATGTATTGTATATCAAGGAAAGAAATAGATTCTTGGTGCAAACATTTGGAGATAAAGTTAGAGATAATTTAAATTTAATGAATCGAAGATAAGCCAAAATTTTTATGCCATCCCTCATCATGTATAGTGGAGAATCTTTCAATCACAGTGTTCCTAATTAGGTCTTGATTCATGACATTAACTAATTTTTCTTGTACCTGTATTTTTCCCAACATGTTCTTATATGATTGAATAAATTTATTCACGAGTTCAATGATTCTTAATTGAGTGACTGTTAAAAAATAAAAAATTAATTTTTAAAAAAATTATTATCGTTTACAAAAAATAATTTAATTTAAATAACAAAATTAATTATTGATTCACAAAATAGTCGCCATAATTTTCACAATCTTGCTTGATAAAAACTCATAGATAGAATTCATTTCAAAAACCAAAAATTTTGATATTGAATAATACATACTTATTGATAAAATTTATCCTTAAAAGTTAGTTTGAAATTAAGGACTTAGGTATTAGTATTTAAGTTATTTATCATTCTATCTTACATGCAAATACGAAATTAAATACAAAAGTAGAGACAATATATAATATTTGTCATGTGAATATAATTAATTATTTTCAAGTATTGATGATCGAAAGAATTCAAATACTAGATCATAAAATTAATTATACTTTAATACCATATTGAATTGTTGCTTTACTTAAAAATTTAAATTTGAACGTAGACAATAATGTTTTAACTACTCATCAAGTTATAAAAATGTGTCAAATTTTGTCCTAATGTACCCAAAAGACTTCTGCTTCTTAGAATCATTCATTTGACCTAACTTAAGTATAGTTTACCTAATCCCCAACATACCAAACTTTTGTATTTCTTTAATGATCCAATGTGTTCACCAATGTGGTAAACACTTGTTCTTCTCTATTTCGTCTTGTCTTGAGGAAACCCTTATCGAGATGGCATTTCATTCTTTTGTATTGTTGGTCATCATGCATTAACATTCAAGAATGAGATAACCCAATTTGAGGTGTGTGTTTTTGGAAAACATTTTTCAGTAAATGGAAGGTGATAAATCAATATCCGGCTAGTTGCGTAGGAACCCATTAAACATTAAGCATTTTTAAATGAAGTGCTTTTTAACTTTTGGGGAAGGAGATTAACTGATAACTGCCACGCATTTGCTACAAGTAACCATATCTTTTAGGTCATTTGCACAAGCTGATTTGGCTCATTCATTATGGAATTCTTTTGCATTGCATTGTGTTGTGGTGTCCTAGGGGTCAAACATCATGCTTCAGCCACAAAGAAAATATAAGAAAAAGAGCAGAGCCAAGAATAACAATGACACTCACCAAATGCAATTCCAACAGGGCAATAGGGCATAAAAATAATAGAATCAAGCTTTTCACACCATTTGGAAACTTCCACCATTGTGAAATGAAGGACAATTATTTTAATTATACAAGATGGGATTGTGTGTTCATATATGGTTTGTTTGGTTGTTTAAGAATATTATTATTATTATTATATATCTATTAGAGATTAAATGAATTTGATTTCTCCATTGGATATAACTTGATTTAGTAGGTTTTTTTCTTTTACTATAATAAAATAAATAAATATTATTTTAAGTAGTTAATTTTTAAATCAAAATTATTATTATTTTTAAATATTACAATAAATACTACAAACTTCTTATGCTATTCTTAATAAATTTTTCAAATACACAAACTAGTTTCTACGTTAAAAATTTAAGTTATTGTAATATATTTTAAAAATTAACAAGAATAGTTATTTTTCTCTCTATGTATATATATACACGCACGCGCACACGCAAAGATATAAAAATTATTGATAAATATGTCCTAACAAACAATAGGACATGACAAAATTTTTAGTTGATACAACATGTTTTAAAACATGTTGTAACCCTTAGGCATTAGACTAAAAATTAAGGACTCTGATGATATTATCCTAATGTTATATATTTTGAAAAAAAAAGAATAAAATTTGATAAAAGGACTAAAAATTATATAGAAAAGGTAAATAATCTATTGACAAGTTAAGCCAGAGTAGCCTGAATTTCCAACTAATTAATCTTAAATTATTATTGGTGGAAGGAATTTCAATAGCCTCTGGAGACTCAAAAGGGCAGGAATATTCACAGAACATTGTCACATTCTATGTTAGCATATTCTTGATAAATCCAATACTCCTTACCAATTTCTAAAATTTATGAATGAAAATTATTATTATTATTTTTTTAAAATCTTTTTAATAAATTTTAATATAAACAGAAAAAATTAAAAAATAAAAATAAAAAATGGTAAAATTAATATATTATCTTTTGAATTTAACTGATGGGACTTTTATTTTTATTATAAAAAATCAAATTTAAAAGTTACAGCAATATGAAAAATGCTTGTTCATATTGCATAAATATAATAAACGATTCCTTCCTTTTTAAATATTATATATATATATATATTTTATTTTTAATTTAAATAATGTGCATTTAATTTAATCACTTAAAAATAAAATAAATAATCACAAAGCAAATCATGAAGAAGCAACAACCCCGCGTTGACGTATAATGTGTTGACACGTATACAATGAATGTCACATTTTCTTGACAAGTGTGAAGCTGATAAGCCCTATCTCCTTGCAAATAATTAAACGTGGAAATATCGTTTAATTGATGTCAACTGGACAACGCAAACAGCACAAAAACGTTGTCGTTTAGACCACGTACCAATCACGAAGAGCAATAAGAAATGATAATATATGACGAGAACTTGACAAATTCGTGTGTTTTCTTTTGATTAATGATCCTAATTTATTTTTTTAATTGTAATTAATATAATTTCCAATTACCGAACAGAATAAATAAGGACAAAATCCGTCGTGATTATAGCTCTAATCATGTATTTATGTCAAAATTATGCAGTCAGAGATTCGTTTGGTCAAGCGATTGATTTGAGTGAACGACTTCCCTCAACGTCACGGCAGTGTCTGTCACGGACGAACACAAAAGGGGTCAAAAGACGGTGAGAATATCATTTAAATATTAAGGACACCGTGCTACCCTAACCCCAACCCAGCTGACCTATGGAAGGAAGGGCGCCTTGGATGGGAGTCGTCAATATCTAGAAAAGTAGTCCCGATGCCACATGCATATCTTGATTTGCATCAAAAATTTCAAAAGATCTCCACTCTCTCCCTTTCCGGGCCCATTTGCCAAATGGACCCCAGCAAAACCCCGGAATAACCGCTTTATCTTTCTCTTGGATGCCGCCACGTCACACATTGAACCACCGTCCTTGCGACTTGTCGAACCGTGAGCAGACAGACAACTCGCACCGGCTCTCGCTTGCGCTCGCGGGACACTACCATGAAGAAGAAGGGCAGGTTGCACGTGGGATCAACGTGATCCCTGTGTACAGTTATGGTTTAAGAGGCCCACCTATCATCACGTTGTTGTCGACTTAGCGGTAGTTTTGATTTGAGAGTTGAGTGTTAGGCAAGATTCTTTAATTCTTTTTTATTTAAATAAAATAAATTAAATTAAACCAAAATTTTAATTTTTTTATATTTACGTGCCATTACATTTTTAAAAATAAAAAGATTAAAAAAATTAGGAAAGATCCTTTCCTATCACACTATTTTATAAATATTTATTGTATTAATTAATAACTATAATTTTTTTAAAAATAATATATATTAATAATAAAATAATAATTTAAAATTAATTAATTAAAATTTTAATTTTAATGATGTGATAAAATTATCTCATCTTATGCCCTCTCTTGATTTGATAACTTTTATAATTTATTTATTTTTAAAATTTTTTAATTGATATTTGAGGCATATAAAAATATTTAATTAATTAAAAATAATTTTACATATTTAATGGGATATTAGGAGTCCATTATTTTCATTCATAATTGTAGGTTTTAACTTAAATATTGCTTTTTTATTTGCAATAATATTACCTAATTGTAAGTTTATATTTAGTACCTATTATTAATTATATTCTATTAGATGATTGTCAATTTATCATCCATATTTAATGTAATAATCTTGTAACATTTATTAATAATTCATACGTATATGTCATATCAATTAGAATACAAATTTATTTTTTAAAATTATTATTTATTAATTTAATATATATATATATATTTAAAAAGTAATTTTATTTTCATTTGAAAATATAGTTTTAATGCTCTCTTACTTTGCGCACGCTATTTAATCAAATTTTAAAAAAAAATAGTAATCACAATTAATCTCTTCAACTAGGTTAATTGATTTCTTTTTTCTAAGCATCGGTAAACATATACATCAAATTTCGAAAACAAAATCTTATGAAATAATAATTTAAAATTCTTGTTGGAATTAAATTTGATTCTAAAAAAGAAAAATATTTCGGATTTAAGTTAAGATAATTATATCATTATTGCTTCGTGTATGAATTAGATTAAACCCACTGTTTTATTGATAGATTATTCTAGTCTAAACTTTTAGTTGTGGCCCATTTTTTCATGTCAAAATATTATTGTCTTTTAAGTGGAAATGGTTACTTGGCTACCGTAGGATTTGTAATCACAACGTAAATTTTAAAATGAATTCACAAAATTTTTGAAACAAATAAAATAACTAATAAACAATACTTAAAATATAAAAATAAAACTTTAAATATGTAATAAATAGTACTTAAAAATATGAACGAAAAACTTGTAACAATCAATATAATATAAAATTTGAAATATATAATAAATAGTACTTAAAATATGAATTAAAAACTTGTAATGATAAACAGAAAAGTTGAAAAAGCAACTCTAATAACATAGTCGTTATACTATAACTAATCGCTTACTAAGTGGGTGCTTAATGTTATCTTGAAAGGAAAGTTGCACAAAACTGTTAATTTGGGTCACCCTTATTTATTTTATAAGTTCTAATATTAGGAATTTATCTAATCAATATTGTATTATTCTACACATATAAATACTTGAGATGAGACGAATATATAATAACGGTTAATGTATTTACGAAATATTACCAAAATGATTGCAAGATTTTTTGTTTACTATGAAGGAACACAACTTTAGGTTATATTTGAAATTAATATAATTATGTTATGCAATTAGATTTAATAAACACATATTATTTATTTTAATTTATCTATTATTTACTAAAGTGCTTGCATGCACGTGTGTACACGTTAATTTATATTGATAAAAAGTTATATATCAAATACTTTAATTATTGTGGTTTTTATAGTATAACAGAAACAATACGACAAATTTAAATTACGAGTATGTTTAAAATTGAAATATTGTTGTGATTTGTGTTATAAATTACAACACAAATACTTGTTAATAATTGATAATTATCATACATTTTAATCAAACAATATTATCAATTATGAGAAAAGGAAAAGGGAAAAAAGAAAAAGAAGGTTGTAATGGATTGGGAACACTTACCGATCAAAGCTTACAAAAAGAATACCAAAATAAGAAGAAAACGTTGCAATCCTAAACAAGAGAATTAGCCTCGTTGTAGCCAATGATTAGAAGTTAATAATAACTAAGCAAATATTTGAGGCAGGAATTGACCAATATATCCTTCAAAGAAAAGATCAAACAAAGAATAGACTAAAGGATCTTCGTGCATGGTCCTAACACAAATAAATTTAGTCAATCAAACTAAGTTGCGGGTAAAAGAAGAATGTGTGGTTTTGGTCAATAATTATCTCAACCATTGGACTCTTGCACATGGTGCTTTGGTCCACTTGTTTTCCATTGCAGTCAACTAATCGGCCCTTCCTTTCAAAGTCCTAATTTCAATGTTTTAACCAATTCAATTCCTAACTTTTTCTCAAGCACATGCGTGTACAATACCCTTTGACCGAATAAACACAAACAACGTGATAAAATTTATGTATGAAAAATATATTCAAGACAGACTTTATGGTTTAAGAGTTAAAATAAGATCCTGTCAAATTTAATGTTAAAATAAAAAATAAATAATAATATTAAAATTATGTCCTTATTTTTGAATAAAATTTTCAATTACTTCCGATGTCACCTTTGGAGAAAACTATCACCGAGTAGATCTACAATACTTGTTGAACACGTGTTCATGTGTGTAACATGGGTGGTGCAAACCATATGCGCGCGCGGACATTATCAGCGACGCACGATGGAAGGGCAGACAAGTAAAAAGGGGGGGTGGATAAGGTTACTTTTGTGAGTGCATGCGTCAGTGTGGGGATGGTATTTGCCATGTAGAGCCCAACACGATCCTCGAGAATCTAAAGTCTATTGGGAAAACTGGAAAAGCTTGAAGGTCATAAATGTACTTTCATGCATGTCGAACACGCAAGCTCTGGCGTCGTTGTGAAAGAAGGCTCTTTGACAGGCCCGTTTAATATAAACCTGACCCAGTTACATCCATCACCCCGACTTTGACAAATTCTCTTTGTTTCTGCTCCAATGATAATTTTACAGCAAAAAGTCTAAATTTAGAAAAAAAATATATATATATATATATATATTTTTAATTTCTAAAACTATGTTTAATTTGTTTACGTGTAGATTGCGCGTCAAACAAAAGGGCTAGTCCAGTCAGAGCCGTCAACGACATCGTTTTCGAAGACTTTTTCCCGTAGAGACGTAGATTCTGTTCAGGATCAGCCGAGGGAGGTCGCTCCTGGCCGCTTCAACCTCTCTTATGGACAGCACATATTCTCGCGATAAATTGAGTTTCTGGCAAGTGACATTTCCCTTTTTCCTTAACCCTTTCGTTCCCTCCAAGGAAACTAGCCGTATGACAGTTAAAAACCTATTCCATTAGCCTCTTATTTCTGTTTTTTCCTTGTCCCATTTTTTTTGGTTAAAAAATAAATTAAATAAAATATATATTTTAATTAATAATTTAAAATTATTTATGCTTCGTCTAGTTTAAATAGATCTTATACATTTTATGCACAAATAAAGGAAAAAAAATAAAATTTAATGATAATTATTAACTTTTTTTTAATACGCAAGGCAATTAACTCAAGGATCAAATAGTAATTATGAATTTTTTTTTCAGGTCTGGACCAAAGCGTATAAAACGGCGGATGTAAAAAACATCAACAGGGGAAAGCGGAGTTTTTGACATTCCAGCCGTCAGTCACGATGAAGCACATGAATGGAAATGGGCTATATCCTCACGTAAGAAGCACGTGCACTCCAGTATATATATTATAAATATTTTCTTATTCGTTTTTTCGACTCCAGAAAGAAGCCAATTAGGTTTCCACCTGGCAACTAGCTATTGGTTAGGTGGCCGAATCAAGTCCATCCATGGAAATCCGTAACTTCCTACCAGTCTCCTCAGCCAAATACCAATCAATTAATTAATTGCGATTTAGCCCAATTTCTCGGTATATGAGTTGTACCTCGCGAGAAACCTCGAGAGAAATACACACTAAAACGCTAGTACGCCACGCGGCAACTCGAAACTGATCAACCGTTACCAAGGGAATCTTGTAACCTAAACATGGGAAAAAATAATATAAATAAATAAATATTTATTTGTAAAAAAATTGACTTGATAGAAAACAAACTTTCTCTTTGAAATTCATTAAATCTATTCAATTCTACGTTAACTCTTATTTACATAGTTTCTTCAGTGCTAAATTGCTAATTTTGACCTGGAATAAAAGGAAGAAAATTAAGTAAATATTAAAAAAAAAGATATTTGTGCCGGCCCACGGCCCATATAACCTCCACAATCCCCCACCCCTTACCCCAAACCCCTATATAAATGCGCTCCGTCATTCATGCAAATCTCGCCACTTCCACCTGCGGAGACAGTCTTCTTTGAAGATAAACCGAACCCTAGCGTAGCCATCCTGACCATCTCTTTCCGTTTTTCTACAGATTACCTTCCTCTTTCCCTTAGTTTCCGCGAAAATCTCCGAAACTCACTCCTCTCTCTCTCTCTCTCTCATCCCACTTCAACAAACATTCCCAGATCTCCCCCCTCCCCTAACGGAAACTCACCTTCTTTTCCTCTCTTTCCTTTTTCTTTCCTCGCATCTTATTTTGATTTGTTGGGTCATTTCCCATTCTCAGATCTGCATGGTCTCTGCATCTTTCGGTGCATAAATCTTTCCTTCTTAGCGTCTTTCTTCTTCTTCTGAGGGTTGATGTGGGTATTTTCGCGCATAAGTAGTTAAAGAGCGGGCTGTCTTTCCATTGTAATAGATCTTCTACTGCCTTCTTTTGAGGGGGTAGCCGGGGCCTCGGCCTCGGCGGGTTCTAAAGCCCCCACCTTTACAAACTGAAGGAAATTCATCACCACTAACCCCCCCTTTTTTTCCTTTTATTAATTCTTTCTTTCTTTAACAAAGTCTTTTTTTTAGCCGCGGAAAGAGGATGCCTGCCCTCGGGTGTTGCGTAGACGCTGCCGTTGCGCCTCCTGCCTATGTCGACCTTTTCCCCTGGGATGGCTCCTTTCCTGCGCCGCCGCCTTCTTTAATATCCGGTGCTCCCTTATCCCCAACAGCCACCGCCATCGGCAGCAACACAGACGATTCACATTGGTCGCCGTCTCACTCGGAGTCGCTATACAAAATTGACGCCTGGGGTGGACCCTATTTCGCCGTCAACGCATCTGGTAACATTACCGTTCGTCCCCATGGTCAGGGCACGCTGGTCCACCAGGAGATTGATTTGCTCAAGATTGTAAAGAAAGTTTCGGATCCGAAATCCATTGGTGGACTCGGGTTGCAGCTCCCTCTTATTGTTCGCCTTCCTGACGTGCTCAAGGACCGACTTGCGTCTCTTCAGTCCGCCTTTGATTTTGCTATACAGACGCAAGGTTATGAGGCTCGTTATCAGGGTGTGTTTCCTGTGAAATGTAACCAGGACCGGTTCGTGGTGGAGGATATTGTGAAATTCGGGTCTCCTTTCCGGTTCGGTTTGGAAGCCGGGTCGAAACCGGAGCTTTTGTTAGCTATGAGTTGCTTGTGCAAGGGAAACCCAGAAGCTCTGTTGGTTTGCAACGGTTTCAAAGATGCAGAATACATCTCTCTCGCTCTACTCGCAAGGAAGCTAGCTTTGAACACAGTGATTGTGCTTGAACAAGAAGAGGAGCTTGATTTGGTTATCGATGTAAGCAAGAAGCTCTCAGTTCGACCCGTTATAGGGGTCCGGGCCAAGTTGAGGACCAGGCATTCGGGTCATTTCGGGTCTACTTCGGGCGAGAAAGGCAAATTTGGTTTAACTACGATCCAGATTTTGCGGGTCGTGAAGAAACTTGAACAGGCTGGAATGCTTGATTGCTTTCAGTTGTTGCATTTTCATATCGGATCTCAGATCCCCACAACGGCTTTACTTTCTGATGGTGTTGGCGAAGCTGCGCAGATTTATTGTGAATTAGTCCGTCTCGGTGCTAATATGCAAGTCATCGATATTGGAGGCGGGCTAGGTATAGATTATGATGGATCCAAATCAGCTGATTCGGATATTTCTGTCGGTTATAGCCTTGAGGAATACGCGTCTGCAGTTGTTCAAGCAATTCGCTTTGTTTGTGACCGGAAAAATGTTAAGCATCCTGTGCTTTGCAGCGAGAGTGGTCGTGCTATTGTTTCACACCATTCGATTTTGATTTTTGAAGCTGTTTCGGCTGGTGCCCCTAATACCTCGGCTATGAATCAACTTGGTTTACAGTATTTAGTCGAAGAGTTGACCGAGGATGGTCGTTCCGATTATGCAAAGTTAACTTCTGCTGCTATGAGAGGTGAGTTTGATACCTGTATGTTTTACGCCGATCAGTTGAAACAAAGATGCGTCGAACAGTTTAAAGAAGGGTCTTTAGGGATTGAACAGTTAGCTACCGTTGATGGGCTATGTGATTTTGTTGCTAAGGAAATAGGTGCAACTAATCCAATCCGCACTTATCACGTGAATCTATCAATATTCACTTCGATTCCTGATTTTTGGGGTATTGGTCAGTTGTTTCCTATTGTTCCAATTCATCGTTTGGACGAAAGGCCTGGAGTGAAAGGGATTCTATCAGATTTAACGTGTGATAGTGATGGCAAGATTGATAAGTTCATTGGCGGTGACTCATGCTTGCCCTTACATGAAATGGAGGGTGGTGCTGTCCCTGGGCGGTATTATTTGGGGATGTTCTTGGGCGGGGCTTACGAGGAGGCCCTCGGTGGAGTCCACAACTTGTTTGGCGGCCCGAGCGTTGTTCGTGTCTCGCAGAGCGATGGTCCACATAGCTTTGCTGTGACTCGGGCCGTGCCTGGTCCGTCTTGCGGGGACGTCCTCCGGGTGATGCAGCACGAGCCCGAGCTCATGTTTGAGACCCTCAAGCAACGTGCCGAGGAGTATTGTGGACAGGAACATGGTAACGGTTATGGCGATACTTATGAAGATGATCATGCCATGGCTGATAATTCTGCTTTAGCTAGCAGCCTTGCTCAGTCCTTCCACAACATGCCTTATCTTGTTGTGTCTTCTTCTTGTTCATTGTCTGCTATCAATAATGGTGGTGAGTTTTACTACTGCAACGAGGAGGATTACAATGCTGTTGTCGATTCTTCTCCCAGCGAGGACGAGCAGTGGTCATACTGCTATGCATGATATTTATCTGCAAGCAAGTTGTTAGCTTTCACCTGTCACCTTATCAAATCTTTTTTCTGTCCTTGAGAGATTGTCTTTGTTAATTTTATTTCCGTTGTTGATTTTTATTTTTAGTCTTATCATTGCAAAAGATGGAAACTGTCGTTGAACATTGTCTTTTGCAGTTAGCGAAAAAGAAGAGGTGGGGGTGGGTACTGAATCACCCATTTGTAAATTCGGGATCTCACTCCCTATCTCTTTATGTCAACTTTAGTAGACTTCAACTTTAGTTTTTTACTCCATTCTTTTTCGGTGGCTTTACTGCTTCTTTCCTTTTCATTAAAATTCTTTTGCGCTTTACATAACATAACATGCATGTTAATTAGATTGTGTTTCCGGTTGAATGATCTTTTATGATGGTTTGCATTTAGTTGATCCCTTTTTGAATCTGAATGCAATTCTCTTTATTCAATTTTGATCCTGTGTAGGGACCCTTTGCTTGTTGGTAGGTTAGTTGCGTTTTGCCGAAAAGAAATGTAATGGTGGGGGTAAGCCATTTTGTTGATAAAGGTTAGTAGATAACAAGGAATGTGAGATGATGCTTGTGGGGTCTCCTTGTGTTGTATATTGTCTCCGGGATTAAGCCGGATGAATGGGTCTAACATGCGGCAATGAAATGGTGCTTGAATGATTTGAGTTGGTGGTGTTATATATGATCGCTGTTCGGCATTTGCAAATGGATTGCCTTTTGGTGCTCCAACAAGAGTTGTTTCAAGTGGGTAACCACAATTTTTGTGGGCTTCTCTTTCTGTAGGCTCAAGACCTTTTGTGGTCGAGAAGGACAAGGATCCCACCGCAATATGTTTATGTCGAGAGAAGAAAGATAAAAGGTTGTCAAGAAAGATAGGAGAGAAGAAAGATAAAAAGGAACCCACGACTCTAAAGTTTTCAAAACGAAAACCTTAAATAACTCTGGGCAAACAAATGAAGCACAAGAGGAGGAGGAGGAGGAGGAGGGCATCTAAAATTGCATTTTGGTAGAGGGAAGAACCGCAGTTTTCATTATTGGAATGGGGACAAAAATCCTTTAGGAAAGCCAAGCCAGGAGACTGTAGAAGAGTTGAAAGAACAGACATATTTTCCGTGATTCACTCTGGGTCATATTGCCAGCCGCCTTCTATTCAATATGCACACTGTTTCAATGCAATTCACGTGTGAAGTTTCTAATTCTACAAAAGGCTCGTATTATAATAATTTAAGAAAAAGTCTTAGCTACAAGATTCACTTAATTAATAGTATCTAATAAGACATTAACAATTAAACTTCCAAAAATATATCAAATATGATGAAATTATTGCTATATTTCTTATATTTTCACGGGAGTAAATCAAAATAATTATATAAACATACGATAATAATATAAATTTACAAGTTAATTTATCTGAAAAAATTTGTATTTTTAACTAAAAATATAATTTATTATCTTTAAAACTTGATAAATGCAAATTGTACATATATAAATTATTATAAAAAGTATATTTTTATGATAAATCTCATGTTATTTTTCTTTTACTTTTGTGACAATATAGAAGATGTTTGATAAGATGTTATGCTACCGTGTGAATTTGCATGAATGAATTTGTATACTTACAACTAAAAATATAATTTGTTATCTCTGAAAATTACAACCGGCTAAAAATGTTGAAAGAAGGTTTCTATTTTAAGAATATTATGGTCAGCATTGAGCATCTCTCTTCTTCCTCCCATAACTTAGTTTTCATTAAACAGTTCAAAGTACTTCGTTGCTATTTTTCTTCGCATCATTGTCAACAGAGTATCTGCCAACCAGAAAACTTCATGATCTCTCAGAACTCCATTCTTGTAACTGGGAAAATGTAAAAGTAAGAAAGATCAATCCACTCTCCTTTCATCTTCCACACATTTGGTGGCATGCGAATGAATGAACCTTTTTCTGCATGCTTTGAAGTTTTGTTCTCTTTCAGAATGTGATGCCCCATATGCTCAATTTACTTGTGTTTCAAGCATGTTTTATTGGAAGAGCATAATTCCCAGAAGACTAATGGACAAAGATGAATGATCAAAATCCCAGTTCTATGGCATTCATCTATCCCTCTTCGTGTTGTTTTCGTCTCAAAGTGAAGTAAAAGAATATGCTGTTTAAGTGAAATTGATTTTTATTTTATTCATGAAGTAAGTTATCCTTATGCCAGAGGGTCCAATCAAAGTCCGTGTACTGGAAGAAAGCACAGCGAAGTTCAAGATGGTTGGAAGAGTGAAATTGTTGCTAAAATTTTACGTAGCCTTGTTGAACACATTTTCAGGAACTATAAATGTTAAAGGCCGGTGGAAGGGCATTATTTATATTGACTCTACATAATATGTCACCAAAAGAATGCAAATAAGATGCATATATGTGATTAATCAACATCATGTAATGGATCACCACAATGAACCTAAAATGTTAAGGGCGATGATAAATGCATCTATTAATTGTACGATAGTCCCCCCTTATTTGTCATGAAATTTCAAAAAAAGGAATTCTTAACACATACAAATGACCCCAATTTTTTTTTAAATTTTAAAAAAAGCCATTTTATTATTTTTGAAACATATTCATCCTTTTTAATCACAACTTTGTTCGCATGATCTCTATCTACCAAATGTGTGAAAGGAGGAGGAGGAGAATATGCGAGCATTGATTTCTCTTGCTTTGACATTTTCCCAGGTACACATTTATGCTTTAAGCATAAAATCAAGCACTGGGTTGTAAGAGATAATGGAGTTGTGTGGATGGGCATGAAGCATGTCTGTTGGATGAAAACTAAGTTACTGGGGAAGAAGAGAGATGCTCAATGCTAACCATATTCTTCTTGAAACAAAACAAATACTGGTCTCTATCTGTTTACACCTTTTATTTCTTACATTTTTAGTTATGTATAATTAATTTTTAGAGATGATTAATAATTATATGTTTTTACTCCGAACTGTGGATGAAATTGGACGAACCTCACAGAACTCTTAATAAGATAACGAAGCTTCTTAATTACATATATTAGATGAAGGGTCCAAAATAACCTAAACCCAATCATGGCAAAAAATATGTCTATTCTTTCCTTTTCTTCTCAAGTCTTTGCCAAGACTGTCAAGGTTAGGCCTATTTCACAAGTCCATTATCATGGAAAATATTTCTATTCTTTCTTCTTCTTCTTCTCCAAGTCTTGGAAGTCTTTGCCAAGATTGTCAAGGTTACGCAAGTCCATTGAAATATTGGTGCATTTCCTTTGTCAAGCATTGACCCCTTGCTTACGCGTCAAATACCTTTATATGGGGTGGAATAACTTGAATGCATTTAATTATTAGTAAATTACTCTAATACCCACCTGCAGGCTTAAATGGACAAATTTAAAATAAAATAAATAAAAATGTTTAATATATAAATAATATAATCAATAAATTATTTAATATTTATTTATAAAATATAAATTTATAATATATAAGTTTGCGGGTGAGTCTATGATGGGCTTTGACTAGGCCTGAGCTTGCAACAAGCCCTTATTTCTCGGCTCAATTCAAGCCTATGATGGGTTGGGCCTAGCCTTTATTGTATATGAATCAACCCTTTTGCCATCTCTACTTACAATATTTCAGCTTGTCTTATCCCTTTTCTAAAAATATATTTTGTCTACATTCCATGAAAAATCATACTCATATTATTCATTATTTAATAAATAAATGTAACCTCACTTACTATCTTATTTAAGATATATTTTTATATAATTTTTTAAAATTATTTAAAAGTAAAGAGAGTATATTATATAAGAAAATTCTGTTATATTTATGTTGAAGTAGTGGGATTACAAAGTAATTGGATTATTAATTAGTAAAATGATAAAACAATCATTAATTTTGTAATAAATAGAAAAAATTTAAGAATGAAAGAATTTTTCGTGATATTTTTATTTATCGTTAACTCGTGAATTTTTTTTTATTTTATTAATTGAACGGTTTCACCATGTAAAGATACTAAAAGTGTTTTATTTAATACTCACTCTTAATATTATTGTATTCAATTCCTCTAAACTTTTCAATCACAAAGAACTCAACCAACATGAAATGAAATTATATTAGATTTATTTTTCTACTACAAAAACACAATCAATAATAATTGAAACGTATAATAATAATTAAAAAAATTTTATTATCTCTAATGAATGAATTACACCTCACTTGCCATGTCGTTTGAAATATATTCTTACCGTCATACATCTTTTGTGCTTTGTAAACTTTTTGCAGCGGTTCCAATATTTCTTGACCACAAAGAGGTCTTGAGGCTGCAGGAAGGGAAGCCCACAGCAAATTGTGGTCAACAAAAGTGATACCACTTAGAAGAACTCTTATCGACCCGCCACAAGGCAATTCATATGCTGCATCGGGAAATCTTTCAAATGGCCGAACAGCTATAATATTCTATCACCAACTGATAATAAGCATACAATGCAAAGCAAGCATATCATTCGAGCATCATTCCATTGCTGATAGTTAGATCCATTCAGCTTAAGCCCTGAGGCAGGATACATAAGACAAGCAGACCCCACAAGCATGAGCCCACAATCCTCTTATCTATTCGTTTTCAACAAAAGGCTGACCCCCATTTACATTTCTTATCTGCAAAACCCGGGTAATCTACCAACGAAATGGATCTCACAGGATCAAAATTGAATAAAGAGAATGTATTCTGATTCAAAAAGGGCAAATATGCACCCACCATAGATCATTCAACTGGAAACAGAACCTAATAACATGCATGTTATGTTATGTACAACTCAAAAAGAATTTCAATAAAAGGAAAAAAACCGTAAAGCCACCGAAAAAGAATCGAGTTAAAGCTAAAAACCTATTGTTGAAGTCTACTAAAGTTGACCAAAAGACGGGGAATGAGATCCCCAATTTACTAAGAGATTGATTGCTTAAAATACACATCATTAGTGCTTTATTATCACCAAATTACTTATGTAGTGACCATTTCATAGTCTGATCTATAATTTTTAATTTACTAAGTATTTATTAAATCATTAATGCATTTAGTCATTGTAATTTGGTATCTTTTGGATTGAATTATCTCCCCCTTTCTTCCCAAAGAGTGAAGATCAAATTAATTAATCAAAGGCCCTTAAAAGAAAGGGGATTTGGAAAATATGTCTATACTTTTTCAAGTCTTTGCCAAGAAGAAAGGTGACAAGAATCGAATTTGATGTCATGGTATAAATCATAAGTTTGTTTTATCATCAATGGAAACATAGGTTAGTCTGTCCCTAAAATTTCTTCAAAGGGCAATGGGTTACCTTTAGGTCATTATGCACCAAGGTTTTCTTTTTATTTAAGTTTTTACTTAAATAAATACATGCATATTGGTAATTAAGTATTAATAAAATAAACATATTTATTTATATCAATGATTATGTATACATGTTAAAAAAATATTTTTATAATACTCAAATAAGCTCGAGTTAGAAGTAAATTAGAGAGTATTTGTTTGCATTTTTAAAATAATTTTTTGTTTTAATTAAAACATATATGTATGTGTGTATTTGGTCGTATATTTTATCAAATTTAATTTTAAAAATATATGTTTAGGAGTATTCCCATGAACCAAAGCACCGAGATAGAAATAATTCTTCGTTTCATATTCTCGGTATGTTGACGTTATGAATATCTTAACTTCATCTAGTTTATGTCAAGAATGCAATTTAAGAATGGTATGTCTATAAATTTTTAGTCACATGGCTAATATTGAGAATGTTTATAAATAAGTTATAAGTGCCACTAAACATAATTAATAATTACACATTAATTGAAAATAAATAAATATCCACTAAAAATAAAACTAATCGTTCATTAAATATAAGTAACTTATCATTAACTGAGATAATTATTCATTAAAATTTATAAAAGGTGAGTTTAATTTTAAAGCAAAGGGGCAAGTAAATTGACATCAAATTCATACTTTTTTTAAATCTATCTTACTTTAAATACTACTATGACTTAAGTAGGAGGATTATGGCTGGACACTCCAATACCTTTTGATCTTAATAATTTTGCAGAAAAGATTGAGAAAAATCACAACCAAGGGTTGAAAATAGTAAATTTATTAACAATTGGCAATCGAAATTCTAGTAACAATAATATAAAATATTATTATTTGAATTTTAACTAAAAGGGTTGTTTTTTGAAAATTTGTTTTTGATATGCCTAGCAAGAATTTGTTTGTGTTATTCTTAACGGTAAAGTATACTTTCTAATTGAATCTCATGTCCTAAAATGATCTGCATATTGTTTTTTTTTACAGGAATATTAGAAGAAAATGTGAAAATCAGTAAGAAATCCGCAAATTCTCTTCAAACAAGGAAATTACTGGAAAATAAATAATGCAAGAAAAATTCTCTTAAAATAAGAAAACTACAAACAAGACCTAGACTAGCAAATAAAAAATCTATACAAAGGGTTGATGATGAATGCACCCATCAATTGTTTGATGCTCATCCTTTAGTAGTTAATTAGAAAATTGTTAACAAAATAAGGGACTATTTTTTTTATAAAAAAAAACTCTTTGGATTAAGTGGACCATTAGTTAGTTTTCGGTTTTTCCTAGCTCAGTTATTGGAAATGGGTTTTCCTGCTTGAGCAACGTACAGGTTCCACGAACAAATCGATTCCAGTACCAATGGTTACGCCAAATTACTTCCATGGATTCCAAGGGAATTCCCTTTGTCTCGGGCACGAACAAAATCACAAATATGGTCATAAGAATATCACATCCAGCGTAAAATAAGAATGCCTGGTACAGGTAGTTGCATAACAGAGGGGACGCTATCTGAATTGAAAAGTATTGGAATGCTAAATTGAAGGCAGCGAATAATCCTTGGCCTGCCGCTCTTACTTCTGTTGACAATAGCTCACTGGGTAATATCCAATCTACTGTTCCCCAAGACCATGAAAATCCACCGCGAATAAGGGACCCCAGGAAGAGTGCTGTCGTTGCAGAGCTGTTTGAAAATGAAGGTGTGCCAGATTTGTCCAACTCAGATGCAGTTATGATTGCCAGGACCAAATGACAAATGAAGAATTGTATTCCTCCTTGCAGGAGCAACATCCTGCGCCCTATTCTATCAATCAAATAAGTTGCTGTAATCACACCGAGAATAGAAACTGCGGCCTTTACGTAAATCGAACCAAAAATTTGTTTGGAACCAGAGTTAAGGAATTGGAATACATAAGGCGAAAGTCTAGCGATCAGATGAATTCCTGTGAAATGTCGAAATGCTGGAAGAGCAACTGACAACAAGAGTTGAGGTCGATATTTACTTTCAAAAAGCAGCCGGTATGGTTTTTCACTGCCTTTTCTCATGACTTCATGGTACTTAATTAGGTATTTCAACTCGTTCTCAATATCTACGTCAGTGCTACGTACTTGGTTTAAGGATTTGAGAGCTTCTTGCACTTTGCCTCGTTGGATCAAGCTACTGGGTGTTTCAGGGATGAAAAATGCAATGATTGTCAGAATAATTGCTGGTAACGCAGATAAACCTAAAGAAATACGCCAGCAGAGGTTATCATCGGGATACTGCTTAATCATATAATGACCAGTCCATTTTGCCACGACTATACCAAACTCGAAGAACAATGGAAGGCCTGACGCAATTGCTCCTCGCCATTTTGTTGGAGAAATCTCCACTAGGTACAATGGAGCTGCCTGATTTGTGAAACCAATTCCGAATCCACTAAGGACACGACCCATGATCAGCATTTCTAACTTTATTGCTACTGCTTGAAGGACCATGCCAATCAAATAAACCATACCGCCAATAATCAAGCCCCCTTTCCGCCCAGCAGATGTCGTCAATCGCCCTGCCAATAAGGCTGAAACGATACCAGCGATGTATAATGATGAGGCATGTGCTCTAAAATTCCAGTCGTAAAATCCACAAAACGGCTTCTGCTTGCCTAGTCTACGAAAAACTGACGGGAAGAATTGTTTCAAAAATGGCCGCATGTTCGTTACACCGTCTGCAATTTAGATTAAAAAAAAATGAATGCATTCATAATTTTCTGGTTGAAGGTGAAATGGAGTAATATTTAGTAACACCTATTTTACCACAAATGAGAAACAATTAAGGAAAAAGAGACATCAATTTACCATGAATCCCGGATTGATAACCAAACATAAGACCAGCAAAACATACAGCAATGCTAATTATGATGATAGGAGCTGTCAATTTTCCGTCTGAATTACGAGCACTGTCTCCCTCGTGAATTACAATAGTTTTGTTGGCACCCATATTTAATCCTTCAGCATGCTCACTTCTTTCTCTCTCAAGTAAAATTCGATCGAAGAGACCGAATGCCATTCATACTGTAATCCTAATTTTTCATTATTATTCAATATATAATAGACATACCTATATATCTATACATCTACACACACACACACACACACAGAGAAAATATTCACAAGGCAAATGAAGAAGACAATAGCTATTTTTGGTGTAAATGGCACTTGAATTTCTCAAAATTTCAATGGCTGCAGTGCATAGCTTGTAGCTTCCCTATCAATTAGCCATGAAACCTGGGAGAGTTTATTTGGAGCCAATAGTCTACGCAATATATATATATATATAGCAAATTATCGAAATAGATGAAGATGATGACACCTTATAGCCTTGGTTTGGTATTGAGATGCTCCCGCTGCATGATCATCATGTCTTGAAGTCAAGAGAACTATATATCTTAATGTAAAATTGTCAATAAAAAGTTTAATATTAGAGTTAAAAAATTGAGATACAATATACATGAGATATATTGTAGTCAATCCCTCAAATTAATTTAATTTTCGATAACAATGCTATTCCTTTCTCTAAAATACTAGGACAAAACTTAAAAATATAGATAACTTGGCTCGATAATAATTTGATGGTGAAAATTCAATGACTACAAAACTCATTCGTATAAGATATATGACAATGTTATATTATTGTCACATCTCTTACATTTTTATAAAAGTAAATGAATTAGCGAAAATAAAAATATATATCAAACATACAGACATAATAAAATTTTTATATTTAAATTTACATATATATATATATATATAAGAGTTTAAATATTTTATATTATTAAATTATTTAATCGATACATTAATTTACATGGGAAGAATTTTTACGTATAATATTTTAATTTTATTTTTAAAAAATTGATATGTTTAATATAACCAAAAATAAAATTTTAATGCATTTAGTATATCAAAAATGACCAAATATTAAAAGAATTAATACTATTAAATATATAAATTTTATATTTTATTTAATATGATAATTATTTATATTATCAGATGTTTTGTATATTTTTTTATATGCTTATAATAGCATGAGACGTGTGACAATTATATAACATTATCATATTAATTTGTATATATAAATTTATAGATGTAGTTGTGAAATTAATTTTTTAAATATAAAGATTGTATTCATTTATCTATAATTCAAGCATAATTGTTATATTGTTGTATAAGTGGACATTTTAAATAACGTGTCACCAAATATGCAAATGAGATGCCATAGAAATGGGGATGATAAAGTCACCAAACATATTTTCTGAAGGCCCCCATTGCACAATGTGGGGTGTATTTAAACTTGAGCCCGTATATTATTTCTGGTTTTCAAAGTGGGCCGTTCCTGAGGGCCAGGGTTCAAGGAATCTGAACTACACGTGGCAGACAGCGACATGGCGTGCATAGTACGCACCTTAGCGCATCTTAGCCGTCATAGACAAGCAATCACTGCCACCACCGCAAGCCTTCTTTCATCTCTTCTGTTCTTAGATCAAACACTAAACATCATCGGTTTCTCTCCGTCTACGGTTCGGTAACTACGATTCTCTCCCTAAAATTTCACAAAATTAATGTTTAATTTTTTTAATTAATCTTGGTTTATATGTTCCGCATTTACTTATGGTCTGAATTAGATTATGCGCGCGCCTAATTTTTTTCCAATCAAACTTTCTATGCCTTGTTTGGTGACCGAGAAAATTCGATTAAGAAAAATAAATTTCAATTCAGAAGTGATCAAAATTTCGATTTTTGTTTAGTCTCTTCGAATGGGCTAAATTGTTGCGTAGCTCGAGTGGATTCAGTTTCCAAGCTATTGATTCTTTACGCTCAAAATTTCCTTTTCTTTTTCTTAGCGGCCGAGCAGGGAATTTATTAGTTTCGAGAGTTTCTTTTTTCTTTGCGATATTGTCTTTATTGTTGATTTTATTTATTTATTTAGGCTTTGATTTCTGGTTTAAGCCAGGTGGTCTTTCTTTGTTCAGGAAGCTGAAAGGTCGATTGTCTGTTTTGAATACTCGAGACACAGTAAAAATGGTAACTTAATATAGCTTTTAAATTTTACTGTTCATAATGATATTAGGCTTAATTAGAATTTTTCTTTTAATGTTTTACATTCGATGATGTGCTTTTGCTGATAATGCAAACCTGTGTTCTGCATTGACATGTAAAACTAGGCGCTGCAAATTCATGGACATTCATAATCTAGTCAATTTATTGTATTTGTAACAAGTTGGTTGCAGTGACGCGTGAAGATTTGATGATCGGGCATCTTTTGCTTTGTCTTTTTTTTTCCTGCAAACTGGCTGTGTTTTTTGTGTTGACAGAGTTTTATGATTGATAATGTTTCTTGGTCAACCTTGTGATTGTATGGGCAAAGGAATGGGCATCCGTTGTATTTATATTTTTTGTTGATTGTTAATTGCTATAGTATGTATTATGTACATGCACATGAGACGTTAGTTTCAGGTTCAAAATTCAGCTACATGAATTTTTTCTCGCTCTTTTTGTTCATTCAGTCTTGTATAAAGTTGGTCTAGTCATATGTTCATGGTAATCATGTAAACCACTATTCCTTTTTTTTTCTTTTTTGAATTTGTGCCCACCCTATGTGTCCCTTTTAGCTATAGATCATGTTGCGTAATGTCATGTGCAATCATAGGTTCCTAATTGTGTCCCTATCCTCTTCATTTACTTGTTGATTTAAGATTTCATACATCAAATGATGGGATGCGCGGCCAACTGTTTTCTCTTTATTTTTTATTAAAAAGATGAAATTTTCATATACATATTATTTGTTTTGTAGCTGTATTTTACTTAGAATTCTTGTTTGCTACATAATCAAAGTTGTAGTGTGAATATTTTAAGAAATAATATATTAATATGTTATTTGTGAAGGGGTTGTGTATATTTTGTTTTTCACAAGCACTCTTATGGATCGTCAAAATTACCGTCATTGACTTGTTTAATATAAATAGTCATTTAATTGGAGGTGATGCTGCAGTTTTTTGATGGATATGGATATCATGGGACATCATTTGAGCAGAGTTATCGATGCTACCCTGCATCTTTTATTGAAAAGGTTGGAATTCCTTTTTCTCTAATGTCTTTTGAATTTACTGTTTCTGTGGCGACAACTAGAAATATATATTTTATTTGTGCTATTGGAATCGTTTTTATTACCTCAATTGACATATTTGGATAAAGAAAATGTTTATTCCTTTCTATTTTATGTTACTTTTCTACTTGCCGCTGATTTCTTTATGATTCTCATTTCCTTATTCTTTTGTTAACTATCATGCAGCCACAAATTGAAAGTGGTGATAAAAGTGAGTCTTTCAACTCATGTGCTTTCAGTATTAGTTTTTTTTTAATGTTACTCTTCTGACCCCTACCCTGTTTGTGGTCTTCAGTTATAATGCCTCCCTCAGCCCTTGATCGCCTTGGTTAGTTATGTTAATTGCATTTTATTTCTGTTTTCAATTAACTTGTGATTTTATCTATATTTCTCACCAGCATGACCTCATATCTAGAATGCTGATGTTAGATAAAATTTGCAGCATCTTTGCATATTGATTATCCAATGTTGTTTGAGCTTCGAAATAATGCTGCTGAGCGAGTCTCACATTGTGGAGTTCTCGAGTTCATTGCAGAGGAAGGCATGATTTATATGCCATACTGGGTAGGCATTTTAAAGTGTCTGCATTTGCTTAGATTTTTCATAGTAGGTCCTTTTGATTGACTCTTGTTATCTTGATTCAAATTGTTATTGTTTAGATGATGGAGAATCTGCTCTTACAAGAGGGAGATATTGTGCGAGTGAAAAATGTGACACTTCCAAAGGGAACATATGTTAAACTTCAACCTCACACCAAAGACTTTTTGGATATTTCTAATCCCAAAGCCATGTGAGTTCATGATTTTTAAATTCTGTTGTTCTTAGGATAATAGGATGAGTTGTACAAGGTATTCTTATTTCATTATGGTTGATGATTTTGACAACAGAGGAGAATCTTGAAGTGAAAGCCATATTGTTTGTTCTTTTTTTATTCTGCTGTGTGTCCTTCTCAAGCTTGCTTCCTGTTCTATTTAATTTATTATTCCTGTGGTGTATCATTCTGAGTTTATCTAATTTTGATGTCCTTGCATCTGGCCATTCCTTTGTAGATGGTTTAAGTTAGATGATTGATATCCTATTTGTCATTTGACATCTTTCTGATGCAGCTTAGAGACGACACTGAGGAATTATTCTTGCTTGACCACTGGGGACAGTATTATGGTGGCATATAACAATAAGAAATATTACATTGACATTATAGAGACAAAGCCTTCTAACGCTATAAGCATCATTGAGACAGACTGTGAGGTGGATTTTGCACCTCCTCTAGATTACAAGGAACCTGAAAAACCTTTTGCATCTGGTTCAAGTAAGGCATTGGCACAAGGTGAGAACTTTTTTATACCTTATCTTATAGTTTCTGTCATTTAATCCTTTTTGTTTTTTTCCTCTTTTCAATTTGTATTGTTTTCCTCCATTCTCTTTAACACTTAGCGTTATTTGAGATTGAATATTGACAGTGTTATGTTTTTTTTTCTTCAAGGAAATGACCTTGTTCTATGACTTAGCCCCACAACAAAAGGGCTGTTGTTACTTGTCTAAATGTGCACGTGTAATATGTATGGTGTTATGATGACTGTTAAGTTAGTATTTCAGTTACGTCCACTTCATGCAGACCCTGGACCTGTTCTGGAACCTATTAAACCTTTTATAGAAGTTGAAAAAGAGTCACCATGCAATGAGAATTGTGATGAATTGGAAATCCTTCAAATATGCAAGAAGATATCTTATTCATTCCTTACAACTAGTGATCCATCTCTTTTGTTCATGTAGCTGAAGAGGCTGCAGTTGAGACTGAACCAAAATTTAGCCCTTTCACGGGAGCAGCGAGACGGTTGGATGGGAAACCTTTGACATATCAGCCTTCTCCAGTTTCTTCTGCTGGGTCTAAAAACAAGCAACCTGCCACTACTAATTGCACTGGGCAGCCATCTGCAGGGTCTGCTTCACAGAATACAGACAGACAGTCTCAAGGAAAGCTCGTGTTTGGATCAAATGCAGGCCACATTCTCAAGGAAACACCAAAGGTATTCTAGTTACATTAGCCTTCAATCTCAATCAGTTTGCCTAGCATCCCTTAGCCTATAATTAAACATTCAAATGTGATAAAAAAGAAAGAAAAATGCTGATACAAACTGCTGAGCAATATGTTGTTTCTTCTCTACAGCAGGAAGCCAGAAAAGAGAAAAAACAGGAGCAGCCTGAGAAGGAGGAGCCAAAGTTCCAGCCTTTTACGGGGAAGAAGTACTCATTGAAGGGTTGATTAATATATTGGACAATCAGTATTCATTGCCTTTGGGTTATTGGTAAAATCTGTCCTTTGTGGATCAAGGGGAACTACAAAACTACCATGATCTGGTTGATGGTATGATGGAAAATGCAACTTTAGGCTGTTATGTGAAAATGAAGAAGAATAGAATGAAGTTATGACTGTTTGGATTCTGAATCAATTAAAATCTCAGTTAAAAGATGCGAAGAAAAAGAAGCTTAATAAAAATAATAAAAGAAAGAAGCATTGCAATTGTGTTTTTTGCGTGTTTGTATGCTCGTTGTGTTTTCAGCTGCTAGATGTTTGCTCAGGCTAAACTCAATTGCAACCGATTGTTGGCTAAGGCAGCATTGTCAGGCTACGCAATTGAGTCAGGTTAGATTTAGGTAAGTCACAAAAGTAAGAAAATTGCAGAAGAAATATGGGAGAGAAGACAAGTAAGCCGTGGATTCTACTTTTGGTGTGTTTGGTTATGGTGATTGGAGAGGAATAATTGTTTGCCGTGCAAAACTTTGGAAATTAAACAATTCAAAGATGGTCATTTTATCTAATACAGCTATTCTATCCAAAGCCTTTGGCTGTGTGGAACATTGCTCTTACACCCTGAAATAGATAACCATTTTTCAACGCCTTGTCTATATAACTCCACCCAAGTTTGTCAGTCAACAACCATGGCTTATTGTACTATCATTTCTTCAGTTTGTTTACTACGGTTACATGATGTCTACTATGCCCTGCACAGCAGATGTATTGGTGTGCTTTTAAAGTTGGACCAACACTAACAATCTTTGTATGCTTTTAAAGTTGAAATACATCAATCTCAAATATACCTTGTTCGTGCCAAAATAGTCACTGCCTCACTTTGATAAACACTGGCACTGTTCAGTGTCATTCCAAAACACAATATACTGAAAGTGAAGCTATGTTATGCTCCTGCATCGTATCTTATATTTGTATCAGTAACTTATAATGAAGCACTGACATATTTGTGGGACAGCAAGTGTTCGTGAAAGAATCATTCAACCGAAACTACAAAAAGAATCAACTGCCAATTCTCATGCAGATGACAATCTCACTTGAACTCATGACTAAAATCTTCGCTTTGATTGATGCTGAAGCATTTTACATCCTCAGCAAAAAGAACCAACAATATGTATGCATGCTATTGATGACGGGTGCCATGTTCTCCATTTAATTGAGAATGGCTTTAAGTGCATCCTTCACATAGCGGTATTTGAATGGGAAACCCAATTCTTCGGCTCTAGATGGCACCACCCTTTGCCCTTCAAGAACCTGCAATTAGTTTGATAACGTGTTTTCAAGAAATTGTAGGTATGCAGGAACAGGCTTGAGAACAACATAAATACAGCATTATTCTTACCACAGAAGCACCTTCACCAAGAACTGCTTTTAGGGCAAAGTCTGGGACAGGCAGCCATGATGGTCGGCCCAGGACATTGCCCAGATGTTCACACATCTCAGCCAATCGAACAGGGTTTGGTGCAGTACCATTGATGACACCTGACATTTAGCCGGCCGATGTTGATTTTCAATTATTGTTGTCTTAAAATTAAAAATCCCATACCAACAACATGTGGCATTGCCCAACAAACAGATTTCCAAACAAAGAACAAAATGGTTCTAATATGAAACAAAATGAATCAAAATTATCAAACTTGATTGGCCTAGCAGTCAAGGAAATATCTAGCAGCTACTTCAAGAATCAGAACAGTTTACAGTGAGAAATGAAAGAAACACTAGTTGATAGACTAAAGAAAACAGAACTCTCCAGAGGGTACAATGATTTTTATTTTATAATCATGGTAAACTATGGATACATGATCAAGCTGGTTTATAGAAATCAACCACCACAACAGTAGTTTATGGTTACACTACTTATCTATGTATATTTGGGCAAGTGCTAACCATACATGATATCTGAAGCAGAAGGCACGAGTAAAGTGGCATCAAGCAAGTTAATTAGCTTCACTACGGTATTCAGCCTTAATCAGTGGAAAATTACCGTGATAAGATGGATTGGATAGAGCTTCATATATCAGATTCACTATGTCCTCCAAGTGAATCCATGAAAACCTACACAATTAGAAGAACAAGCAATTAATTGAAGCACTGACAGAGGAAGTAGAAAGGCCAATTGTTCAAACAATCTCCACAAATATTTTGATGTGTTCAGTGGATTCCTCTATCTTAATTTATAAGTTACCAGAAAATTATACCAAAGAACTCTAAATCAGAATTTATGAATCCCGTTTAGAGCAAACTAGGCCAAATTTTACTCCACAATGCTCTTAAATTTGTGCCTACAAGGAGAGAGTAAATACCATTGTTGACCAGAGCCCAAAGGTCCGCCAGCAAACATCATGAAGATAGGGATCATCTTAGCTGTAGAGGCAAAGTAGTAAGTACATAGCACGAGAAGCAACCTTTTTCAAGAGTATATAATCAAAAACTGTATAAGCAGAATATCTCACTTCCTCGCTTAGAACAGATAAATTCAGAACCATATGGTTAAGATTAAGGCTGACTTGAGCTGGCTAAATAAAGTCAACATTCAGACAATTGAAGTAATATCCTCCTCATTATGTTTGTTAGTTGACAAAAAATTTTGAATGTCCATGATCATTTTGGCAAATCATAGACCAATGTTTCCTGAAGGGACATAGGCCTGACTAGATTGGTCATAACTGAACCATTAAATTTAGAACCATCAATTGACATTTGTAAAAAGAATTAAGATAAAACCCAGAAGATCAGACATACCTAACGCACCACCATCTTTACCAAGAACAATACCAATGCGAATACGTGCTAATCTTACATCCTTATTCACTTTGAGAGCTGTTGCTTCCCATTCCCTACAAACCTGACCACAAGTATTGTGTTAGTGGAAGACGAGGGCACTGACCATATTTGGCATTTAAACAAGCGGAAACTAAGAGATTATGTGTCATGTTTTAAAGCTAAAGAAAGCACACAGTTCCATTATGTTTATGTTTATTGTCTTCACAGGATGCTGTAAGCAGCTAACCAGCTTATGGCATATGAAGGACTTTGTCTTCAAAAGTATATAGGATAACAAATGACCATAGGAGTTTATAATTTCCAACCATATAAAACACTCTTCAACATTCTTTGTGAATGGACCTGTAGCACTCTTTAAACTCGTTTTTCCCTTGTCAAAATTTGGTAATTCAATAAAGAAAAGACTAAGACATTACCAAAGCACAATTAGTGAAACTGACTGCACTAGAAATTGTAACACAGTGCAATCCCTATATCCTAATAACAATTTACATAGTCACACAAAGCCATAGAAAATATAGGAACTCCAGAGCAACATTGGACATCTTCTACAGAAATCAGACTCTTACCTCAGCCAAGTAATCACTTCCTGCCGGGCTGTTCTCATAAAAAACTTCAGTTTTGCTGGTTCCTGGGCATCAAAGAGAAGTGAAGATAAAGAAAAGTAATGAAACATATCAAGAAAGCTTGAATTTCAGAAACAGCACATTGAATTTTGGCTTGCTAAGAGTATCTCAGATGAGTTAAGTTTGCTATATATAGGCACACTTACACAACAGTAGGACCTCTATCTCCCAGCTTAAAACTTTGAGTTGACTAATATAGTATATTGGATCCAGGGTTTAAGTTTGGGAACTCTTATTGTTGCAGTCACTTGTGTGTTAGTGATTTTGACTTCCATGCATGGGAGAGTAGCAATGATTGGTACTCGAACATTTCACATTGAAGTTTTCACATAAAATGAACTCAAAGTTGAAAATTTTGTGATAAAAACCAACCATAGTAACCAACAGCTGTTGCGCTAACCAACACAGACGGCCGAATTCCTTCTGGTGACTCGTTAATTAAATCTACAACCTTCAAAATCAGATAAATGTTGGGTGAAAAACATATTTATCAAAATACTTTCACACCACAACTGTCTTTCAAAAGCTAGCACATGCAGATAAATGCAAAGAAGAAAAATTCTAACCTTTGAGGTGACTCTGATTCTGCTTTGCTTGATCTCTTTCTTGATCTGCAACGCAACAAAAGATTAGTACTCTGCAGCTTTCGGGGATAAATTAGAAATATCTACTTGTGAAGATGGTGATAGGTGTGCCTCTTCTGCTAGGTCTAAAACACCAGAACACACAACCATGAACAGGGGAAGGCATGAGAGGAAAGTTGCTTGGCTGGTGACTGGGTGAGGCTACTCACTGATTTCAATGGAGGACCTCCAACAACCTTCACACTTTCATATCTTGATATAGGATCAATTTATTTCTCCTCGTAACAGCACATAAGGTTTGACAGTTCTACTCCTAAGGAATTTTTATTTTGTTGGAAAGATGTGTATTTTGGAATTAAAATGAATTACCCTAATATGAGTACAGATGAATTACTCTAATATTGAGTGTAATAAACAAACTTCTTTCTCGGAGCAACATCTGCTGCATAAATCAGGCAAGTAAAGAGTATAATAGAATGAAATTAGGAAGTTTAATGAGTTCACAATGCTTACCTCAGGGGACCATCTTGTACTAATGGGCAATCCAGCCAAATTTACAACAGCAGTCGAGCCCTGAATGCAATCTTTCCACTCAGGCTCCTCTGCAATCACAATTCCACAAAAAGCTGTGTCTGCAAATTCCAGTACACAGAACAAAAAAAATAAGGGAATTTTTTCTAAAGAAACAACAACAGAAAATACTTTTTCCAGGGTCACTAGAAAAATAAGAAGTTTAATATAATATTATTAGAGCATGTGTTGAAATTGACATCGGAGGTCCAAAGTATACAATAATGCACTGGAAAATAAAATTAAAAGGAGTCTGTATTTCCCCCAATTTTAAGTTGACTACTACATGTTATTAAAAGATGCAAGCAATGAAACAACGTTTTCTTGGAAGATTAACCTACATAATTAGTAGTTTTACTGAATTTGTTCAGAAAATTGATGGAATCCATTACCTTCTTACCAGGAAATATTAACTTGGCTTTAGATCTTGAGCGTGTCAAGACATGAACTTGATGGTTATCTGGATTTCAAATCAGATAAAGAAACTCCACATTATTCCTTCTAATTTATACTTGCTTCACAAGGTGAACGATGAACAAACAAACAACTTAGTAAAGTTTAGTTTCCTGTAATTAAAGCTAGATGGAGAGCATGTAACCTGCTTGCAATCTTTGCACCAATCTTTGACCTATGAAACCTGTAGCTCCTGTTACTGATACAGTCATCTGATCTGCCTACAAGAACCTGCAAAATGTCAACAAACTATCCAAGCAAACAAAACCATTCTACATCAAAACTTCAAGTATGAAATTATAATAATTGAAAACACCTAGACCAAAGAAAACACTGTCCTTCACCATCAATGCCATATTGCATGCATTGCCAAAATTCTATGCCTAGATACATAATTGGATATTCCTATTAATCTAAAGAAGACTAAATCAAGAATAAAGCAACTTCAATGAGCATCAAAGAAAGCTCAAGATAAATGACTGTAGAAAAACTTGGAAGTTTCCAATCCAGACAACTTGGAGCAAACGCAATAAAAGATAATGTCTTTAAAGAAGGAAAGCAAAAACTGAATAACTCAAATAATCAAAATACTTCAAACCAATAATCTCATGATTCCCAACATTGATAAAGTGTACTTTATAGTTGCAGGGTGTATGCAATATTTCAAGAGAACTATATCCGTACTATATGAATAAGAGAAACACAATGCTCAAAGAAGATAACATTTTCGAGAGGGCAAGGAATGCATGTACAAGAGACTGTAAATCCGTTGGCTTTAATATTAAATCAATGAAGTTGATCATTCATAAACAAGTTGCAGAGAAAAAGTATGTCTAGTGGCATTGACAAAGCATCCTCGGAGTTATTCACAATTAGAACAGCATAACACTGTTAAACTCCAAAAGTAACAATCTCTACCTTCTGGGTTTGATCAGAAACACAGGAAACTCTGAATCTCTTAGTATTACGACTCTAAAAAGGGAGATTAACATGAAGGATTTTAAGAATAAGAAAGCTCAAAAAAAAACAAAAGCAAATAAGTAGCTGTAAAATTGAGGAGTTGGGACTGACAGAGAAGGGCTGAGAAGAACAGTGAAGTGAAGGAGAAATGGAAGTTGACCATGTTAATGTACCAACTTTGGACAAGAGTTCCATTATTCTGCTTTCAAGCTCTTACTCCCTTTCACACAGTGTTTGGCAGTGAAAGTGATGAATACAACGAGGGAAAGAATATGACCAGCGTATGGTTTACAATGTCGATTATATTCTATTGAGATTTTGCTCTTAGTTGTGTCCGATTCAGAGCCACACCAACCAAGTCGCCATATCCATTACTCATTTTTTTTGGGTTACATCAGTTATACCGTTTGGTTAATATAAGCCGTTGGATCAGCAGGTGCCTTGAATTAGGACAGTGTGATTTACTCCACTCCAATCTTCCTCCTGTTTTTAAATCAGTTTTAATTCTCATGTCCATGTTGTCAGGACAATGTTTCATTCAGATTGCTACAACAGCGTTAACATAAATAATATATTTAATCCATAGAGTTAGTGAAATTAATTTATTAATAATAAATAAATTAATTAAAATATAAAAATTTTTTAAAAAAATTGTTATATTAATTAATAATAATAAAATTTATTTTTAAATTTTTTATTTATTATAAATAAATATAATATATTTTATTTTATTAATTAAATAATTTTATTAACATAATAATATTATTTTATCTAAATTTCTTTTCATTGGCAACCTCTATTAAGTAATTAATTTGATAAGGCAAATTGCAAATTTTTTTTAAAAAAAATTAATTATTTTATTAATTTATATATTAAATTAATTATATTATAATTATTTTATTAAAAATTTAAATAATATATATATTATACAAAAATTAAAAATATTCTTCAATAATTAAAAATCAATTAAAATGTATAACTAATTTGATAAATTAATTAATAAAATTAATTATTTTTAAAAAATTTAAAATATAAAATTAGTAATGTAATAAATTTGAAAAATAAATTAATAAAATAATTATTTTTTTAAATTTTCAAAATATATGTGGTATAATTTTTTTATAGGTCAAGTGGGCTTATAGCTGGACCGGCCCACATTGATCAAAAAACCGGCTCACTATACTTTCTCTCGGCCTTACCCATATCATTGTCTAGTAAAGAGTAATTACGAGGTAGCGAGAGGGAGGAACGAGAAAAATGGCGATGATGCAGTGGTGCGGCGCAGTAGCGCGGCGGGCGCTGATGACTCGTCGACCAGTAGCTCTACCGTCAGCTTTAACATCGTCTGCAGAGGCTGCAGCACCGGTTGTGTGCGGACGGGGCGACAAGAAGACGAAGAGAGGCAAGAGATTCAAAGGCTCGTACGGCAAAGCAAGGCCTAAGAAAGAGAAGATGATAGAGCGTATCAAGGACAAGGTCGAGGTCCCCAGGTCAACTCCTTGGCCTCTCCCTTTCAACCTCATTTAATATTTTTTTTCCTGATTTGAACCAAAAAAAGGATTTCACTTTCGCTTAATTTTTCTCACGGTTATCCGATAATAGTGTTTAGTTACTACTGAAGCTATGGTTTTATGCTCGTGGTTTATGAGGGATTAAAGTGATATGTACAGCTATGATAAATTTTGAATGAATTTGTGTTGTATTTGGCATTTTATGTGTGTTGTTTATTGCTATTTTCGTGTTAAACTAGATGATTATTTGGAAATTAGGACTACAGAATATGAAATTTAAGAAATTTTTTAGAGTTTGGATTTAATTCTTATTATGATCAGAGCTTCTGGGATTTTATGTTGGGAATTGTTTGCCAAGGCATTTTAAGAGTATCATTCTGCTCTTCTGAGAAGATAATGTAGATCATACTTTGGTTTTAAGTAAGTATAGAGGGACTTCTATTAAGGTAGCTATTTGATGCTTTAATGTATTCACTGCGAAGGACCCTAATAAGTATGTATGGCGTTAGTGCATATGGTTTAAGGAGGGTTTCAAACAGGAGGATTTTTAATTGAGAAAGAAGATCATTGTGATTGGTTAGGATAAGCATGAATGGACTATTGATGAGAAGACTTCCCAGTTTCGTGTAGCAGTAATATGGCAAGTAAAAGTTCTGATGGATGGAAACAAATATTTCTTGCTGGCTTTTTAAGGGATCACATATTTGAGAATAATTAGATAGTCTTATTACTGGAACACGATGAAAATATTTACAAGTGGATAAATACTCTTATTAGCACTGCCTTTCACATTTAATGAAGATATGAATATAACTGCAGTGTCAAACAGAAGAGTTATCATCTGTGTCACAGCCCTGATGACTGCCATTTCCCCCTTTCTCTTTCTTCTGCCAATGTTGCAGCAAATTCAATGCTAGCTCCAAAATTACTGCTAGTCCGTTTAAGAAATAAGTGAAACCGAGGATGATACTCAGAACTCCAACAGAGGTTGGCCGGAAATAATACTTGCTATCTTTTATGGTTCAGTTGCAAGCCTATATCCTGTATGCATGAGCCATAAGAGACTGAACATTGTGATCACTGCAGCTGTTATACGTGCAACGACTTTTAACATAGTCATTGTTGCCTTAACGTGATATTTAGATGGTAAATCTGCAAAAGGAAAGAAGAGAGAGATACTGAAGACAATTGGAACATGTAAATTTAGCAGAGATGGAAGTGTGGATGATGGTAAACCCCACGGGATATATTGAAACAGAACTTTGATTTTCTGAGAGCTAAGCTTCAAAATCATGAAAATGATAATTCTTTTCCTTGTTCATATGTTCATGCTCTTTTTATAGTTTAAGGAATGATCACAGCTTAAATTAACTTTTTAAATTATTTAAGGTATGGTTTCCTTCAGTAAGTATGGTAGACTACAGAGTGAAGGAGTAAGTATGGTAGACTACAGAGTGAAGGAGAGACTCTAAGCTTGTAGTTTTTGCATCATTGTTTCTTGAAGCAACGGTTTCTTTGAGCTCCAGATATGCATACTGAAAATTAAAGTAACGCATTGACAAAGCACATGCTCAAAGGAACTGTTGATCTACCTTTGGGTATATGGGTTTCTTCATGCACCTGGTGAAGCAAGTTTAAGCACTTGTCTCCAAGTATGAGAAGACCACAATCAAAGCCAAGACACCGAAGAGCATAGTTACAAGTCCGATATATAAGGAAGCTCCCGTTTGGAAGGTCCAGGCAGCAAATGTAGCAAACTTTCTAGGTTCTGCAGCCAGTTCGAATTCACTGCACACAGTACATAAGAAGATTAAAGCTGGAAACAAGATGCATAATGATGTTCCAAGAGTAGAGGAAACATCTCTGTGGTCCATCTTCCTTGCCAATGCTTTTGCTGCCTTATCATCCATGTTAGCTGCCGAATTACAAATAAAAATTAAAAAGGGTATTCTAATACTCACAATATTTCAGTCTCATTATTAAAAATAAAAGAGGACCTCCTCTCTCGTAAAGATAATGAACACGATCCTTGAGCAAATGCAAGTCCAGTTCACAGGCTGCTTGCTAACAGAAATGTGGGTTCACGTTTGTGGCTTTTGGTTATTTCAGATGTCGTATAAAATTTACACAAGTTTGGCATGGAGGTTATTGACAAACAGTGAAATCAATCTTTTTTTGTAATTATATGCTTATTATTATCCTTAGCCGTGATTAAGTAAGAAAGAAGGCCAGACAACTACAACTTAATACCATTTCCTTCTACGAAAAGGATTGCTTTTGCATGGAAGGCTTACACAACTTTGTCACATTATATATCATAAATAAAAATTAAATACTTGGCCCAGACTATGAATTATGGGAACACCAATTCAATTTATTTCAGGAAAAACAAAAAAAAAGGTTGTCCATCAAAAGGATTCATGAGTTTTTGCCATGTCACCATACACTTCCTATGTCCAAATATTTCATTTTCAAAGAAAACCCGATACAAAGGTAAAGAAGCAGTTGAACATCTAAGAAAGAGTTATTAAAGCTACAGCAATTGCATCCAATTAACTAACAGAAACAGAATGCAGGCCTTGACCATCTTCGGCATCATGTTCGGTCATGGATCATGTCAACCTGCACCCATTACAAAGTAGGAAACTGAGTATGAAAAAGAATAACAAAACACTCATGCATCAAAAACCCCTCGCCGCAGCAATACAATACACCACACTTATTGGACCATGGACATTACTATCAGCATGAAGGTCCTAAATGGGGAGAAAATACTTGAGGGGATGTAGCAACGATAGATCTTACGTCTCATACAACATCCATTCCTGACAGTTATAAGAAACATACCACCACTACTAATAGATCAAAAACTGGCAATATTAAATTGACCAAACACACAATCTTCTGGTTGCAAGCAGACTGCCAAACAGGGGCAAAACCATTATTAAGGTGCTCATCATCACAATCAAACAGACAATTATAGTACTAACCTTTTATTTGTTCCCATCGCAAACAAGAAGAATTTAGTCATTATCTTCTTTACCATAGTTATACACTATCTCAATCTGCAATAAGAACAAAACATCAGAACTGGGTAAGAAACAATTCAAAAATTTGAAGCAGAAGCAATTGATTAACAATCTCTTTAAGTTTACTTAATTTTGGTAAGTAGATTGTGCAAATGCATTGTGTGTCAGTTCATGAAATGCTATAAAACTTAAGCATGTGTAATGTAGAGGATCAACCACATCTCTAAATTTAGCAATTTCAGTAAGAAGATTGGATAAATACAATGTGAAAGTGCACTTGAAATGTGATGGATGGCAAAACATTACAAGTTACACTCATTAAAATGAATAATTAAACATGCGAATGAAGAGGCAGAGAAATGATAAACCAAAATAACAAATCAAGATAAATTACCCCAGCAGGTGGAGTTGGGTTTCTACAAAACTTGGAACCACCAGGTGCCCAAGGAACTGCACAAAAGAAAAACATAATTAAGCATCGAAAACACAAAAGGAGAAAGAATTGCACATTCTCACAGTCAGATAAAGAAATTTAAGTCCACAAACATTATAAGAATCTAATTTACAAAAAGTTGAATGCCTTGTCTCTTATAAACCAAGAACTCTAATTTATTTACAAGAAAAAGGCAGCAGCATAAGAATCTAATTTGTTTATGAGAAAAAGTAAACAGCAAAAGAGCAGCAGAATTTGACAGCTTATCTGCAAACTACAATTGCTAAGAATGAATGAAAGCTTTGGGCATGAACCACAGAGCAACTGAAATACAAGAAATTCATAAATAGTAAATGACATATTATTGGTATACTTTTGAACCACCCCAATCTATGTCACTCTTGTAACACTAGATCCAAATGCATGAGGATCAGCAAATTTTAGAAATTACTAGCAGAGAGCTACAGAAAAAAGAGTAGCTTGCCCAAATGAATATAAGCTTAGAGTGATTCTAACCAACATAAGGAAACCATCAAACTTTGATGATAAGGTGACATCTAAATCCTTTTCCAAAATAAGTGAATTTTATGAAATCTTTTGAAGGCAACAGCCTACAAGAGAACTCTCTAGTTCCAACAACCTTCAAATGGCCTACGAAGGTAAAAGCCTAATGAGGGAAATACATTTAAAGAAGAATAAAGAAAATAAACTCCTAAAATAATGTTAAAAATTCCTTATGTGTTTTTTTATAAGAGGAATCACCTTCAGGAATTTACCATGCCTTTTCTAGAACTTTAACATGTAAGCAAACAATTTCATCAGTTCTTACTGAGGTGATCTGGAAAAGCTTCCTCACCTTCAAGCCTCAATTCTAATAAAAAGAAAAACCCAACAGCAGCCAATATATGGATTTAGAGCTTGTACAAAAGCACTTACCAATATAAGGATCAGGGTGACGCCACTTGTTATAGGCTGCTTCAGCAGCATCTATCATTCTATCAATTCTGTCAAGGTCCTCCTGCAGATTCACCAAAGAAACATTACCAAATAGTCCAGCAATACAAGGAACAATATTTGGCACACAACTGATTTGTCATAGGAGTGTTGCACTCATGATCAGAACCGTTTACGTAGCTCCCAACAGTCAAAGCAAAAATTGCACCAAGCTTACACATTGTGAAGGTATTCAGATTTGTAAAGCATAGAACTATCCATACTAGTTCTGAGACATATGGTCATATAAGCAATCATTAATCAAGAGAAAGATGGCATTCCACTGTTAATTTACAAAAAGAGAAGAATAAACAGAATGTTCACTATAACTATGACACTTTATCTAGTCTCCATGACAGTGTGATTTATGACAATGGAGCAATAATCTATGACACCTCTTTACAAGATGAACTTCTCAATAAAGTGGCATACGGTTACATTCTATTTTTTCTTTTACTAGGTAAATCCACGACTATGTTTGCATGTTTTGTTGAAGACCAATCAACTGAGCTCTGTTTATCAGCACAAATTACAATTTCTTTCCCTTAAAATTAAATCCTCAAACAAATCATGGCATTGCCCACGTTATGGTGATTACTTGGTAATCTACCACATTAACTCTATTCACGAGGCACTATATAATCACCCACATATGCCAAAGTATGCTATCACTGCATAAGGTAAGCAAAGTATCTCACCATAACATCTATGCCTGTTTAAACCACTTCACAAACCCATAAATAGGCAAAAAAAAATGCATTCGAGTCCATTTATACATTCTACGGCATTCCTATAATTCAATAATGAAAGATCTTTAACTCTTAATCTAAAATGTACATATTGTTTTCCAAAATATCTTCATAAATTTTGATTAGTTTATGCTAGTTAAATTCTCAAATTCCCCTCCGGAGCAAGAACAAAAGATAAAAATGCCAACAGAAACTTCAGGAAAGAGAAGTCAAACACGACATTTTAAAGAGCGAATGGAAATGTACCACGTGTTTGTTGGCTTCGAACCTCTGGCGGAGGTCGTCGGCCTAGGTGAGACGAATCATGAATCAAAAGTTAGAATTAATAGCAGTAAGTATTAAAATTATGAGATCGGAATTGAGTGTGAAGCATACATCGTTGTAGAAGAGGTGGCGATGGACGGCCCAGTTGAGAGTGTCTTTGAGAGCACGGCGATAGAGTATCCGAACCCTCTCCTTCTGTGCCGCCCTCCTAGCTAGGTAGCCCGCTGTTGTTACTGCTCCGCTCATCTTCCCCCCCCTCTCTCTCTCTCTCTCTCTCTCTCGCTGTCGTCTCCAGAATCTGCGCTCTTATATTCTCTTTTTGGGAAAAGATAATTGGAAATTGCTCCCAAAATAACCACTTTTATAAGATAATTTACGTAAATAACCAATTTAATTTAACAAGTTGAATTGGAATACCTTCCAGTGCTTCTTCCAGCACTGACCTTGATAAGGTCATTCTACGTATTCTTTACGTAAATTGCCTCCCAAAAATTAAATTGGTTATTTGATTTAATATTTTTTAAATAATTTTTTAAAATTTTTAATTGAGAAATTTTTAAGATTTTTTTAAATAATTTTTTGAGACATTCAATTTTTTTATCAAAATTAAATAATATTTTTAAGTTGAATTAAAAATAATTTTAGGTTAAAAAAATTGTTTCATTTACTCGATAAAAATCTTTAAAATAAAGTCGTCAATATCACATTATGAAAAATTGTTTTAATTTTCTCAATGTTATATGATATTATTTAATTTTATTGTAAATAAAAATACTTTTAAAATGAATTTTTTTAAAAATATATATATTTTTACTAAAACAGGAAATATACTATGACTTTATCTTAATTTTAAGCTAACTATTAATCTAATCCCTATCAAAATTGATTAATATGTACAAAATAAAATTTCTAAAAATTATCATGTCATACATAAACATTAAACACTCTTAATACTAAAACTTATTATTTACATTTCATCTCTTAGAAGAATTGGTTTGATATTGAGTCAGGCTCAACAAGCTTGTCAATTGTAACGATTCTATTAGAGTTCAGCATCAAAGATGAAGCGGACATGGCTTCCAATCAGATCATACTCCAAGGTAGCAATTATCTCACAGATACTAGTGATTAACACAATGTATCAAAACCAGAAACCCACACAACCAAAATCAGTACAATATGAAGAATCCTACAATAATCATTAGATAAATCAGTTACAACTTTTCAATCAACAAAAGAATGCTACCTAATTCAACATTACCTTTACATCAGTATCATATAGTTATATATGTTCATATTGGTGTAAAACAAGCTTACAAAAGGGATGCTCTGCTGTTTTTCCAGCTCAAGGATCTACGCCTTGTGGTTTTCAGGGGAGTGAAGTTAAGCCCGAACATTTCCTTGAGGGCGTTACCTTGTTCGAGAAATCTTATCAGCTTTGCAACGATGGTGGCACTCTCTGTGATGTGGTTTATATCCTTAGCGTTGCACCACAATTGGTTGGCCAGCTGCAGCCTTCTGCGCTTCGAGTCCAACCCAATACCCCATCTGCGATAGAGTTTGTTCCTCTCTCCTTCTGAAAGCCTTTTACGCATCAGTTTGCTAAGTGTCTCTCTCTCACGACGAAGAGCCTTCTCACTGTCTCCAGAAAAGAAAAACATTAAAACAGGAAGGATACAGAAGACGATGCACATTTATAACAATGCCTATGCTGCAAGGGAAGAAGCATAAGATGTTGTCAACAATGCAAGAAAATAGGATACAATAATTTCCAGGCTGTCAATTTTAAGTGGGTCTAAAAGTTTGAGTAATTAAATGGTATCCTCCCATGCACTCTGTTACGGGACCCCATCTTACAACCCCCATTTTATCTATTCTAATACTTGCGAATTATATGTCTAATGGAAACAAATCAAGCGTACATGGCCTAGTGCTACAGGTAAATACAAGACACTCATCCCAAAACAAATTCCCTACTTTGGGGAATTCATGCAAATGTTTGAACTCCTTTTTGGAACCAAAAAGAACAGTTTTGAAGTCCATGACACAGGAATTATGCACATGCACAAATGGGATCGAGAGAGAAGGAACCTTGAAGCCAAAGATAGGATTCGACTATCTTCCACAGCCATATTTCCTTGAGAAAATCTTTCCTTAAGGAAGGAGAGTCTTCTAAGCTCTACACCCATGTAAATGGAATCCGATGGATCACCTCTGAAGAGCAGGAAAAAGTAGGTTCTGTGGACCAATGAAACATTGCAACTTTGCCATAGTTCAAATAACTCCTGTTGCTGCCTCTCAAATTCAAGAGGCCAATTTTGAGGAGTCTCTGAAGCTTCGTGCATTGGATCCAATCCTACATCTTTCACATTCTTTTCAGGGTTATCAGCTTTTAGTCCTGTCTCCTGAACGTGGCATGCACGTGTAGCATGTGTCAAACATGTCAAACAAAACTGAATTTACAGAAGGATTTATCTACTGGTTCAAACAAAGACAGTTTACTAAATAGCTCTCACCTGATTTTTGGCCATTTTCTTCAATCCAGCAACAAAAGTGTGAATGCTAGTTATATCCTCATCTGCAGAGGTTTTGATGGAAGCACCCTCAAGAGAAGACGAAGAATTATTTCTTGACAAACTTGAAGCATTGGTACCATAATTAACCAGAGTAGACTTCCCTCCGAAACCTTCTGGTCTTCCAGTAAAGTTTCTCTCCAATCCATTGGGTGGGGTGCTCTCAAATCCTGATGGTGAATCTGCCATGAGATTAGCTCTACAGCTCCAGCTCCTACCTAATGTCATGCTTCTGGAACTCAACATATCTGCTGCCAATGACTGTGGAGAGGACTCACCATCAGGATAAGGACTAACAAGGGATTCAACAGTATTTTGCACATTATTCAGTCTCTGCTCCAGTGCACCATATGTACAATCATTTTGGATTTGACTCCCTTCTCTATCTCCATTTACTGGGGTTCGTGTCATTTCTTGTCCAGTTACATCTGCAACATCATATGCCAAAGCCAGCATTCCTTCATTCTCGCCATTTGATAATGCATGAGGATCAAAATTCTTGACTCCACTTGATTCTTCCATCTCAATACATTGAACTTCCTTGCAGTATTCATCAGAATCTTCTGCAGTTCCAACTGCATTCCCTCCCAGGCACTTGCCTGAACGGGATCTTACAAATTTCTTTCCAATTGACAGAGGTGATGACGTACAATCAGACAAAGAATTGTCTTCATTATTTTCCTCGCAGTGAAGATCCTCGGAATTGCTCCCACTCTCAGTGTCATAGAAATGAATTGTGTTTAACTTTTTAACACCTTTGTCCATACAGGGCAAATCAGCCGCCCCTGATGATTCTGATATTGAATATTCATCTTCCCGTGCATCGCTTGCTTGACGATGAAGATGATTATTAATATCAGCCTGAACAAGAAAAAAAGAAAAGATTTAGTAGTAGAGCTCTAAGCCAGAACTTACTGTACATTGGCTAAAATACGCACCTCTTGTCTTGAATCTTGATCATGTCCAACCATTCTCAGTAAATCCTTAGCCCGAGATTGAGCAAGATCCCGCTGCTTGGTCAACTCCCTAATCTCCTTATCCATCTACATGACATGATACCTTTAAATTAGCATTAGCTAATACTAACAAGGCACTGGCTATATAAACTAACATTTTGCTCATCCAGGAATAAATGCATGAAGCTGCATCTCATGTATTTTTGAACCAGTGAATTCCATGACAGATTAGAACATAAAACATGAATTCGGGCTTTTTTCAGTCACTGAGCTCCATGAAACAGAAAGGAGTACGATGTCTTTAACTGGCCAAGCTATTTGGACGCTGGGGAAACTACAAAAGCTGGGGACCTGAGGCAATACAGATAATCATATTTTTTGACACTAATTAAAAAGTTCTCTAGTTAGCTATTGATTTGATTAATCAAAGTGAAACTTGATCATGTTATCTCTTAATCATGTGTCCTAATCTCCTGGTTTATATTTGATGGACAGTGCAAAAGGAATGCAGTATTGATGCCATAAATGACAAGCAATAAAAATTCCCACATTTGCATCATCAAATTAGCTTTTACCAGGGAAAAAGATTTAGGACATTTTAGGAAAAAATTCCTTTGACTATTTCGATAAAATACATTTGCAATAATTTCAAATATATATTTAACTAAGATGACAACTAGAAAACATGTAATTTCAAAACTGACAGAACAACAACATCTAGGAGCCCACTGAAGTCCATACGTCTGAACACATATAAACATGTAAACATATTTGCCAACTATCACTAAAAGCAAATTCTTACCTTTTGGATCTGAAGATCTTTCTTTCTCAGCAATCCCACATAATCACAATTTGAGGAAGTAGGTGCAGGAGTTCTCAACTCACTTTCCAATCTAGCCAACTCTTTTTGCAAATGCTTAACCAAGGCCTTGTCAGACATGACTACATTGACCTGTGCCTTTGTAGTAACTTCTTTGGCAGCACAAGCAAACAAAAGAGTGTTTCTGGTTTGCTCAACATGGCTTCGTGCAGGGCTCAAAGTGCAAATGATGGCAGTTCTAGCATTGCCACCCAAGCAAGGCTGCAGCATACGAGTTAGCTTAGAATCTCTATAATTGATGTGTCCATGTCTTCCTTTACTGCATCCATCAGACACCACAACGATGAGCAAGTTACTTTCTGCTCTCTGCTGCATAAAGCTCCAATAACAAGCAATTAAATAAGAAAGAAGGAGAAAAATAACAGCAAAATGAGGGATTCTATGGAGCAAGGATATAACTCAGCTTCAGTTACAGGAATCTCTGTCATCCATACTTCAACAAGTAACAAACAAACTAGTAAGGCACTTGTGTACATAGCACAACTATACAATGCCTCATATTTGGAGTTTAACCATCAGATTAATGGAATAACATGTGACAGTGTCATTTGCCAAAATGTGTTTGTGTTTCATATTAATAATTTGCATAATTGCAAAGCCCGGTATTTTGACAAGTGAAACTAACTAGAATGGGACAATATTCAACTCAGAGTTGCCATCTTTACTCTTTAGCATTTGAAAAAAAATCTCAAGGAAATTATTAATGAAAGTGACATATTTGTCTTTCTAGTTAGCTGTCATGGAAAAAACAATATCAGTTTTAGGTCCAGATAAGTGAAGATTTGGCACCCACCCTAAAAGTATGTCCAAAACTTTAGCTAAAACAAGTTATATGTTTCTCAAGCATCCAATTTAGTTACCAACCTTAGCTTGCGAATGACAGTGCTCAGAGTCAATAAACTGCGGTTAATGTGGCAACCTTCTTTCAATCGTGCCCCAGATGAGAATGCCTGGGATGCGCGCTCACTACCCGCCAAATCAACGAAATTCTGCACACCATAACAATTAGTATGACTTCGTAATAATTTCTAAAACAATAATCAAATGACAAAATACCCAACCAACTTTTTATTTCATTTAGTGGTCCTTACCACACTAGCAGCAAGAGTGGTTGAATTTTCTTTTCCTAAGAACTCTCGAGCAGAACTTTCAATTGTCTAAACAAATTAGCAACAAAAGACGGTGAAAATTAAAAATCATAAATCGCCGTATATTGACTATACATGAAAAATTGCTCAAACAAGTAAACATAACAGATGAAGGGGCAAACCAATCTTATGATTTGATGAGATCTGGAGCTTTTTTCATTCAGTGAGGTCTCCCCTATCCGTCTTTGTGCTTCAGCAATAGAATGAAATCATAAATATACAATATCATTGAGTAATGAGTGATATTGTATGATGCTTTACCTTCACAAATAGAAAGTAGCTCTTTCAAATGGTTCCAGTCCTTAAGAATTTCCTCTGTAACTTTCTCCACAATAGTCCCTTTCTGATGAAAACAAAAACTTATGACAGAGAATTTGGTTATTCATTAGGTGTAAATAATAGGGAAAATGGCATTCACCTCTGGATCATCTAGCAGCCTAAGTGGAGTAGTATCTGTACTGAGGAGGTCTCTAATAGCTTCATTGTAGATCTCCGTTGCTGAAAACTTCAGAACAAATGCTCTTTCTTCATGCTGAAATTATGTCAGAATTACTTATCTTAACAAGATTCAAAAACAATAATTATGATAGAGTGAACACGAAATCAGGCAAAACTAAATTAGAAAACCCACTACCCTATGTATATAGTCAAATATATCTGCTACTGCATACTCAGTTATTCCAGTCATTGTGTATGTCTTTCCACTGCTTGTTTGCCCATACGCAAAAATACTTGCTGTGAGAAAAAGAATGTTGAAGATGTTTTCACCCGTCATTCCAAATTGAGGGCAACAAAATAGATGCTAAATGCCAATAATATACTTACAGTTAATGCCACTGACAACTGAAAGAGCAATATCTCTAGCTCCTTCTTCATACACTAGCCTTGTAGAGCAGTCAACCTGAAATACTCTATCTATCCCCCCAAAAAGAGCAAGAAAAAACAAAGGGAAAATTTAAAATGGATCTCAATGTACTTATAGAAAACAACTAAAGCCATCTTTCTATTGCAACTGCTTCGAAATCTAAAGAAGTGATTGAAGCACCTATGTTGGTGCTTGATGAGCCATCTTCAATAAGTCTAGGTTTACCATTTAAACAATGCATCTATGACTTAAATTGCTAACTGACAATGAAATTCAATGCCTCCAAAAGATTAGATCCAAAACTAACAAAGTTTAACCAGAAAGAGTAGTCTTCTTTTTTTCTGGGATAGGAAAGGAGAAAGAGTTCACTTGTGTATATACACAAAATCCACCAGATCACATTAAAAATGAACCATTAATCCTCAGTCATCATTATACAGTGTCATTATCATTTGAAGCCAAAAAAACTGAACATGTGCAGAGAAAATAGCCAAGAAACATAGGAACATTTTCCATACCAAATGTATAGGCAGATGGAAATGTGGACCCTTCTCGAAGGGTGTTCCGGTATAAGATGGTGTTGTCATTGATGCATTCCCAATCGGCTGCTTCATTTGCTGCAATCTCCCTCTCACTCAAAGGCCTCAACCTCACCAAAACAAGAATCTTTTCCTCGTGAGCACTCGCCATTGGCATCTTCTCCATCTTCATTAGCTCTTCCCCACCAACAGCTCCCATTTTTCACACTCCACCTCTGAACTTCTCAACCCAGCCTCCACAGGTCCATCAGCAGAAGCCCATATCTTCAAAGATGAAAATCAAACACTGTTGTTGGTCAAACACTAACAGTCAATCTTGTTTTCACAAAATGCAAGCGAGTTTAGATATAATTAAAAACATGGCTGTTGCACTTGCCAAAAATATAACAGCCCCAACCTGTCACTGCCAAACTGCCCACAAAGTTAATCATGCTATTATCAAACCAACCCTAAGATAGTGATGGGTAACAAGAAGTTAATTACAGGTTATATCAACAACAACAAGCTAATCATTGGTTTCTACCAACTAACCCAAAAAGGGACATTATAAAAAATTTTAAAAGGAAAAATAAAGGGAATGCCAATGAAATTTATGTCTACGGCCAAAAAACCAGTCATTGTTATCAACAAACCACCCAAAAACAAAGACAAAAGCGAAATTAAAAGTTAATCAACTGCTGTAAAGTAGTTAAGATTAAGTTCACCCAAAAACAATGACAAAAGCGAAATTAAAATTTAATCAACTGCTGTGAGGTAGTTAAGATTAGATTCACCCAAAAACAAAGGCAAAAGCGAAATTAAAATTTAATCAACTGCTGTGAGGTAGCTAAGATTACATTTTCCTAACTAATCTTTAGTCCTAAGATTTCTTTAACAACAAAAAGCAAAACCATCTTATATTCTTTGCTTCAAAAGCTATCAATTGCAATGTCAGAACAGAAAACTTTCTGCAGAGGCGACCAAACATGCTTCAAAGCCAAGCAACGAAACTCCATATGATACACTTATACATATCTATATCTTTCATTTCACAGTGCAATAAACTCGTGAAGATTTACCTTCAAACTCTGAGTCCTTGTCAAGAAACCGTTACTGAACAAACTTCAGCAATGCAGTTCAGATAAGCAGAGAATACTGAATAAATAACAGTCAGAGATTTTATCCAACAAAATGCCGTCGTATTTAGCTGTCTCTTCCTCCTGCTCTGATCTGAATCACTCTCTGATTCCTCTTCGAAAGCTGTGCAACAAAAACACAAAATAAAATGAAATAAAATAAAATAAAAATGATTACACAAAAGCCGTAACATTAAATTCTCGTGAGATCCAGAGTTTCATGGACTTAAACGTTAGCTTAACAAAAATTTTAACGGTAAATTCACTCATATAAGTACAATATTACAACTAATCGTGTACGTTAATTTGATTAAATCCCACCTTCAAACATGAAAATTATTTCCAAATTCAAAATCTAAAAATTTACAAAAATAAAATAAAAATCCGTGAACTGAGCAGACTAGTCATGGAGCTCACGAGACGTGACTTGAATGAGCAATTATCAAGCGAGCTTCCAGGCAAAATGGTGACTTTACGCGTGGAATAAAGGCAAAAGATAGGATAAAACGGAAAAATGCGAATTCAAACGAAGGGTAAATATGGTATAAGGAAAGAATAAAGAGTTGGTGACCAACCGCAACTGTACCGAGTTTGATAGAACAGGCAAAATCGGCGATGTTTTGCACTGCCGCGATCTGAAGAAGAAAAACAAACAGAGAGAAAAGAAGAGAGTTGGTTCTATCGAAAACAAATATCCATTAAAAAAAAGAAAAGAGTTCTCTGGCAGGAGCGCGTTGGCGGACCAATGTCGTAGCTGCAAATCTTTTGCCCGTCAACGTCTTTGAAATTTCTCCCCTACAAACAGCTATGGAGAATCCGTGAAATTACTATTTTTTCCCTCCTTTAGTTATGGATTTAGAAAGGTATAGCACGTGAAACAAAGAGATTGGTCAGCTAGTTTGCCTAGGATTTCAATGTTTGATCGGTTTTCTCTTCACCGTTCGATTATTTAATGACGTAATTTGTTAAAGGCGCAAATGAACCGACGGGCCAATGCCTGAACGACGTGCCAATGCGTGGAAGGCACGTCGTTTTGTTCATTTATTAAAAGTAGACATTTTAAGATTAAAGATGGCAGTCTGTTCGTCCCACGTACCAACCGACTTAACCGACAAATTCTCAGGAAGCATTTCAACGTTTTTGTATTCTATTTTTATTTTTAATTGTCATTTTGTTGTGAACCATGCCTTTTATGCATACATTCGGTATAATAACTATGAATCTTATAATTATTAAAATAAATATTTAATATAATTTTAATAATTTATGATGCAAGACGTGAAATAAATGTTAAATAATAAAAATAATTTTTTAAAAAAAATTATTTTTTTCTATAAATTTGAACGTAAATTAAAATAAAATTTATTATTATTTTTATATTAGATCAATTCAATTAGCAAAATTTTTTAAATGTGTTATAAAAATAAAATTTAAATCTTATTTTCATCTTTATATTATATATATCATTGAATTGATTATAATACAAATGATTATATCATTGAATTAGGTAATTTTTATTGTTATATTAATATGTATTTTTTATATTCAATATATCATATTGAATATGTACTACATTTTCAAGGATTATTATTTATTCCAACAGCGGGGGTGCTTGATTTTAATTGCTAACTATTATTATTTAATAGATTTTTATTTTTTTTATTAAAATTTATCATTTATTAAAAAATAATACAGTGTGCAATATAAAATCACTATCTTTTTTTATTTTTTTCTTTTTTTTTAATTGATAGAATATTAATTTAAAATTGTGTAAAATATTTTGACAATAATAATTATAATTATTAATAAATTAGTATTTATTAATTTTTTATATTTAATATTTATTTTTTATCTCTATTTTTTTTTGTGAGAGAATAAATATACCAAATTTTTTTCTTTAAAATGTGTAAACAAGTTTTAAATAATTTTACGATAAATTTTGATCTCTTTTTTTTTAAAAAATAGAAATTTGATTAAGTGTGTTGATACTAAGGCAAAAAGTTTTAATATTTAAATTAATAAAAATTAAAAAAAAATAAATGAACCTCAGATGATGAAAGTGTTAAGCGTCTGGATCTTTCCACTACACGTACCACAAGATGATGGAAGTGGTCACCCGATAAGGACATGCGACCATGCATCCATCCTGGTCACCTCAAACCATTAAGAGTTTGACAATGTTATTACTCATAGAGGAGACCTCTCAACAACCAATATAGGGTCATTTTGATGATTTGGCCAATCAAAAATATCATCCGCCAATAAAATTATTAATAAAAATAAATTACTAAATATAAAATATATTTTTTTTTAATATTTATTCATCTAATACATTTTACTCTATCGTCTTTTATTTAAAAAAAAATCATATATAAAAAATATATTTATTGATCTTAAAATTCACTACAAAAGAATTGATAACCCATGATTAACCTTGCATGTATTTGCAAGGATGAGTTGTTGGGAGAGTTGAAAATGTTGAAACATGATAGGGTTATTTTACCATAATATACAACCTATGAAGAACACATTGAATTTCATGCTACAATAAATCAATGCAGTTATACATAAACTTTTAACTAAATGACCTTTGGAAATTTCATTTTTCAATTTTCCATCAAAATTTGTGGGTGTCAATTAAGACCATTCATCTCTAATGTGAAAAATTATAGATTTTTTAAAATATAAATTTACATCCGTACAACATAGGCAACAACTCTGAGAAAGTATAACAAAGGACGTAATAGAAGCAAGGCACCCAGAAAGCAGATGTCAGGCCAACTCAAAAGCTCTATCCATTGCGTGGATAAAATAAAGTTCACCGTACTACCACCCTTCGCCTTTTTCTTACTGACTCCACGTGGGATACCTTCTCTTCCCTCCCTCCTTTTTATTTATTTATTATTTATTTTTATAGTTATTATATAATAATTAAAATTAATTTTAAATTTCAAACAAATTTCTACTCTCATTACTTTCAATTACCAACCAAAGTTGAATTACTAAAATTATGTTTAAATTTATGTATTAACATTCTCGATAAAAAATTAATCACCTACAAATTACGTAAAAATATTTAAATTTAATTAATATACAAATTTATAAATAACCATATTTATTGAAATTTTATGTATATTTATGAAATTTTAAGGCCTGCACTATTGATTAATTAATGTCTTTGGAACGAATTGATGATTCTCAACTTTATTAACATATTTTTAAGAAGTTTTAATGCAAGATTAACAATAATTGTAGAAATATGTTATGTTTGATTGTGATTTGGGGGTGGAGGGTGTTGTTGGGGGTTAGTAGTTGGTTAAGATTATGCAATTAAGGGACCCTGCAATTAACCATATGAAGAAGGGACAGTGACAATCAAATTAATCAATTAATTAATTAAATGATTAAATCAAATTCACTTTTATAAATTTCATTTTTTTTAACTCTCAAAACATATAAATTTAAATTTTGATTTGTAGTATTCGCTCTTTTTATAAATTTAAATGGTTAACATCAATTTATGTTAGAAGGTATGTTTGCTTCATGACAAAGGAAGGACTTCAAGAATTGTAATGCATGGAGGCATAAAGTGCTTTGGACCAGCTGATTAATGGTCGTTGATGTCCAAATTAAGTCTTGACCATTGGGTTTTCAAGAAATCAACTTGATATAGATGTTATGTTGGATTATGGGTTCATTTATATTATAAGATACATTCAATTTTTTTGTTACACAAAATTTATATATAATATCTCGTTCAAATATTTGCAATAGATAATAAAAATTTAAATGTTATTTAATTTTAGTATTTCAAATTTTTATATAAAATATTTTAAATTTTGTAAAAAAAAATCAAATGTATTTTACAACTAATATTTTATTATCAATTTTATTATTAAAGAAGTCAAAAGTTCACTACTAAAAGATTTTTAACCCGTAATGCAACAATAGTTTTATCATCTCGTTTTATCATATTAACGTAGATAATATGATAAAACAATTCAATTAATAGAGTGAAAGAGATTAATATAAATGAAAAAAAGTCAAAACTAATTTTTATAAATTTTTTTATTTCATTAATTAAAAATATAATTTATTTTTAATTTTTTTATCTACTAATCATGAATAATTTATTTTATTTTATTAATTAAATAACAAAGTGACGTGATAGAATCGTCTTTCTCAAAATTTTATTTTATATAAGTATTCATAATAAAATGGCAACCGACAAAAATCCCGTAACATCGTAGAATTCTAATTCAATCATCACTATCTCATAGAAACAAAGAGTAGATTTTTTATAATATTTATATATTGTAAAATAAAACTATTAATTATCACATATAAAATTTCATATCATTTAAAATTGAAGTCTTGTGAATTTTAATTCATAGTTATGATAAAATAAAATTATTATATATCAAATATACATAAATAACTAATTAATAACTATTAATTATTAAATAAAAATTAGTATTGAGTTGTCACTCACGATAAGTCCAACTCGAACCTTGCCCCCTAAAAATTACATCTTAATAATTAAAATTTATATTAATAAATACCTTTTAAATTGTGAATAATATAACCTCTTCAATAAAAAGAATGTCTCAACAACTCTCCATATCATGAATAATTAACCAATTTAATACAATTTTAATGTGATCTCTTTGCATCCATCAATAAAGAGAAAGACGCTCAATTCTCAAATTAATTCATGAATAAATGATAGATATTACAACCAATTATCAACAAACAACCGGCTCCAATATTTAATAATGACTTGTTAGCTAACATAGTATAGATCTTTAAGGACATATTGAATTTCATGTTATGATATACGTGAATTTTTAATTAAATGATCTTTAGAAATTTCTTTTACACGTTAATATTTACGACATATTTACTAATTCAAAATTTAGAATTCAAATAAATATCGTGTTTACATGTTAAAATAAAGATTAGAATATGAATTAATCAATGGGCTTCACATGATATAATGGAAATTTGATTCTTAAGAGAGGATTTAGGAATAGGATTCCCATTCCTAAAATTGACTATTTTACTTTACCTAACAATTTAATATCTTATTTTGTCCCTTAAATTAATTATAAAATCAAAATAATACAATAATTGGTATTATTTTTATTTATGTTTTTATAGTCATCATTAACAAAATTACTATTGTTATTAATTATTAATAAAAATAATTTCTTAAATAATAATAATTAACTAATAATATTTTAGTAATTTGAAATAATTTTTTAATTCTAAATTTTTTTAATAATTTATATTGATTCTCATTTTTTATTACGATTTTAACTCATTCCGATTACAAATTAGTAAATGTTTTATTAAAAAATTTTATAATATTTTAATTTATTTAATGTTTAACCTTTTAAAAATATATTAATCAGTGAATTAATTTTTTTGGTATTTCATTATGTAAATATGATGAAAAAAACACTCTCTCCAAAATAGGTCAGCCCACGGGTGAAGTTTTAATGCAAGTGCTACTAAATGTGCTTCCCTTTTCGCCCATTACACTCCTTTGATAGCATAAAAAGTGTATTTAGAACACAGAGTAGTGTATTTAGAGTCATCTGTTCGCGGCCTCAACTTCAAATGGGCTCTTATTGGGCTTTAGCCGGACACTCATCTTACGAGAGCCGACGTTGGATCTTGGATCTTGTGGCTGTCGGCTTACTGATATCTACACAGATATTGATGTCAATAATCCCACACGTACAAACTCGGCATATAAATTAATATAATAAATTATTATAATATATTTATATTTTTTAGAAATAAAAATAAAAATAAATTATACGAGATGCATATCAATAATATAACTTTATCAAATTGATTTGTATAAAAAAAAATTATATTCCTAATATTTTTATATCGATATATAAAATTTAATATAAATATCTTTATATTCTGTTTTTAAAAAAAAAGTTGATAAACAATCACGCGACAAGTAAAATTTTAAAATAAATTCACGATAACAATAATTTGACTTATATTTTTTGTCACATGAGCATTTAAATTTTATTTTAATTAATTTAGACAAATGTTGTTCGATATGCAATAAGAATTCTCCTTATTTAATACACGGTAAAGACGTTTTTACAAGTAAACACTTCAAAAGTTACGTATTATTTGAAGTGAAATTAGGTATTAGCTTCAAATATATATATATTTTTTAATGTCTGTAATATATTTTATCATATTTTATAAATCTTATATTTTAATATCTCGATAACAAATCAAAAAAGAGTGTTATATTGTAGCGTGTAGAGATACTAAGATTAATGCAATATCCAATCTCATAAAAATATAAAATTTAATCTAGATACTTAACTAAAATTTGAGTATAAAGATTCACAATTTTGTAAAAATATATAATTTTTCGTATAAAAAATTTTATCTTCTATACAAAATAACTATAATTAGATTAAGTAGGCAAAACTAAAATTTATGAATCGAAATAAAAACTAAAAAAAGTAAAAAAGAAAAAAATGAAATTTTTGTAAATAATTACTCCAACAGAAACAAATTGAAACAACATAGGTCTTGGTGTCTTTTTTTTCACTAATGACAAGTATATTTGATTGCTATATTCTTCTAGCATAAATGAATAAACTAAAAAAGTTTTAAGGTAGAAAACCCCACTTGAATTATAGACCACACATGAGAAGTCTCAATCTTTATGAAAAAAGAGAAGCTTCTAGGGTCATATAATAGGAGTAAAGAAGGAGAAGCAGCATGGGAAAAGCAATGGCCTAAAACAGTCAGGGGGCTGGAGGACAAGGCAAGATATGAAATTGGTGGCTAAGAATCTATTGCAAGTACCTTTCATCACTAACCCATTTCTTTTGAAAGCAGGCAAAGCTAGTGGCAATAGGTAAAGTGGGTGTACCACAAAAATAAAAAACATTTATCGCACCAGAGTCCTTTTACTCTTTCTTCCATTTCTCTTGTGGATCCCTCATTTCTTTTTCTCCATGTTTCTAATTTTAATATAAGTTAGGTTTAATTTATCAATGCTTTACTGCTGTTAAGGTCTTTAATCTTTGAACCAAGTTGAGAATTATCCTTCCATAGGTGTATAGACTCAAACTTGAATCAAAGTTGAGATTTTCTTTGGCTAATTGTCTTCTTCTTTTTCTTTCACAAAAGTTGATAATGACTATAAATGGAAACATTGAATGTTGTTTTATTTCAACAACCATACAAAGAAAATCAGCAAGTAATTAGTATCAAGACGCTATCTAAAATAATAAGTAATTAAAAAATAAAAAATATATAATATAACATTAATGTATAATTTTTAGTAATGAGTTTGTATTCGAAATATTATTATTTTATTTAATATTGATATTATTATTATTATTATTATTTTAATGAGGTATTAATTAACTAATTTAGTGTATTATTTTGTTATTAAATTTAAATTTAAATAAATAATAAAATAATTTTCATTTAAAATAAATAACTATTTAAAAAAAAAGAAATACTGTTTGTACTAGGGCTGTTTGCGGTTACCATGGCCATCTCGAGAACATAGGATAGAAACACTCCTCACGACTTCATCGTAGGGGAAGTTGACTTACCTTGCCAAGTGATGGAACCCACCTGCCTACAAAAGCAAGTTCGTGGCATCACCATGGAACGTGGTCTGCACAGATCATTGAAGCGCGTGTGCTATAAATTCAGCAGAAACCAAAAATGGAACAGATCACTTCCTTAACAGCTCAGCAACGGAGCAACCTACTCGCAGCCGAGCAGAAGTATCACGCGCGCTGGAAATTGGAGAAGAATCAAGCGAGTAGCAACGGCAGCGAGTGAGCGGAGACCAGCCTCTCCCAAATTGTTTCTCGACAGTTCTCAAAAGACTGAAAATCCAAGGAAAATCACCTTGTCTCCTTCAGTCTCACAGCCTCCATCTCTCTCTCTCACCCGGAACCGCCATCAACAGAGACAAGAAGAAAAAACTCCAGTTTTTATTTTCAATTTCTGCTTTTGTTTCATAAGTCGATTTCCTGTTACTATCCAATCCGGCATTAGCGCAAGAAAGCACTCAATCTTCTTCACCGCTATTTGTCAATCGAGCTCTATGTTTCACATCTGTTTGTTCTAAGCTTGACTTGATTGATCTTACATTGTTTTGCTTTTCGGTTTACTGTGAAATGTTGTCGTTTCGGATACGGAGGTAGTTGGAATGAGAAGCTGAGATTAGAACGAGGAAAATGCGAACGCTTTGCGACGTGTGTGAGAGCGCTGCTGCGATTCTTTTCTGCGCTGCAGACGAGGCTGCTCTTTGCCGCTCCTGTGACGAAAAGGTAAATACTTTTGTTGCTTATCGGTAGATTATCTGATGGTTTCGTAGCTCGTTCGTTTGTATGCCAAATTGTTACGTCAACTTGTGTGGGGTTGGATCTAAAATGGGTAATAATTGAGGAGGGAACAATTTTTTATTGTACTATTTACTGCGGTAATAGCGTTTTATCTGCTCATTTGTCCATGGACATGTCCCGTGTAGAAGGTAACTGATCTTGTAAACGACCGATTTTGGCCCAAAGAATTAAACATGGAAACAAAATGTTCGGTGAGAGGAAAGACAAATGACTAGGGGAGATTATTTCACCTCTATTCTTGAAAAGAATTGACAAGAAAAAAGGAAAGGAAGGATGTAAAATCCCTCTCAAGTCTCAACCCAAGAGAAAATCAATTACATGAAACAATAAACGGGCTGAAGAAGACTATCTTTAAGGGCAAGGTTGTTGTGACTTCATATTTTTGATATAAAATGGAAAACGAGATCGGACAAGTGGAATCTGAACCTGGGTTCTAAGACCCCAGCAAAGCATGCTGTTTGCGTGCAGGGGCTGGGGGCTTGTTGGCAAGTAGGTCAGCATGCTACGACCTGGAAGGTGGGTCAAGTCATGCTTGAAACATGGATACAGGTCTAGCCTATTAAGGAGCAATGATGTGCCTCTACCACCAGTTATAGCTCTTGGTCAAATGGTTAGTTTTGACCACACATTTATCCTACTCCAATGGTATATAGAGTTGCTGAGTTTTATTAGCTGAAACTCTGAACCGTTAAATTAAGATGGAAGGACAGTGGGGACATTGTATCCCATTGCTAGGAAAAGTTATCCTATTGTAAGTATAAGTTTTAAGTTACAATGAATTACTCTGATAATTAAAGTTGAAACCATGTAAGTCAGCACATATAGTCTTGTGGGCCAAGCATGACTGCCCAATTCATGTCATTCAAAAGTTTCACATGAAAGCTGCATTAGTTTTAACTAAGACATATTACGCAAAATGCAACAATGCTAAGTGCAATCATGATGGTAAAATTCCTGCAGTCTTGCTTACCATCTTTTGTTAATTGTGTTTTTATGACATTTTTTATTGCCACATAATGTATATTTTGCATGTTGGATTTTTAGGTTCATATGTGCAACAAGCTTGCTAGTCGTCATGTGCGTGTGGGGCTTGCCAACCCCAGTGACGTCCCGCGCTGTGACATCTGTGAAAATGCACCTGGTATGTAGTGTTTTAGTAATTTATATTTCTGCAAGGTTTACATTTTGTACTTTTGTACGGAGGTTTGAAGTTTGTTTCTTGCATTGGAAACGTGCCTGCAGCTTTCTTTTATTGTGAGATAGACGGTAGTTCCCTGTGCTTGCAATGCGATATGACTGTTCATGTTGGTGGGAAAAGAACCCATGGAAGATATCTCTTATTGAGGCAGAGAGTTGAGGTATGTGCCTCTCTATTGGGGAGGTTCCATACCTTTTTCTGTTAATGTTCTTCTGAATTCATTTTCTCTTTGATATTTTTTTTGTAGTTTCCAGGGGATAAGCCTGGTCGTTTGGAGGAACTAGCTGTGCAACCTGTTGATCCAAGTAAAGTAATGAAGGACCAGACTCAACAACTTAAGATCCCTGTAAGAGAGAACCAGCAAAATCACAGGGTCTCTCCAGTACCAATGCTAGAGGGTAATGCTGATGGAGATGGAAAGGTGGATAAGAAATCAATTGATCTTAATGCGAGGCCTCAACGGGGGCAAGGTTCAACTAATCAGGTATTTACATACCACAGGCTCATCTTGTTCTTTGTCACTTCAGTATGAAATCTTTAAGTTAATAAAATATTGTAATTAGTTTTATGTTTAAGAAACAGGGTATGGATGTTCTTAATGGTACTAATCATGAGTCCACTAGTGTGGTTCCTGTTGGATCCTTCAAAATAGAGCCTGAGAAATGAACGAGGTATATCTCTCATTGATCCCTGCTAAAATGTTACATTTGCTGCTAATTCTGCCTTGTAGTTTATGAAGTTGCTTAATTTCATGGTTTAAGGGGATCTTTATACTTCTCTTGATCCAAATTCCTCTGCTATTAAACTGTCTCACGTTGGTTAAGTGTTTGATATAGTTATTTATTCAATGGTTGGGCTTTGACACTATAACATAAGTTTCTCAGTTGGTTACCATACATCTAGAATTGGCGCATCCTTACTTAATTTAACTTGAGCCGGATAAGTCTGAAGTACCAGTTACGTAATATAACCTATTAACTAGAATAGTAGCGAGCAGCATTAACTTGTTATAAAGCTTGAGCTTTGCTGACATTTGATTCATAAATTTTCGAATCCCTTAACTGTGATAGAAAGTTTAGTTATTATTGATGTGGAGTGGAGATGGTAGCCATTTGCTCCACCCAGCCTTTTATCTATGAAACTTTTAGTCAACTAGACTTGGCTATCACAAAAGAGAGAAATAATGTTGTCGTGAAACACCTACATGTATATATACACACACAAAACATTTCATTTGCTGTTAAAGTTATTCTTCCTACTGCATGGATGAGTTGGTTTCTGTTCTAGATATTGGATTGCTAGTGTGTTCTCGGAAGTATGTATTAACTTTTAAAAATGAAATGCCTAAAATGTCTGTACATTCTTGTACTGTTTTGTGGTTTTTGCATGCAAGTCGAATTCTCAGTTTGGGATGCTACATGACTGATGATTGTTGTCCTTGGGATGGACATTCGAAGATCTCTTAATATTTGTATGCATGCATGCTGTCTAAAGCTGCTTCTTTGTACATGCAACTTGCTATTAAATCCTTATTTTGTAATCTTAGACAGTTAGCAGGTTTTGACGATTTTTATTTGTCAGAGGTTTTTGGATTTTATGTTGTGGTTATTTACGAGAGACTTTGGCTGGTATCATCTTGAAGATTTTCTGTATACTTATCCCGTGGATAGTGAAACTACAGTGATGACTACGAACATTTATATGGAAGGCTTAGTTCCTGCAAGCATGGGAGCAACTTTAAAGTTGGTCCTTTTCTACCTAATTTTTCTTTGTTTAGGAAAAAAATGTAAAAAAAAGTGCATAAGTTAATTGTACTGTTTCATTCCTAAGCAAATGGAAGTATTTGCTTCCCTTGAACTTCTCTTGCTTTTGTTGGCACTGAAGTTACCATTGTGGACTAGAGAATTGATTGCAGAGGTTGTGGGGTCTTGGGAATGGGCCTTGATTTGTAAAATGATCTACAGTATTGTAAGGTCTTGTACAATCACAATTCTCTAGTTTCACCAGCAACCATGTCATGCAAGTACCAAAATGCAAACAAATTAAATCAGATTTGAACCCCTTTTTTATTGTATGTTTATTTAAATTTTTGTTATCAAAATATGCGGTCAGTGGGATTATGACGATGTGTAGCAATTGAAATGTCTAATTAAGCTAGTTCTGGTATTGGATTCACTGATATGGCATGAGTGAGATAGCTGCATGTCAAAGGCTGAAGTTGAAGTTTATGCACGTCAAATCTTTCGGACCGCGAAATGGTTATGATTTGGGTTATCGGATTGTGAGTTTGCAGGCTTTAACAGACACTTAAGTTAAGAGTTACATAGACCACAGTAGCACCAGAGAAATGATGTTGATCTGTTGTTGACTGGTCTTTGTAGACTATAAACTTATTCTTCATGCAACAGCAACTTGGTTCTTCTTCCCCAACCCCCTGCATATACACCCACACACACACAAGGACCTGTCAAAATCCTCGTATTTTTTAAAGAAGCAATGGTTTTGGCAAGTACTCCTCTTGCTTGTCAATTGTGTTTCAAAGTAGCTAATTTATAGCCCTGGAATCAGCAATTCCTCCTAGGTTTTATAGCATGGTTAGTAAAAAAGGTTCTCATGTCTGTTTGAGGTGGGCATTATCCACATATGTGGCCGTAAGTGTCGGATAACATATATGGAGAAATATGCCCGAGGCATTTTAGTGATTATTTTCATGGATATGGCTCAATAGGTCTCCATTGATTCCGTGCACTCAATTTTTCCCATCTCCACTCATTCCTGTTACAGTTTTTAATTTGATTTGGGATATGTTTGATATTAGAGAGTCTTACCTCCGGTAGTTCCACCATGTGATATGTCCTTATATTAACAAGGTGGGACCATCTAATCTAATTAGTGAGGTGAGAAAAAGTCATGAATTAGTAATTTTAGTAATTAAAATTTCAATTTTAATTATTAAAATTTATTTTTCTCTCACTTGTTTATTTCTTTCCTTAATTTTTATTTATTTGTTTGTTTTTAATTTATGACTTTTTCTTCCTTCTCTAATTAGATGGTCTTATTATGTTGATGTAACGGGACTGACTGTCGTTAGTAAAACTCTTTATTGATACGAGTTATTATGGCTTTTTTAGTCTATAGTTGCTGTGAGATGAAAGCATGAGGTCTCAACTATAAGTGAGAATATGTTGTTTGATAATGATGACCCAACCAAGAAAGAGTGGCATTGCGTGTACAAAACACTTCAGATGTTCTTTCAAAATCAAATGAAGTGCAACAATCCAAAAAAGCCATTAGATTTTGGTGCATGCTTGGTTTTGAGATACTATTAACTTTTAATTCACAGCTATCAAATGGAGCATAGCACTAGTTGTCAAATGTAAGTGATTTTTTACTAAACGTGAAGTGATTACAAGTTGCCAAAATAAATGGTTAGTAAACATCAAGTGACGAGGAAAGATGGATGTTTACCAAACACTTCTTGTGCTTTCAAAATTAAGAAAAGGCGTGTAGTTATAAACTACGCATCATGAGCTTCAAGTGTAGAAATTGGTAGACCATGACAACTCTATTTGATCCATCCATTAATGAAAATAGCATTTGTTATTCGTTGAAGACGAGTAATATGGCCCTTTACCACCGTTACTGGATGGGTGCAGGTTGTCTCGGAAACATACTCTTTGGACCTCAGCAGCTTATTCCTCCTGCAATCCGTGGCTCAAAACCTTCTTCAGAAATTTCTTCAGTTTTGCATTAATGGGGGTATCTGTCTCTTTACCATTACCTGAAACACTAACTGTGAATATACTTTGTGTACAAAAAATAAGTTGATTCTATAAATGTTATGATATTGATCTTCTATGACAAATATTAGCAAGAACAACTCCAAATCACTTTGCAGCAAAAGTATTGGACTTTCTTTGTTTGATATTGAGGTGCGATGACACAAAATCACTTGATGTTAAATATATATTCAAGAATCATGTAGTTTAAATATAAGATTAATAAGAAATTTTTGTAATTTATAAAATAGTATATTTTATTTAATTAAAAAAATATTCAATAAAATAAAATAAATAATTAAGTGCTGATAAAATTATATTATTTAAAGCGTTTAGTAAGATTTTAAAATTATAATTTAAGCATTTGGTAAGTTTTACAAAGTATTGTGACAGTATTATTATTTTATTAAAATTAATATTATTTTTTAAAAATTTTATTAAAATAAATATTTAATTTTATTTAAAATAAAATATAAAATAATAAAGAAATTTTTATCCAGCAGCAAAACACTTTAAAAAATAAAAACAATTAAGAAATTTCTTTCGTATCAAGAAAATTAAATAATTAAAAATATTAATAAAATATAAAAAATGTCGGTTATAGTAAGAAAATATATTAATATTACATAAATATAATTAACTAAGATAGTTATAATATAATTAAAAAAATTTGTGTAATTTAAGATACAATTGTCTTTTTTATTAAAATAATAATAATGCATGTAAAATATGAAATCAAAAGAATATAAATAAAATATCTGACTCTGAGTGTACAGTGCTTCTAAAAAGCACTCCCTGCCAAAAGCACTTTTGAAAATCTCTTGGCGAACATTATTTTAATTTAAAATTATGAAATAAGCAGCTTTTAGATTATCAATGGGAGTCTCAAACGACGACGCCGTAGTCACAATCACAAAAGAGGCATCCTGTTGTTTGGGGTAAGTTTGATAACTCACTGAAATATTCGTTCTTCTAGTTAGATTAAAAAAATTTTTATTTTACTCGTAAATTTTAAAATAAAAAATTAATAAAATTAAAATTTATTTTTATTTTAATTAAAGAATAATTTTTTTAATTAGTAAATATTATGATAAACAGTAATATTTTATTTTATTTTTATAAATAAATATTTATTTATTTTAATAATAAATATATTTTTTTTGTAAACCTAAAAAGGTGTTTATGGTATGTTTTTTTTTCTATTTTAACTAAAGAATATATTTATTTTTTAATAATAAAAATTATTTTAAAAATATAAAAATAATTAGAAAGGATTTTATTTTTTAAAAATACAAAAAAAAATTTATTTATTTATATTTTTTATAAATATTTATTTATAGTAATTTTTTTAAAAAAATTCTTAAATTAAATATAAAAATTTATTTTCTTTGTTTTTTAAAGTAGAAAGGTAATATTACAATAGTTTGTGAATTGTTTAGATTAAAATTTTATATTATTTATTGAAAATAATATTTATAGAATTATTTTAAAAATTGTTGAGATTAAATTTTATATTTTTATTAATTATAATTTATTAAATTTGATTTTAAATTATTAAAAATATATTAATATAATAATTTTAAAAAAATTATATAAAATTAATGAATTCTCGATTTTGTCCCCGTGAGCGGGCGCTCGCGTCCTTGGTTGGTATTTGTAGTCTGGTCTAGGCAAATTTGAAGAGTAGTAACCTTAAATTCAAGCTGTCGACAGTATTTAAAACCTGATAAGAAGCGCACGTTAACTCGTCGCAACAGCAAGAAGCTAAAAGTACATGTGATTTCAGACAACCGTCATATTCATTTTTTTCACCATTTTTATCTTCCCCTCGTCGGTGGCTTTGGTGCAAGTGCGAACGATTTAGTAGACGTAGTCTTTGACGAACATTCCTTGCTTGGCCTCATCTGACTCTCCCTCACCGGTGTACTTGCCGAGCTGAGCAAGAGAGTTGGCCTTGGCACGGATGAGCAGAACCTCCTGAGCCTCTTTAACATTCTCGGGTCTGCCTCCCCACTTCTTCAGGCAGGTATTTTGGAGAGCTCTGGCATAAGAGAACGACACGTGCCATGGGTTGAGAGCTTGGTTCATGGCGTTCAAATTCAGGGTTGCCTCAACTTCAGATTGCCCACCGGACAAGAACTGCAAAAGCATGACAAGTTTGAATACCTACTTGTCGATTTTTGATGAAATGACATTTCAATTATAATTAGGGAACTGAAAGATTTATCTTTAAGAAACTTGCCATGATTCCAGGGACGGCTGGGGGGATTCTTCTGTGGAGGAGCTTGAGGGTGTAGTCGGCAACCTGTTCAGGAGTCGCCCTGTCCTTGCATTCAGCACCAGGAGTGACCATGCTAGGCTTCAGGAGAATACCCTCAAACATGACATTGTTCTCAGCAAGGTAGAAGAAAACCTCAGCCCAAACCTTCTGAGCTACTTGGAAAGTCCTGTCAATGCCGTGCTCCCCATCGAGCAAGATTTCGGGCTCCACGATTGGGACCAATCCGTTGTCCTAGAAGATCCAAGTAACAAAAATCTCTCAATGATCAGAAACATATTCAAACGAAGAAAGACAATCGAGCTATCTTACTTGAGCAATGGCAGCGTAGCGGGCAAGACCCCAGGCTGCTTCCTTCAATGCCAAGGCAGATGGACCATTGGGAATGCTCACAACGGTACGCCTAATCAATCAAATTGAATCAACTTTGAAGTGTTACCTATGAAAATAATTCAAGACAAGAGTTAAAGTTTTCCAAAATTATAGTAAGTATACCATTTGGCGAAACGAGCTCTCTGTTGGTAGTAAGCAGCTGTGCGAGAAGCAAGGCCATCAAGACCCTGGCACCATGACTCATCATTGGAACCAGCGAGGGGCACCAAACCCTGTTGTTTCCATTATCCAAGACAAATGTTAGAACATGATTATTGTCAAACGGTACCCGACTTTTAAGTACAACATCGAAGCTTATTAGCCTAATTTACCTTATCGACTTTGATGCCGGGGACAATGTTTTGCGCAACTAGTACATCAACTATCTTCTTGCCATCAGTGGTGGACTGGTAGAGAGTTTCCTCAAAGAGGATGGCACCAGAAATGTACTGGCCAAGGCCAGGGGCAGTGACAAGGAGGGTACGGTATGCCTGGCGGTTAGCCTCTGTGTTCTCTAGCTCAATCGAGGCAAGACGTTTTCCACAAGTTGCATTTGACTCGTCCATAGCCAAAATTCCACGCCCTGGTGATGCAATGGTTTTCTGTTCTCCAAGGTATTAATGCGCGCAAGTAATCAGTGTTTCAGTTGTCAAGACAACTTTATGCTTTGCATGCCATGTTTTACATCACGTACAAATTAGGTGTTTCTTTTATTATTTTTTCAGATGATTATTATATAAATACAAATTAAACCTCTTCCCAACCCCATCCTCCCCAACCTTGTACTCATGTAATGAAATTTGGACCCAAATTTTCTTGTAAAGTTTTATCAATGGAGCTAATTATCAATTGAACATACAAGATGTTTTACAGTTATTTTATTTACTTATTTATTTTCTGTAGCTACTTCTAACCATATTTCAAGAGTTGGCAAAAGTGGCAATCTACCTTTGCCTTTCAGATAACTTTTAAATTACCTTTTCATAAAACTTCTAGTAGTTTGAAGTTGTCATATAAAGTATTAACCTATTCATGGTTTCATCTGAAGTATACATGGAATTGTATAAACTGCTTAAAGTTCCAACTGGGGCATGAAAGATTTGAAGCCATGCATGCTTGTTACAAGTATCTAACACACGCTGATGCTACGGCTATTAAAATGAGATAAAAACACGGAACATACCGCGGTCTTGACAAGCTCATCGGCATAGGAACCAGCACGGATGGTGAGGGCAGAAGAGCCGTTGGGGTGGCAGCGGACGACGGAGACAGCGGACTGGCGGATGGCCTGGCCCTTAACCCACTCAGACTTGTCGAGAACTGGAGATGACTTGAGCAAAGAAGCTGAGGTTGAGGCCATTTTTCTTCTTCTTTGTTGGTTTGTGCTCGGGAGCAGAGGCCTTTAACTCTTTAGTACTTCTAAATCTTATCTCCACTGTCTTCTTCTTCCTCCGATCACACATGCAAATCACTTCCCTTTATTTATAATTGTCTAGAATAATCATAAGATATCTCACTTGAGGCTGTCATGAATCAACCAATTAAAGTGTGCCATGTGGGTGATAATTTTGCCTACTCGGCAGCACGCATGCGTGGCTGAAATGGAAGGTTTCATACCCACCTCGTAAAAAATTCAAAATTATAGCTTACGAGCGCTGGAAAAACCTTGATATTTTTGCTAGTGTTGCTAGAAATAGACAAAAGTGTCAAATTCGGTTCTTTTAGAGTACGTTTGGAGATTCCTTTGGAAAGCAAGTATGAGGCCCTAATGTTATATAACTTTGTTTCTGGCTTCACTTTGATTAAGGTAGAAAATATGCCACAAAAATTGTTCTATGTGATGGCTAGACAAATCGTCAAGGGGGTCCGTTTCAAAATCATCCAGCGATGATGTGTGGTTTGGGTTCCTCTGTATTCCCGAACCAATTATTCGCTTTGTTGCCTTTGGTGCATGGTTAATTCCAAGAAGAAAGATTGAACATGTGGGTGGTGTAACCTTGCATTTAAATAACTCTCCAGACCAGACTTCTGTAATTGAGAACCTTAAATCTAGTTCAGCTATGGAGTTAAGAAAAACATGACACAGTTCAGTTTGCTAAAATAATTGAATGAAGCCCCACAGAAAGTACTCCCGAGAATAGAATAAGAAAAATTTTCTGCCAAAATATGCAATCTAAGAATACTCTGCCCGGAGATTGGTTGTAAAACGGGCATTTGTTACGCAACCCAATGTTTTATACTAATTATAACAATATAGTGGTCATGAATTGTGCTTTAGAGATGTCAATATACTCTTTTCAAAGTTGTTGTGGTCCATGCTTAGCGTTGGGGTTAAGACCAATCCAGGGTTCAGTTTCTAGAATCCTATGGTCCCATCTTAATTGCTGTAGAAAACACATCAACTCATTCAGTTGAAAATGAAACACTCAAATGCTTCAATAAGGTTAACAAACCACTAAAACTAAATGTTGGAGCAGAAACAATTTACTTCGATGCCACAATTGTACTTCAAATAAATAACTAAGCCTTTCGATCCAGAGAGAGGCCAGCTATGCCAGCAATCAAGTTATCAAGTGAATCCTCTTTCAAATCTTTCCATGTCCCTGAATCCTCAATAGTTGAGGAAGTTTCAGCTAGGGCCTTCTTCAATTGTTTAACGAGCTCATCTTCCTCTTCTGGTAAACCCAAATCCCAGACCTTGAATATATCCTCTGACAAGGGCTCAATCTCAACTGCTAAAGGATCCAAGTCAAGCCCTAAATTAATCACTTCGCTCACACTCTGGTCTTCCTTGTAACTTGGCAGAAAAGGATCTCTCACAAAAGTTTCTACAGTATCATCACTCTCACAAAGTTCTGAAAGTAGAATGCCAGTCTTCTTTTTGATAGGATGAGTATTGTTATTTGTTTCTGATTCTAAATTGATTGGAACAGCATTGTCGTCATTTTTTAATGACTTTACAGTTTCTGCCTCGTCACCAGGATAATGCATCTCAAGGTCGGTTCCTTCTGACAACCCATCAATTCCAGATACAGAATAGGGAACTGCTTCAGGGTGGAGGTTGACAATTTCCTGTAAGGCATCTTTCAGAGCATTCCAGTTACTATCTGAATTTTCAGGATCTTTTATCAGGCAAGAATCAACCCAGGCTAAATCTTCAGCAGAAAGCACATCTCCACGCTGGTTAGACTCCAATGATTCTATAGAATGAGAAGAAACAGAGCCTTCTATCATTTGATCCCCTACAGCCATGGATGCAAAATTGCAGGGAACAATGTCAGTACAAGGAATCAACGGCAATGTCATGTATTGCAGTAAATCTAAAGAAGTGTCATGTTGGAAAAATTGAAATTTGACAAGAACATACAAGTTACACAAGCCAACGCAGCCATCACTAGAAAGATCCTTGTCAATTTTCTTTGGTTACAAAATAAATAAAGATCAACAATAACAAGAACCTCATCATCAATGTTGCTGAGTGGGACAGCCAGAAGTAATAACAGCCATCACATGAACGCAAACCAATATGGTGTATCAAAAATATACTCACTGAACTTGGCCAGCAAACCAACCAACAGCCAGTGGGCCCATATAAAAGAAACAAACAGATAAAATACGTAATTTGGCAAGCGATCACAATAAGAAGCAGATATTTAGGCAATGGCGAAACAATACTAAATAATCAGGTATATAGCATGAATTGTCGATTTGACAATGCTGGACTACACAAGTAACAAATTAAAAAGCTAATACTTTTCTGTGTTTAACTATGAGCTTTACAGGTCATTTTTAAATTAGATAATACCAGAGAGCTTTATGTATATCATTAAGTATTTTACTAAAATTTTAGAAAATGCTAAAAGGTAAGTGCTCAGGCATTTTCGTGTTCTCTCTTTGGCATTCCCAAATGGACCAGAAATTTAATTACACTGGTTAGCCTGGCCAAATATACTAGTTACAACTAATACACCCAACATATTTACTTAAATATTTAAATATTTCCAAGCCCTATCACAAGACTAAAATGCATAAGCATAAATGTAGACAGACCACATGTAGTTTTCCTATGCCTGACCCAAACGACAACAACATCTCGCATCTCATAGATCAAAAAGAATATGACAACAAATCCTCTTCAATCTTGATGATGATCATGAAAGTTGTGTTACCGCATTGGATTATAGGGTTTCATTCTTACAGTAACCTTAGGTTCCAGTACCAACCTCATATCAGATAAGGAAACATATGACATAATACAACGATGCCCCACTCTCAAAATTCTCTCATTATTTATTTTCAGAAAACTGTTGCTGCATGATAACAACCAAACGAAAAAGAATAAACTTGGCAGCAACAGTTTACTGAACTGACAACACGTATTTATACTCAATATAATTCACACGCTTGCAAGTTAATGTGAAGCATAAGTTCCAATTGTCCAGCTTCAATCTGCACTCAACTCTCCAAGATCAAAAAATTACAACAAAGCAATTGAATTGCACTTTTCGTTTTAGGATTCTGAAGCTCAATTGCTTGTAACTTAACAAAGAAAACACAACTCCTAAACTGGGAATGGTTAAATTAAAAATCCAACCGTTCACAGAAAAGACCATGAATCACAATGCCATAGAGATATTTGACATTATAATACAATTCACACTAGAAAAACATTCCATCAATAACCACACAAAATTTTTGAGGCATCTAAACCAAATAGGATTCTTAGCATCAAATGTGACTAACATTGTACATTGCCCATCAAGCTCCCAAAACCCTTATCCTCTACTTTGGGTTGGAATTGTTTTGTGATGTTATATAACACATATACATGACATTAGCAGAGCCAGAAACCTCATAAAGGAGGAAAATTTTGCTATCAGAATAAGGGACACCATGTTTGAATAAAAGTACAACAATTAGAAAGATTCCATTTTTTTCACTAAACAAAAAATTACTAGCAGTGATGAAAACAATTTAGTTCAACTCAAAAACAACTGCCGTTACCCAACCATATCATTTAAAATCTTGATTCCACCATATTCCACGGGCATCTAAAAACAACAAAGGCATATTTAGGTTTCATTTTTCCTTTTTGTTCAGCAAAATAATTTCTCACATTCACAACAGAAACAGTTCTCTTCAGAACATATACTGAAAACACTTATCCAAACAACTTTTCAGTTGCATAATTAGAACTGCTTTTGAGATCAGAAAGCTGCTTCAGAAAGGAAAAATAAAATCCCAAAAATACTTCTTTCAACACTGATTTTCAGAAAATTCATTTTATGCAAACAGTCACACGACTCTTAATAAAGAACATAAAACTGCACGAGAGCCACAATTTCAACTATTTTTGCAGGAAATGAACAGTTAATTCTGTCAAAAACCCAAAACAAATAAATATAGTTTTAATGAAATTTCCCTAATTGAAAAAATAAACGGTATCTGATTCCAAAAGGAGCCTTTGAGAAGCAAGTTAGACGATAAACACAAGCAGATAACAAAACAAATAGAAAAAAATTTTAAGCAAGTAAACATTGATAGAACAAATAAACGGATAATATGAGAGCGAGAAAAGTACCCATTCCAAATTGAAAACCCTAATTTCCGAGTTAAGTTCAAAAACCCGGCGATTTCAGTTAAGTTGAGATTGATTGAATCCGAAAGAACCATCGAGGGAATTGCGTAAACGTAGACTAAACAAGCCCAACGACACCGTTCGCAAAAGGAAAAATTAATTCTATTTCCGTTGCCGGGAATCGAACCCGGGTCTTTCGGGTGAGAGCCGAATATCCTAACCGACTAGACTACAACGGATCTTTGAACCATTTTTTCTTAACAAGATTTTATTTATTGAATAAATTAAATATTGCTAATAAAAATGATTGAAAATCATTTTCATTGTATAAAATTTTGAATTAAACTAGCATATTATTATGTTTATTTGCATATTTATTTTATAAAACATTAACATTTATAACTCTTATATTGAAGTATATCTATTAGTATTAAAAAATATTAAACTATAAAACATAATTTTGCCTAAGAATCTCATTACTTCTTTTTTTAAATTCACACTAATTTATTAATTTATGGTCAAGTTGTGATAATGAATAGGATTGAGAGCTATGGCAGATACTAACTACTCCTACAAAGGGGACTTGTGGAATGAAATCAATAAATGGAAGGCAAAGGACTTTCTTGTTTTGAACACAATGATGATAGACAATTCACAATCCAATGCATGGAAATGTGGGTTTATAATTTTGTATATTTTCTACAATGAAGTCAATGCATTTTCAAAATGGGTTTTTGATGCTTAGGGTTCATTGTTTAAGTCTATTTAAATTTGTAGTTTGAGTTACAAATTTTTTTATCTTTAAAACTAAAAGTTCGGTATCTGAACAAAAATATTTTTATTTTTAATTTTTTAAAAAAATTAAAATATTTAGAGATAAGCTAAATTATTCGAGTTCAATAAGAATTTCGTTGAAAGAAATCAGTATAAATATGATCTTCCTCGTTGAAATTTATTAAAGGAGACTATTTTTATACTAGTTTCTCTTGAACAAAATTCATTGAAAAGGAAATGAAATTTATATATAGAAACTATTTTTACACTAATTTAGATAAAAATCAAGAAATTGAAACCACATCGAATAATTGATTTAATTTTCAAAATTTATTTGTAATATCATACTTTGTGGAATTTATTTTTTAAATGTAAAAAATATAAATTTACGTACAATAAATTATTAATTTAATAAAATAAAAAAATTAAAATTTTCTATTAAAATTATAAAAAAATAATTTAAAATAAATACTTCAAATTAAAATATAAAACATTCGTTAAAATTTATTATTGAATTTATATAATTATAACTTTTACATAAATTAAAACATAAAACATCTCGTTAAAATTTAATATTAAATTTATGCAATTATAACTCTTACGTATAATGTTCATATTTAATTTAGCATATAATTAAAAATTAAAAAAAAAGATAATTAATAAATATGACATCGTATTTTTAAATTAAAATAAAATAAAAATGTCTTTATTGACTAGAATATAAGAAAATTTTAAAAATATTTTGTTAATTTATTAAAATATTTAATATAAAAAAATAAAAAAAAATATTTTTAATATTAATTTAATTAATATTTAATAATTTAAAAACTACCTTTATTACTAATTAAATTCGATAAATTGTATATATAGTTAATACAATGATTAGGATTGGGAGCTATGGAAGGCACTGACTACGCCTACAAAAGGGACCCCGTAGAGTCAAATTAATGAATGAGAAGTCAATGAGCTTAATTGCTTCCATCCAGCGTTGACAAATGTACGGTGTTGATTTAAACTAGTGGTGGCAAATATTTATATATATGTAATTAATTTTTAAAAAAATTTATTTAAGTTTATGGATTAATTCGGGTTGGCCCGTGAAAGTCGGGTCGCACAAGCAATGTCAGGCCTCATACATAGATTTCATCTCGCCTTTAAGCTTGTATGGGCCTTGCTTTCACAAGTCTCGCGTTGTAATTCGTCACGGCCACTGTCCACCACGTTTCATTGAATGATAGGAGATTGGGCTGTTGTTGTTATGAGCCACCAAAATTTGAGCCGACGGTAGGTGACAAAAAATGCTATGCAATGCGGAAGTACGGTGCCGGAGGGGCATGAAACCAATTAATTTTGGTTGGTGAAAAACAGGGGAGTATTGGCCTGTGAATGTGGTTGCCCTTAAATTTTAAGGCGGGTGACCCTAAATAAATGCGACGATGTCCTACCAACCGAAGTGTTTGATTGATTATTACTACTACAGACCTCTCATTTTCGTTACGCTTTGTCCTTTGGAGGGTTTAATTTGATGACATAATTAAAAAACATTTAGAAAACGTTGTGATTTGGATTGGCATCGGATGTTTTGAAAAAGTCATTTGCTTCATCAACTTTCTTGGCATTTTTACATTGTAAAATATTTGACAAGGAGTTCTTGTGTTTGTACCCAATGCGAAAAAGTTCACCAACTAAACAAGCCTCTTCCCTCTTGGGTTTTTCATTCCAAGATGAGAGACAAATTCCCTGCCTTCAAAGGATCATAAACGTTAAGACTATTCACAAATTGGGCTTACTTTTTCTGCTAGCCAGGATTTGGATTAGCAGCAAAATAAGCAAGCACACCAACAAATGGTGCATTGATATACGTCGTCGGCTCGGATTTCCGAAAATCGACCCGATTATCATCATAAAAGTCATCTTCTGCAGGACCTCCAACCACGGCTCCGACCAATACATTCGGGTTAGGATTTGTTGAGTTAAAGTAAAGGGATCCGTCCTTGCAGGCAATAAATTGAGGATGATCTTTGATGGATGGTAACGATGATCCACGGTGATGGATACGTTGAGGGAAATTGTTGCCATAACCAACCATGTATGATAATCTCATAGGGTTATTGCCTAATATGTAATCTACCTGTTTCTTGGCTTGCAAACGAAGAGAAGCTGGAGTAACGTTAACATTTTCACAGTCAACAGATTGTGAAGTTTTAGCTAGGTAATTCGCGTAAACCAAGAGAAGAAACGAAATTGTTGTGGCATGTTGCAGATTGCTGCCTCCAGGCTTGTAGATCAGGCCACCAGGGGTGTAATCTATGTGGGATGAAGATGATTCTGGTACTAATGTGCACATAAAGCTGTCGGCCGAGGCTTTGTACGATTCCAGAGAGTACATGTTTCCTTCCAGGACTTCCTGAAACGAGAAAAATCATTGGTTATATTAGGCCAAAGTTGATAATTTAACCATTTTGATCAATCTAGTGCTGCCTGGAAAGTGATTATCTGACCTTGGAGACTAGAACGTTTATACCGGCATGCTTGTTGTCCCATCCAAATTCATTAATATTTTCATCAGCACCTAGTGTTTCGCCGTTTGTTTGGATGTAATCAAGATAAGAATCATCCTGAGAAGCTCTTCTCAGCCAAGCTGCTGCCCAAAGCAATTCATCCTGGAGAACTTAACGAAATTAGACCTGAATTAGATCAAATTCAGCGAATCAACAGACTCGGAAGAGACATTTTAAATTAATATTCTTACTCCATATCCATCAAAATCACAGTAAAATGGGCAGGCACCAGCTCTAATATTAGAGTTATCACTGTAAGCCCCCCTGTAGCTGTCCGCAAATTGGAAGGCCTTGACCGCATTCCTGAACAATGTTTCTGCATATCCCGGGTCCGATGACCGGAACGCCATGGATGAAGCTGCTAGAGCTGCTGCAGTCTCACCAGCTACATCAGAAGCTGCATTTGGTGCATCAACTGCATATACTGTCCTCGTTGTGTCCATATCCTCTGGTCTCTCCCAACAATTATGATCTATATTTGGATCCCCCACCTGAAACACATTTAACCCATGATTAAGCAACATTTTCCTAAACAATTCCACATTTTTTTTATAAATTAAAAAAATTAAAGCATTCACGGACTTCAAAGAAGAAAAGTTGAAAAGTTCAGTCACGTGCTCTGTTTGCTAAATCCAATTTAGTAAATTACCCTCCCAAATAGTAATCACTCTACCCTTCCAAGATAAGAAAGTGAACAGCACGCGCCACTGGATAAAGTAATATTTTTAATTTCAGTATTTTTCTGAACCTTAAAAACTCCAGGAGATGACTGGCGGGGCCAAATGGTCAATAAAGGACAACCCCCGACAACGTAAAGTCTATAGCAGCCACCCCCGCCTTACAACTTACTCGCAGAATGGTTCAACCGAATCACGTAAAATTCCCAGATTACCCCTAGGTAGTGTCATAAATTTACAAAACCGCGCAAAATTTTGTTTACCTGAACGAAAATTCGGTTGGGCTGAGAAACAGTCTTGAGTAGATAATCAGTAGCCCAGCGGATTGCGACTAAAGAATTTCTCAGCTCATCTGGCGGCATTGAGTCTCCGAATTCGATGACGCTCCAGGATAGCAGCGTGGCCGTAAACGCCATGGGGAAATTAAACTTTACATTATCACCAGCGTCGTAATAACCACCAACCAGGTCCGTGTTGTACATCCATCCGTCGCTCAGGCCGGAATTCGCCCGCCATGTCATGCGCTGGTCTTGCGGCAGGAACCCAGACCGCTGGCCTTCGAAGAAGAGGATTGACTTCGATAATGCGTCCTGGTAGTCATGCGAATGGCTGAACAGAGGTAAGAAAGCAACAATGATAGCCGCCGGTTTCAGAAAAACCGAGACGGAAAGCTTCATCTTTTGGTGGGTGGTGGAGTGAAGAAGTGGAAACGGGTTGCTGTATTTATGCGGTGGTGTCGCGAGGGGAGGGGTATGGAGGCGCCGCCGACACTAACAGGAAAGTGTTGCCAGCGAAACTCACATGCAGAGCAAGAACAAGGGCGAGCGACCGAAAACAAATGCACTGGGAATACTTGGACAAAATCGAGGGGAGGCTTTTAACTGTTTGTGGGTCCAATTTAATTGGATTGGTGGGGATCGAAAGGTGAATAATTTCCAAGAGGGAGACGCAGCCACATCAACAGTTAGTTTGTTTCTGTTTTATTTTCGACAAGTGGGCAGTTGAGAACGTGTACGTGATCGAAAGGAAGTTAACAGAAGAGATTACGGTCATTTTATTTTAATTTTTTATAAAACTAATATTTAATACTTTTATTTTATTACAATTACAATTTAAAAATCCCTATATCTTAATACTAAACTAACCTTAATTGTTTTGATTAATTCATAAATTCCATTTGTAAATTGTGATCATTCCTACTCTTTGTACTAATTAGAGTGCCCTAAGAAAGGGTTTTGGGTGTATAAATAGTCGATATAAACAGTTGGCAAAGACTTTCGAAATTAATATTTTTTAAATTATAACATTAAATTTAATAAAAATTATATTTTATTTTCGATAATCTATGAATGTTTTAATTTTATAAAACGAGTGTTGTGACATGTAAATAAAATGATGTCCTAACAAGACATATCTATCAATGAACTTTGTCTTGTTTTGATATCCTAATGTTTTTGCCCACAGAATTCAACGTCTGAACATATGCTTGTGACAGTTTTGGCATTGTTTCCCACGTGACACAGGATCGATAAGCGTTCTTGCTAATTGCACGCCAGGGCACAGGAAAAATGCACCTACTGTTGCCCAATTGGATATATCCCAATCGCATTCCCTTCTTTAATCAATATTCTGTTGCAATATAATTGTCATAAAAAACAAATATTATTTTTTAATGGAAAATTAAATATTGTAAAAATACACAAAAAAAATATAATAAATTCTTTAAAAATTTCAAAATTCAAGATTCTAATGATTTTAAAAAATATTTTTTTATTTTAAATTTTGATAATTATATTATAAATTATTAATATTTAAAAATTAAATAAAAATAAATATTTTTTATTAAAAAATATATATTTTATAAAAATTTAAAACTAATACGCCGTCGTTTCAGTCTATGCAAATTGTTAGCGGGTAGTGGGCCCTCCCTAGGAATGCGAGGGGACGGGACGGGCGGAATCGTAAACCGCCGCCAACGGGAGAAAAAGTGATGGGTGTGTGTGGTATGGTGCTGACAGCGAGTCTAGGACGAAGGCGACGGATAATGCAAGTGGATTCTCGAAAGTAGGCGGCCTGTGAATGTTCATCAGGAAATACAAATAAATAAATACAAAAATAATATTAAAAATTACTATAAATTTAAAATTAAATAATTATCTTATCTCCTTTTTGTACAATGCTTTCCTTTTTCGCGAGGGGAGAATGCCTTTGTTTCAAGTAACTCCCAAGACACAACCATTCCGGTGAGACAGATATATAAGAATATCTATTTTAATATTATTTTATAATAATAATAATAATATAAAATAATTAATAATTAGTAATATATTTAATAATTTTAAATAAATTAACTTGAAAATTCATCTTTTAATCTCTGGAGTTTCTACCATGATTCGAATCGTGGGGCTCACAAATTTCTCTTAAATTATATTGGTAATAAAATTTGTTTAATATTATAATTTATAAATTTTTAAAAAATTATTACGGGATAAAATTCATTCATTTTGAGTGTAAATATTCGAATAATATGATATTCGTATAAACTTTCGATAGACTATTAATTTAGAAACAATGTTAGCGTTACAAAGAAATTAATTTTAATCGAGAATTAAAATTTTAATAAAAAATGAGGATGCTTAAAATGAATGGAGTTCATGGAAGGGAAGAACACCTCAAAAAATAGATCAAATATGTGAAGGAAAATCATTAAAAAGACTAATGGGCTGTCCAGCCCAAAATATGTGGGCCTTATGTAGCAAAATTAAGTTCGTTTGGCCCAGACATTTTACTACGTCATCGTTTTACTTGAAACCAGCCACTAAGGCCATCCCCATCGTGCCTCGCAAACCCAGATTCTTTTCGTTTAGCGGCTGCTCATCCTCTTCCTCCCAAAATTGATATCTTGACAATCACTGATTGACCGTACAATCATTTCTGTAGCTCCATTTTTCCTTTATTCCCCGACTCGTTGAGCGGCTGATACTAGGTTTGTCTATTTTATTGATATTTTGTTGTTCATAATCTCATTTGACCCTTCTTATTAGGGTTAGGTCGCAAATTTTATCCTTCGATTTTAAACTTATTGTACTGGATTAAACATCGTATGTATTGTTTGTGGGTTTATGTGTTTGAATTTTAGTTTATGTGGTTTTTGGTATTTCAAATTTGCGCGGAATCGATGATTGGGAATTTGTATTGTTGTGCTATCTGTTCGATTTGAATTTGGATATCGATTATGTAAATTGTTGGGGTGTTTGAATCCTGCGATGAGAATCATGATTCTAGATATTCTATTTGTGTAAAGGGATATTTAAAAGTTTTTATATAAATGGAATTTGAAGTTGTTTGTGGAAGGAATTTAAAGATGGGTACTGGTGACCAATCAATTCAACATGGATATAAGTAATGCAAAAAGTCGCCAAAAATCTTGTGGGCGTGGGACTATTGAGCTCCAATACCTAGGATTTTTTTTGGCGATGTGGTAGTGCTAAATTAGTTGGGTTCACTTATTTTTAAATATCAGAGGTCTGTCTCTTTTGAGCAAAGAGAACAAAAAAGAGATTTAACATTGGTTAGTAGCATTTCGCCTTTTGATTTTGCCTGCAGGTGTTAATTGCGGATTTATGCTAATATATTTCTTGCTTGATTGAATATGTAATTGGGTGATGGGTCGGTTTTGGAATATCATGTCAAAGGTCCTGTTCTGTGCGAATAGTAATTACTGTGAAGGGATTTTAGTTATACAAGGAATCAAAAAGGTATGTCCTATCAAATATTTCTGTTTGTGTTGGAAATTTAAAGATAAGCCATTATGTTTCAACCAATATGAAATCTTGCCATCTTGCCCATAAATGCTTTGAAAATCAGAAGTTATTGGGCCTTCATGATTGTTAGTGGGGCTCATGTGTTTTCCTAAATAGAAAATTGACAATTTGTTCTTCTTCTTTGTGTCATAGCGAACAAACAATGATATATTGATATGCATACTCCAATTGGAAGGGCTTGTATATTGCTCTAGATAAATTGTTTTCTATCCACCTAATGTAACCTTGAACCTTTCTTTACCTCTGATATCTGTTTATACTTTTACTTTAGGAGTGCTTTATGGCATTTTTTTTAAATCTGTGTGTTTTAACCTGTAATTAAACTATATTCTGGTAGAGATTAAAATCCTTATCAATAGAATTTTTTAGAAATGTGAAAAGACTGAACACTGACGTATTCACTACAGTATGCTCTACTTACTTTCTAACAGGTTAGTACTTTTCACTAATTGATGTATACCTTTTGTTTAAACTGCCTTTCCCTAATGTGGATTATTGGAGCTCTTAGATAAATCATTTTTGAAATTAAAAAAATGTGTAATTTTGTTGATATATTATTTATCATCTTCCTGACTCTTAACTTTAGGGCATGCTGGGTTCTTTTTGTTACCCAATATCATCATTTCATGTTACGGATGGTGATGTGGCAGGTTTGTGACAGTAGGCATCCAGATTTAGCTCAAATGGTTAAAGTTGTCCATAACTGACCTATTTTGGTGCCAAACCTGAGACATGGTTTATTTTCTCATCCCAATATTCCATTCATATCCTATAGTGAGTGGGGAAACATGTCACTGACCTATACTGTTCTTTTGCCATTTGGTCTCTTCTCTCGTTGGATTGAGTTAATGCTGTTGGATTGACAGTTTAGAATTAGCATGAATATCCTGGTTTTAAGACTGCCACGATATGTCTTTGTTACAACAACTGCATGTGTTATTTTGGAAGTATGATCATGATGTATATTACTACGATGTTGCCTGCGGAGTGAATGATTGGGGCTTTTTTGAGAACAAATAAAAAGGTGGAAAGAGGTATTTATAGTTCCTGATTGCCGAAAAAATGTTCAGACTGATCAGTATAGATTTTAGAATGTTGTTATAATGTGTCATGTGATCTTGAATTATGGTTGTCCTTGTTGGAGGTTACCTTGCTTTTACTGGAGTATCTATCTCAAATGTCTTTTCCCCCACTAAGACATTTCTCCACTCTTCCCCACAAAGGTCAGCCCAAGGAGAATTTCAGTTTCTTTTGTCCTGCAAATATTTGGAGTTCTTTGCATGCTTCTCAAGGGCACCAAGTGTCTTTTGCTTCATTAATGAAAATAGCTGCAATAAAGTTGGTGCACATTTCTAATGATAACTTTTTTCCTGTGGCAAAAATTATTCAGCTAGCTTCTGGATCTATATATCTGGTGAAACATACTTTTCCAACTTTGCTTGGTCCATTGATCTGTCTTATATTTGTGGGAGGAAAGTCTCTTCATACAGGCCATTTTCACAGTCCAGTGGTTTCAATGTCTTCCTGTCTTTCATATTTTATTTTCTTTCAAACTTTCTCTGCTGACTGTCTGGTGTAGAGGGCTGGTTGGGAATGTGGGGCTTGTGGCTATCCTATGTTTGTTGTCTTTCTTAATGTTCTGTTGGGAAGGTAATTTTTCAGAGGAGATCCTAGAAACTCCTGTGAAGGATGTTCTGTGGAGATGATGTTGAATGCAGTGATACGTAATGGATGTAATTGGTGCTTAATGCTGTGTTCTTTTACTTTTTGGGATTTGGTGTTTTTTGTAAGGTTATGGTGGGGGCTTGGTTTGTTCTCATGGATGATATGGGTGTATGGTTGTACTATGGACAGGGAGGAGGCAGCAGCATTTTGGCGTTAGGTGGTGAAGTATTTGCAGATCAGTGGTGGTAGGTGTTAATAGGTATTAGTTTGAACATGAGTTCTATCAGCAGGAGCCGAAGCAGGAGCAGGAGCAGGAGCCCACTGGATCGTAAGATCCGCTCTGATCGCTTTTCCTATCGCGATGCACCTTACAGAAGAGGGTCACGTCGGGGTTACAGGTTTTCAATTTTTGATCATGTACTTGTTTATTCTTTCTCTGTTCGGCAATTGCCTTGAGGGGGTGGGTGTGAAGGAAACTGTTGACGTCTTCAGTAGAGACTTGAGGTTGTTTTTATGGTCGACAGTTTTCAGTTGGGTTGGATGATTCAACTAGATTTTGTTGTTTAGGATCTTCGAAGTTGCTTATAATACTTCTGCTTATGGATCTTTGCTTGCTAAATGCTAGGTTTCTTCACTGGCTAATTACTAAGTTAGCTAGTGTTAATAGAGTTTCATAGAATAGCATCAGTTCATTTAAGTGTGTAAATGATATTGTTAAATAAGATCATATTAGTTTTGTATTCATATACTTAACTAAAACCATTATCAAATATTTGCTTTTCTGTTTTTAGCTACCCTGTGGTAAGCAAGTGTCTTGACCTTGACATCTTATTGCATTGAAGAGTTTATATTTGCTTGAAAGTTTTATATATATATATATATATAGTTGTGTATATGCATTATGCTCCTTTTCATGTCTTCTCCTTTATTCATCATAACATTGCTTCTGTGGGGTAGGTATTTTTCTGGTTTCTTAACTGTTTGGGAGGAAAGGTTTCTTGTTTCTTTGGAAGACACCAAAAAATAAAAAATTTAAAAGAAAAGACTGGAAAAAAAGGGAGGGGGAAATTCTGGGGGTTCTTAGTGTTTAATAGGTTGAAAGTGCTATTTTTTAGGTTGATCGCTGTTCAAAATCAGCTTGGAAATGGGGTCACTGACTTTTTAGCATTAATTGATTCTTGATTTAGGATGTCCCAAGCATTATTTTCTGCTCAACAATTAATCTTTCCTTGTTTTTGTTGTCAGCCAAAGCAATTTGTGCAAGAATTGCAAACGACCAGGCCATTTTGCTAGAGAGTGCCCAAATGTGGCAATTTGTCACAATTGTGGCCTTCCAGGGTATGTAATCTCTTTTGTTCCATGCAAATAAAAGTACATATTTTATCACTTGCACTCTCCAAGAGTTTATATTCATTGACCAACATTATACATCTAATAGTTAACACTTAGTTTACGTGGTTGATTGGCTTAAATTTTGGAAATGATGTTTCACTTTCAGAAGCAAAAAAGCATTAGAAAACCTGTTTGGTGTGTATTTTTCAAAGTGTGTTCTTTAGAGCCCAAAAAAAAACTGTTCTTGAAATTATAGCATGGAAATTGAAAACAAATAAATTGCTGTTGCTTTCTTCCATTTTTTTGAAACAGGCCTTGACTTTTGCTCATTTTAGTTATTTATTCTTTTTTTGGTTTTTGAAAATGCTATAAAATGTATTTCCTGATGTTGAAATTCAAAAAACAACATTGACATTTTCAGAATATTATTTTGGAAATGGTATCAAATGCTCCCTAAACTTTCATGCTAATTTTTGTTTAAGATTATAAGGGGCTTAACCTGGCAAGTGGCAACTGTGCTTCCTTACAGTGTCTCTAATTGAGATCTTTTGGATTTGTTTGGTGTAGATATGCATGCTAACTTCAGGATTTCTTGGTAAACTTTATCTTTTTCTGAGAAGTTTGTATGTTGTGGTGGCTAGTTGTAGATTCTGAAATCTGTGAGTGAGCCTCCCTCTGACCTTTTTTTGGTCATTACAAGTGGAAGATTAGCATCTCCATTCAGCTGCACCTAAATGACTAAAGACACCAAATGATTGGGGATGCAGTGCATTGCAAACTGGTGGTTGTATGTCACCTCTGCCTCTACCTTCACCACCGTCTTGGATCACCAGTGTTTGTTTCGACTGTCCTGCCTGAAATTCTCTTTTTTTTTACCTTGACATTTTTGCCCATCTGTTCTATCATTGTTTCTTCATGTCTTGACTCCTAGCCACTACCATTAAGTTCCATTTGTAACTATTGAGTTTGGCATCCCTTTCTGCTTCACTTATGTCCCCTATTACACCAGTGTATTTGCTAACACTGGTTTAAAAATTTCATGCATTTAGAAGCAACATTGACACTTAGCAGCCAAATGAATCACATCTGTTTCATGGTCCTTTTGTTTTAAATCTTGTAGCCCAAATTATGGAACTGTTAGGAAGAGAAGATCTATGTATTTCTTAATTTCTATAATTTTTTCAGCAACTTGAACTGGTCCTAGGGGAAGGTTTCGGGCTAGAATTTCCTGTGTCACCTAACTTTTCACTTTTAATATTGTAGTATTTAATGATGGAAATGGAACTCACCTCTTGTGAATACTTTGAATACTTTGATTTTCTTCTTGTTTATAGATGTATTTCTGTGTAATTATGTCTGAAAATGTTTGAGCAGCCACATTGCTTCAGAATGCACAACAAAGGCTTTATGTTGGAATTGTCGGGAACCGGGCCACATGGCTGGGAACTGTCCAAATGAAGGCATCTGTCACACCTGTGGCAAAGCTGGACATCGTGCAAGAGACTGCACCGCACCCCCACTGCCACCTGGGGACTTGAGGTTGTGCAACAACTGCTATAAGCAAGGTCATTTTGCAGCTGATTGCACAAATGACAAGGCGTGCAACAATTGTAGGAAGACAGGTCACCTGGCACGTGATTGCCCGAATGAGCCCATCTGTAACTTGTGCAATGTTTCTGGGCATGTTGCTAGACAGTGTCCAAAAGGCAACATCTTGGGAGATCGAGGCAGTGGTGGTGCACGGGGCAGTGGTTACCGAGAAATTGTATGTAGGAACTGCCAGCAGCTGGGACATATGAGCAGGGACTGCATGGGACCTTTGATGATCTGTCACAACTGTGGAGGACGTGGACACCTGGCATACGAGTGCCCTTCGGGGAGGTTCATGGACCGCTATTCCCGTAGGTACTGATAAATGGCATATTATGTTTGTTGGCTGCCCGGCTTATGCAATTTATGTTTCCCTTTTATCAGGATTTCTCATGTAGTTCAGATATATGGGAGGTGGAGACTGAATAGAGTTGAGGAGTTGGTTTGAAATTTTATGTTGTAGGATTGCTTTTTCTAGATGTGGAGCATATATTTATTTTCTATTAGAAGTTGTTATTTCAGTGCTATTGTGCTTATTTTTTTAAAAAATAATTATTAACTAGAAGCCGAAAGCTAATTCTCCGTCGTTTTTATCTCTTTGGGTGTGGTTTTTTGAACTTACTCTCTCGTTATGTTTTAAACAATTGATGAGGATTCACTTGTGTGTTTTGTAACTGTTTTCCGATTGATGGATAAGCGGGACAACTATTTTCTGTCCCGGAAGACTCTCTGGGATTTACGGTGTTATTTCCGTAGAGCATCGCATGCAAAATAAAATATCTTTTTAACAAAATAATTATTATTAATAAAAATTTTTATATAAAATAATTTTATTATATTATTTAAGTAAATCTAGCAAATGTCTTACCTAAAAATATACCTGTTGGGGGGTAAGATGGTTGAGCAGCTGCTCTTTGAATTCGGGTAAGCAGCTCTGACAAAAATCGGCGTTGGTAAAATGTCTTACCAATCGGGCCAACGCACACAGCACAGCAGGCATTGAAATAAATATACATGAACACACCCCAAGGAATTGCATCCTCTCTTACTCTCTCAAATTGCCTATTGCCCCTCCCCCGATGATACAAAAGTACTTGGCACCATGCTTTTCTATTAAAATATGAATATTTAAAGTAACACCACTCACATAAAAGTTGACATATATAATTCATAATACGTTTTAATAATAACAACATCATCGTACATTAAATAATTATTTAATTTATTATTTACAATAAATAATAATAATAATAATAATAATAATATATTAAATAATTTATTATTTATCGTAACATTTTTTGATATATAATATTATTTTGGAATAGCATGTTAACTAAAATATAAAAACAGATGAAAGTAGTAATTATCATTTATAGCATGAAATTTTAAAAAAATTTATTAACCTCTTTAATATTTTCGCAAAACGCAAGTACCAAATTCTTTATTATTTGATATGATCTCTCACAGTCTACGAAAATGATTTTGATTCGTTGCAACGAAAGTCAATATCACACGGTTACAAAAAGTCCGCAACCTCAGTGGATTCCAGGGGCACGTGCCTACCGGATAATCACCACCCCCCGATTGGAGAGGGTAAAACCGTCATTCAGTATTCGGGATTTTGGGACATTATTGTCTTTTCGAACAGTCACCGCACACCCTCGCAACCCCCTACTTATCGAAACAAAATCCCCACTGTGGCCGGCGTCATTTCTTTTGGTTGTTCTCTCTGTCCCGCTGCTCTACACTTTCATTAATTAATTATCGTGAAAATAAAATAAAATTTGCAAAATTACTCAAAACCCTAAGGGTTTCAATCTCTAGGGTTTCTCAATTTCAATCCTATCTATTCAATGGAGAACGAAGATGAAGATTCTTCGAAGTTATCCATTCCTCCTGCTCAAGTCGAACATAACTCGATGAGTGTAACAACAGCAGCAGCAGCAGCAGTAGCAATCATGGACTCGCACGAACAGGGACAGCGACGGACCGAGCCGCAATGCAAACCGGAGTCTGCGACCGAGTTGAGCGAGCCGCAACTACCACCTCAAGAACAATCTTTAGGTCAGGGAAAACAGGCGAGCGGGGATTCGACTGCGGGGGAGCTTGTGGTTGCGCCTGAGTTGGGGGAGGCGAAGGTCCCTGGAGGAGATGAGTCAAGTGACTCGCAATTAGTGGAAACTGCGATGGTTGGCGAAGATGATGGGGAAGAAACGATTCGTGTTGCGAATGCTTTGGTTGTAGAGGCAGCGGTGGTCGGTGGTGGGGTTGATAAGGATGAGACTTGCTGAGACGGGAGTGGCTGACTGAGGAGACGGAAGAAAAGGTTCTCGTGGCTGACGCGGCAGAGAAGAATGAAGAAAAGGCTGACGTGGTGGAGGAGATGGAGGTTGCCGATGAAGCGAAGGCGATTGATCTGGCACAGGAGAATGAAGAAAGGACTGGCATGACAGAGGAGACGGAGATTGCGGACGAAGAAAAGGCTGTTAACGAGATTGAGGATGAAACAAGGGCGGTTCAAGCGGCGGGGAAAACGGATATTGTGGATGATGTGGCGGAGGAGATGGATGAAAGAACCCAATTAGCGGAGGACGAAGGGAACGCCAGTGGGACAAAGGTGGTTGATGTTGCTGAGGAGACTGAAATTGCCAATGAGACAAAGGATGTTGCTGGTGCGGGGAAGATAGAAACTGCCGTTCATACAAAGGCTGCTGATGCGGCGGTGGGAACAGATGAAAGGTGGGAAATGGCAGAGGATGGGGGGATTGGGGGTGAGACAAAGCAGTTTGATGCAGCAGAGGACAAGGAGGAGATCATAAAGGAGATAGATGTGGCTGACTTGTCGAAGGAAACTGAGTTTGCCGAGGATGAGAAGGTGGCTGATGTGACAGAGGCAACAACTGCAGATGAAATGAAGCTTGGTGATGTGGCAGAGGAAACGGAGATGCAAGATTATGAGACTGAGTTTGCTGATGTGGCTGAAGGAGAAACAGAATTTGTGGAGGAAATAGAGGAAGAAACTGAAATGGTGGAGGCTACTCAAACTGATCCAGAGATGGGGATGGCTGATGTGGAGGAAGAAGCAATGGAGGCTGGAGCTGACGTCGGGGATGAAATTGATAAGGCTGACATGGCAGATGAAATGGAGACGGGCGACGATGTGGAGGAAGTGAGTAAAACTGTTGGAGGGAAGAGGAAGCGACTTGGAAAAAATTCTAAGCCTACTGGGAGAGTTCCTTCGAGGAAGAAATCAGAGGAGGATGTTTGTTTCATTTGCTTTGATGGTGGTGAGCTTGTTCTCTGTGATCGCAGGTGACATAATCATTGCTCTTATTGATATTCTGCTCTTGTTTATATTTTTTTGCTGTTGTTTGTACTGCCTGGATAGTGATTGGTGAATGAGGTTTTTTGTTCTTTTTTTTCTATGTTGGGTTTGTAGGGGATGCCCGAAGGCATATCATCCTGCATGTGTTAATCGCGATGAAGCCTTCTTTCGAGCTAAGGGACGATGGAACTGTGGTGAGATTTTGCATAATTGCTTAGTTATTTTTTTTATTTTTGTTATTCTATTTGTTCTTTAATCTATGGTGCTTTGGATGCATTTGGTCTTCTGTGATCATTGGCTTCTTTGTGATGCAGATGCTTGCTTTTAAACCTGGTTATATGATGAATTTTATGATGAAACTGAAATTCTATTGTTAACCATGAGTATCTGTTGTTAAAAGCAACAAATGTTAACAGTGTTTTTCGTATGAAGATTTCAATACATTTGTTGATGCCTTCAACCCAGAAGCTTCCTGTCCACTTGTTTCTTTTTCACTCAAATTGTTTTACAAGTATTGAAGTTATTGCTCCCTCTTTTCTTTGCAAAAGGTGTGATCAACTCAACAGCAAAGTTTGCAGGAGTGGACTTGTGTGAAGGGACAGGAAGTAAAATCTTCAATTTTGCCCAGCACAATGTTCAAGTTTTGCAAGTTTATGAAGTTGGTTTATTGTGCATCATGTGAAGTGTAACCTATTCTTTGGTGACTAGGAGTATATGAACTGTTCAGAGTTACAAAGGCAATTGTGTGTACTGGAAATTTTCCAATGTCAAGTAAAAGTGCAAAGTCATGATTTCTAGCCTCTATTGTAATTATTATTTAGAGGTTCTGTGTTGTGTGATGGTAACATGTTGAAGATCTGAAAGTCTATTGTCAACCTACAAGTGAATCTTTGGTATTTATATTTGTTGGACAACTTGCTAAATAAGTGGCAAGTTTGGAATTACATGATTTTTGGAACTGCATTATTCATGTATTTTGACTCAATGAATATATTATCACCTTGATTTGGCTCAAGTCTGTTCTTAAGATCAATTGTTACCAAGAGTAATGTGTTGTTACCTTGTGGGAGAGAGTGTTCAATAAATGTCTTCCATTTGAACCAACTGAGAGGATACATTTATGTTTTATTTGTTTAATGCTTCTCCTTCCCTTCTGTATGTGTTGTCAAGATCAACTAATTTAAGGACTATGCAAGCCTTAAGGATTTTTTCTTGGCTTAAAATTTTCACTTTCTTTCCATTTTTTCATTTAGAAATAAATAGCCTTTAAGAGGTGACAAAAATGAAGAAAATATTTTAACATTATGTTACATCAAGATAGCAATAAAATATGTTGATGTTTGTGTAAAGAACACCTAATGTCAAAGGGAAAATAGATGGCATGTACAAGAACTATTTGATTTCTGAAACAGGATCACTGCATCAACAAACTGGCTGATTCTTTACCTGCAACTACTAGTCACTTGGTATTTCTGACTTCAAACCTAGCATCTTTATATTGTCGTGTAGTTATTAAAATGCTAGTAGTGGAATAGCTAAATAACGTATTAGCTCTTTGGTCCATAAAAGAAGAGTTTATTGTAAGATTGCTTGGACTACCTATGTCAGAGACTACATTTTGGTGCAAGTGTTACCATGGCACAAACAACTAAACCAGGGATAAAGGTGTCCAAGGTCATATTCACTTTAATGTGTATTGGATGAAGCAAGTGCAGTATCTCAGATTGTATCTTAGACAAAACAAATACAGTGTTGATGGCTGAAACTTCTGAAGCTCCTGTCACTGACTTGAATTCATCTATAGACATTCAATAGCAATGGGGAAATTCTGATGCTTTATTCTGATGACTCTGAAATGTGTGTTTGAGGTTATATTATGTACCCTGTTTCTTGTGTTATGAGCGTCCCCTTTTCTTGGTTTACTTTCAACATCAATTGGCATTTCTTGAATGTATTTTTTCTTCCCATTCTTGTTGGATCTGTGTCTTTTTATATGCTTCCCTTGCTATATTTGAAGCATTTGATTATTGGGCCATGCTATTCTGAGCTGTTGCCATTTTTTGTTCAAAAGTTAATTTTAGGATCTTAATCTTTATAGTTTTCTGTGGTGTTAATCTGTCCTTTTGTTGAATTCTGCCTCTTACCTTGGGTTCTTTGCCTCTATCTAATTGGAGTATTATTATTATTATTATTATTTTTTAGGTTGGCATCTATGCAGCATTTGTGAGAAGAATGCCTACTATATGTGCTACACTTGTACGTTTTCATTGTGCAAAACATGCATCAAAGATGCTGTCATCTTCTGTGTGAGAGGTAACAAGGGCTTTTGTGAGACTTGCATGAAAACTGTGATGTTGATCGAAAGTAACGAGGAGGGTAACAGGGATATGGTAAGTATGCCATCTTTTTTTTCAAGAAACAAAAGAACTACATTCTTATCTCTTCTATTTCCTTGGTGAGTCCTTCATCATCAAGGCTTTAAAGAATTAATTATGTCAATATCTATGGATACAAATATATTTGGTGCTAAACACTGGCATTTTATGCTGAAATTGCATAGGAGAGTAATAAGTTTAGTGTTGTTGAATTCCTGCATCATTTCATCATTCGGTTAGGATTTGTTTGATTTGAATCATTTATGTATTACATCAGCTATGTGATGTGTTTGGACTTTCTTTCATGATTTGATAGATGTCAAGCAACTAATAATCAGTGTTAGGCAGTTGGTTTGTGGCAGCATTTTTGCCTTCACTGTGTACAGTTGGTTTGGCTGTTATGTTGGTACATCAAAACATGCTAACATGTGATATTGCACTCTTACTTACTATAACTAGCACAGAAGTTGACTATATTTTGGCATTAAGTTTGAATATTGTAACAACTATTTTTTGTCCTCTTCCATTGAGAAATGTCTTTGAACCACGTTGAATGTTTCTGTTAATGAAAATGATGCACTTACAATCAATTGGAGTCACTAATACTCTCTTTCCCACAATCTTGGTTGTTGTAATGCTGCTTTCTCTTTTTCCTTTTGGTTCTTTTTTACAGTATATCTTTCGGTCATTGGTGTTGAACTTTTCCGTGTTTCCTTTTTTTTTGGTGCATATCTCCTTTTATTAACACCTTCCTCTATGTTTACTTGATTATGATTTAATTTGCCCCTGTGTATATTCCTTTATAGTTTGCTAAATTTATTTTGTCTTCTATTTATTCTCTCTATCTCTCCCTGTATGTCTCTCATTTCTCTTTTAGGACCAAGTAGATTTTGATGACAAAAATAGCTGGGAGTATCTCTTCAAGGATTACTGGCTTGATTTAAAAGGCCGGCTTTCTCTGAGCTCAGATGAACTTGCACACTCTAAGAATCCTTGGAAGGGATCTGATATACATGCTGGTAAACAGGATTCAGCTGATGAACTTTATGATGTTAATATTGATGGAGAACAGGGTTCGGACAGTTCATTTGGTAATGCAGAAGCAACTGTCTCTAAAAGAAGAAAGACCAAGAAACGGTCAAAATCCCGAGCCAAGGAGGGTGTTTCACGAGGAATTGCGAGAACTGGTAGTGAAGGGACATCTACTGACGAAAGAGTTGAGTGGGCATCGAATGAGCTTCTGGAGCTGGTCATGCACATGAGAAATGGTGACAAATCTGTTTTATCTCAGTTTGATGTGCAGACTCTCCTTCTGGAATATATAAAAAAATATAAGCTTCGTGACCCTCAACGTAGAACTCATGTTATTTGTGATTCACGGCTTCAAAATTTGTTTGGGAAACCACGTGTAGGGCACTTTGAAATGTTAAAGCTACTTGAATCTCACTTTCTTACAACAGAGGAGTCTCAGGTGGATGAACTTCAGGGAAGTGTTGTTGATACTGAAGCAAATCAGTTGGAGGCTGATGGAAACTTTGATGCCCTAGCAAAGGGGAGCAAAGATAAGAAACGCAAAACACGTAAAAAGGGTGATGACAGAGGACTTCAATCTAATCTTGATGATTTTGCTGCAATCGATATGCACAACATCAATCTGATTTATTTACGACGTAATTTGGTGGAAGAATTGCTAGAAGATACTGAAACATTTCATGACAGAGTTGTTGGTTCCTTTGTGAGAATCAGAATATCTGGTAGTGTTCAAAAGCAAGATTTGTATAGGTTGGTCCAAGTTGTAGGTAAATGTCTAGGAAATCTGTCATCTGGTTTACTTTTTAAATGAGTGTAGAAGATGAAATTAAATAGTTTTCAAGTTATATAATGTTTTTCTGTACAGGTACAAGCAAAGTTGCTGAAACATATAAATTGGGCAAGAGGATGACAGATATCCTGCTAGAAATATTGAATTTGAACAAGACAGAGGTCGTATCAATTGATATAATCTCAAATCAAGATTTTACTGAGGTGATTATTATTTCATATATGTTATTTTTCCTTTCAGTTTCTTTGTCTGGCTTCATGGCAAGAGAGGAAGTGAGAGGTTTGCAATCTTTCCTTGTCTGTATTCAGAAAGTAACTTGATTGTGAATAGTCAGAAGGCTTGTGATTCGAACACCAGTAACATTTAGGAGGATAATCTTGAGCAGTATGTTTCTGAGATGTGCAACGTGCCTGTCATAATATATTAGGGTAATTCGAGGAAATGGAGTAATGATTTTATTTATTTATTCTAATAATATGCATTGTACACATCCAACTGGCTACTTTAGCTTGGTTCCTCTTAGTAACATATTATGGGGATCTACAAGTAGTCTAAAAAAAATGATGGAGAATTGATTATTAAATAGTAAGGGGTATTTATTACAGCTGTCTTATGTTCAAACTATTTTGGGAGCTTATTGTGTTTAAGTTTGTGTCAATTTTGATTTATCTCCCTGTAATCTCTTTGTTGAATTATTGTTTCTTCTTTTGATCTGTTAGGATGAATGTAAGCGTCTGCGCCAGAGCATAAAATGTGGACTTATCAATCGACTAACAGTGGTATTGCTACACTGTACAATTCCCATGTTTTACAGCCATTGATTATGTTTGGGTTATCTGATGAAAAGATTAATTTTTTCCTTGTAGGGTGACATTCAGGAAAAGGCCTTGGCACTTCAGGCAGTCAGAGTCAAAGATGTAAGTTAATTGTGTGTTAACCATAGTCGTCAATTTTCATTTTCCTCATGCTGCGCGACAATCATTTCTGTACTTTCAGAAGTCAAGTAGATAATTTTGACAAATAATATTTATCAGCAAGGGAAATAATATGCAAGAAATAGGAGTGTAAAATATAAATGCCAAAAAGTAATGCCGACTATAAATAGTAGATGCACACAAAAACTTAATGCTGAATATTCAAAGAATAAATAATTTAAAAATTCCAGACTTTGCGAAATCTCATCTTTCAACTTCAGATGAGGAATTTGGGAATTTAGTTCTTTATGATTGTCTGTATAATGGCAAGTAAGCAATATTTTGCCAACTTCCTGTCCCCTCTCGTCACTCCTATTCCATTTGTTGAGGACAGTCTATCTTCAACCTTTTGTTTTAGAGACAGTGCTGGATTGGACAGAATGCTAACACATATCTTCAACCTCGTTTTCATGGTGTTTTAGTTGTGCAAAGGTTTGGAGGAGTCCATTTTTCTAGTGTCCAGTGGTTTATTGTAAGATTCTTCGTTTATAATGTGTACTCCTGATACAGAATGTAGATGATGCATGAGAACCCTGTGAATGCTATTTCCTCGAATTTTTTATATCATATGCAAAACGTACTGATCACCTAAGATGCTATCTCATGTAATTATTTGATATCAACAATTTGAGATCTGACAACAGATTAGTAATGCATATTCGGCTCCATGTATGTTGGCTTTAAGGATTATTAAGAATTAATAAAACCTGATTTTGGTTGACTAGGATTTTGAGGATTTGTTTTATGTTTGGTATTTGGCTATTTTTGAAGATGGCAACATAATGAATGGTCATAGCAAATTCGCAAGGTATTAAACATAAAGAAGAGTGTATGAGATTCTGATGATATGTCCTCAATTCAATTTCTTTAAATTTTTTGATTCAATTTCTGAAAGCTACCATTAAAATTTGAGTAATGCTAGATATTCCAAAAATTTATTCTGAAAATGCATCACAAATGATGTGGCATCCATTCCTTAGAGGATGAACTTGTACAGTTTTCAAAGTTATTTGTTATCTGTTTCAACTATCCAAACAATGAGTCACATGTCATTTAGGATGCATTTCTGGGATAGGTTTCTGGAATATCTAGCATTACTGTACAGAAGCATTAGAAGGAAGAAATAGCCTATGAAAACTTGTAGTTTTAGCACAATTAGAAGGATTGAGATGATATTTAATGCACTTTCATAGATAGAAGAGGTTTTGATGTATGGAAATTGATACCTCAAATTTGAAAACCCTAGCTATTGCAGTAGTACCAATATTTAGGGTTTTGTTCAACCGGTTTTTGTTTTTATAAGGTAGATATTTAATAATTGTATTTTTCATTTTTTGCAATATGGTGGGTAATATTTCTTGCTTTGATGCAGTGGATGGAAGCAGAGATATTGCGTCTCAGTCATCTACGTGATCGAGCTAGTGATCTAGGACGTCGTAAGGAATATCCTTTACAATATTGTGAATAACTTTCTTAGTGTTATCTTCCAACTTTTTGATTCAATGGTAAATTCTTAGCATTTGGATCAATAAGCTTTCAAGTATGATCTTAGTTACCTTTTGTCTATCCCTCCTCCTTTGTTATGTTTGACGATCTTTTTCCTTCTCTTTTAACATTAGATAATTTGGCACCAGGTGATATGTGCCTGTTGTACGCATCCTGTAATAGCTTGCACCATAATATTCAGTGTCTTTGATATGATTTTTCAAGCATATAGTAATAATTTACACCATTGGATTCTGGCATTTTCTTTATTGGTGTGTAACTTTTTATATTGGACAAAATTAAATCTACAATAGTATGGGTGAATTTAGATGTCAAGTGCACTGTTTTGAGCCTTTTTTTTTGGGGCAAAAGTTACTGAACATCCTTTACAGTCTTTTCTTTAGTCTAAAAAGCTCACCAGATTATTTTTGCTACAATTGCAGCCAAAAGGTCTAATCCTTTCTTAAAACCATAACTGAATTCTTTCTTCCTAACCAATTATACATTAGATTAAGTAGACCCTTCAACCTGCTCAAACCTTACAGAGGGACAAAGAAATTCCCCAAATAGTATTTTCTATGATAAATTATATTGTTATTATTTTCAAAATGAGACCCTTCATGGCCCCTCTTTCTCCATCCTCCTTTTTAACTCCAGTACATGCATAATTGAATGTGAATGCAACTGAATAATCTTAAGGTTGAGTGGATTCTTCAAAACATGTATAGTAAGTACTCCTTGACTTCTGGTCACGCTTAGAGAATGTGTGGAAAAGTTGCAGCTTCTAAAGACACCAGAAGAGCGTCAGCGCAGACTGGATGAAATTCCAGAAATACATTCAGATCCCAAAATGGATCCAAGTTATGAATCTGAAGAGGACGGTGATATGGATGACAAGAGGCAAGGTTGGTTTTGAATTCCTAGGAAATTTGAAATTATTCTTCTGTTATATATCTCAGTTCTTTACATTCCCATGGTAACACTGCTTGCAGAAAACACTATGAGACCAAGAGGTAGTAGCTTTAGCAGAAGAGGGAGGGAGCCAATTTGTCCTGGAAAAGGAGGTTCCTTTTCAAATGATTTCTTGAGTGGTACAAGGAATTATTCAGGTGGGAGTAAAGAATTAACTAGAAACATGTCTAATAAAGGCTTCTCAAACAAAGGGGATGATTTTGTTGGAGCTGGCGAGATAGTGAATGAAAATTTATGGAACCAAGCAAGAGAGAGAGAAATGCAGCGATCGAACAGTTGGGAGAAGCCAAGAATTGCTTCAAATTTAGAAACCAGTGGTAAAAATGCCCATTCTGTGGTATTAACAGATTCAATTTCTAGGGTTGTCTCAGAAAATTCAGTGTCTCCTGCCTCCACAAGTGTAACACAATCTAATGCCAAAATCAATGAATCAGAGAAAATATGGTATTACAAGGATCCATCTGGAAAAGTTCAAGGGCCATTTTCCATGGTGCAGCTGCGAAAATGGAGCAACACTGGATATTTCCCTGCTAATTTGAGAATTTGGAGATCTACCGAGAAGCAAGATGACGCAATACTTTTGACTGATGCATTGAATGGCAAGTTCCACAAAGATCCTCCATTGGTGGATATCAGTTTGTCTCAAACAGTCACGTACTCTGGGAAGCCTCATACAACACCTTTGCAGCAAGGAACAGACGCTCAAGTTGGAGGAAATTCTAACTTGGATCAAAATGGTACTGCTTGGAATGTGCGTGGTGCTCCAGGTTCTTCAGGGCAGACTGTTGTAGGAAATTGGAAATTTCAACCTGAAAATAGTTCTACTGGCGGGGCTGCTCCTGCACATGAGCTTCCTAAGCAATTTAGAGATGGATGGGAGACAAACCTCCCTTCTCCAACTCCAACTCCAACTCAAAGCACTGCTGTCGAGACTAGGGGCAAAATGTTTGAAAGAGAATGGTCACCCACTCCTATTAAACAATCTGGTTCTCCCATGACAGCCAATCTGTTTCCAGTAGGCAATGGTGGGAAGCAGTCTCCTACTGTAATTGCTTCGGAGAGTAGCCAGTTGACACATTTTTCTACACCAGTATCTTCAACATCCAAATTGAGTGGCAATGTAGATGTTTTAAATGTCAGTCATGGTGTGATTTCAGCATCTGAGCCAGAAACAGATGAATCACACAGGATGCTGGTTAGTTCCCATCAGTTACCGTCATCTGATTCAGTTGTTGCCTCAATGAATCTCGGTGTTGATTTGAAAAATATCGGTGCTGGTCTCCAAAGCTTGGTTCAACCTGTTAGTGCTCATATTACGCCCATTGAAACTCATGGATGGGGGTCTGGATTGGCTGCGAGGCCAGAGACAAGGGCTTCTTCTCCAAAACCTGGGAGTGGATCTCAAGTCTGGGGAAATGCTTCTTCCCAGAAGCTAGAGCCAAATAATCCAGTTTCTATGCCTGCTCAGTCTCATGCTTATGCTCAACCCTATGCTTCATCCTTCAGCACAGGTAATCCATCAGGGGTTTTCCCTGCTTCAGGCCAATCAGGTATGTTGGCATCTGATTCATGGAGACCACAGGTTCCTAGTCAATCAAACGTCCAGCCTCCTGTTCAACCCATTGCACCTTGGGGTATTGGTGTAGCAGGTAATCAAAGTGCTGTGCCTAGGCAGGGGCCAGAGAATCAAAATACTGGTTGGGGGCCAATTCCAGGAAATCCAAGCATGGGTTGGGGAGGACAACTACCTGCCAGTACAAACATGAACTGGGGAGCTCCTGCACAAGGGCAAGTTCCTGGAAATGCAAATTCAGGTTGGGGTACACCTGGACAGGGTCAAGCTCCTAGGACTGCCACGCCTGGTTGGGTAGGACCAGGGCAAGGACTATCACCTGTAAATGCAAATCCTGGGTGGGTTGCTCCTGGACAAGGGCCGCCATTGGGAAATGCGAATCTCGGATGGGCAGCACCCAGCGGGAATCCAGCCATGTGGGGAAGTGAACAAAACAACAGCGGAGGAGACAGGTTCTCGAGTCAAAGAGATAGGGGGGGTTCTCAGGGTGGAGACTCCGGTTACGGTGTAGGAGGTAGACCTTGGAATAGACAGTCATCATTTGGCGGCGGCGGCAGCAGAGGAGGAGATTCATCAAGGCCTCCTTATAATAAAGGGCAGAGAGTGTGTAAATTCCATGAGAGTGGGCACTGCAAGAAAGGATCTCAATGTGATTATCTACACACCTGAAAACAGGAAGCAATTTACCAAAATACCAGCGGAGTTAAAATCTGTACAGTACAGTAATATTTTCATTTAAAGAAGTTTCTTCACATTGACATTACTTACATGTTTCTCCATGCTTCTTTTTAGTTTGTTTTGCTGCTAACCTAAATTCATAAAAAATTTTAGTTGTTCGTAATCACATTCAAATAATAGATTAGATAATTAAAAGGCATGGTGTGTGGTTTTGGTTATGATGATTGTTCTTGGTTTCTGTGATCTCAATCAATGATTTTAATGTGTAATTATTATTTTTTTAACCAATTCCGCGTACAAAGAATTCATGGTTAACTGATTAGATTTAAGATAACAAGGCTTTCTGTAATTATATTCATTTAGGGCACGATTGGTTTGAGTATCGAACTTTATTATTTTAAATATATTAGATTGTAATATAATTTACTACAGTATTATAATTGGTATTGGATTGATTATTTGTAAATTAAATATTATTTTATATTATTAAATTAATTTGTAGAATATTATATAGTTCATAGAGCTATTTAATATTATGTTTTTATAAATTTAAAATATTATAATATTGTATTATTATTTATAAAAAATATTTTAATAAATAATATTATAAATTAAAAAAACAAACAAATTCATGCGGAGATAATCCACACGAAGTGGAATAAATTTATAAATTCAATTAATTTATAAATTAAAACTTAATTTATTTTTGAATACAAGAACAATTAAATGATTTCTTGTTACTTCTGTCCTGACTACAATTACTCGGTACCATAAAAATTTGCTCTCAAGGGTTAACATTTGATTTGATTTGATTTTTATTATTGTTCAAAAATAATTTCATAATACTTGTTTATACAGGTATCTGTGTCTTGGGTTTACAATCAAAGACAGAACAGAAATCAACGGAATTCAATGGCGGAAGAGCCAAGCGTAGAATTCCAGAATCAAAACCCTAACCCTAGTAGTAACAGCAGCAATAATGACAAGGCTATTGATGAGAACAAAGTACTCAAAGGGAAGTCATGCAAGGGATGTTTATATTACTCTTCTGCTCTCAAATCCAATTCTCAAAACCCCATTTGCGTTGGCATCCCCAGAACCCTAAAACAAGGTCTCTCTCTCCCGTTACATATTTTTTTCCCTGTTGGGTTTGTTTTATTTATTTATTTTTCTGATTGCTTTTGCTCTGTTTGTTCTATATGTTACATAGAATCGAAAAGCTTAAGTTTTATTGTTCTAGGTTTCTTAAGATTTCAGTTTATTCCTAATGTTCATCTTATTTATGCGGTTTGACTTTGTTGTATTACAGTTATTGATCATGGTTTGTCAATATGTCTGCTGCCCTAGCTCCAACAATGGAGATTTCAACAAAATGCGTATAATTTAACATTATAGAAGAAATTGAAATTTGAGCTCTATTTTGGATGTTTTTTAATGGGTCGATGGTATGATATGCTTCTGCGTTGGTTCTCGTTTGATTGCCCAAGTTATTTGACGAGTGAGTTGAGTGTAGACTCATTAATTATTGCTTGCTCTGTAAACTATTGTGTTCCTGTAAATGAAGAAAGAAAAAGGAGATGCAGCTTCATTTGTTTCTGAGTTTTATTTTTCCTATAAAGTTGCCATGGTTATATTGCTCTGCTTAAAAATTCAAAGAACTTTAATAGACTTACTTAGTATAATCTGATTTTTCTTGGACCATCATTTAAAAAAAATATATGTATATATATATGTATATCCCAAAATGAAACTTTGGTTGCAAATTTTGGTTTGCTTCTGGTGATTTAAATACTTCCTGTAGACCGACCTTGATGCCCAATGGCTCTATAGGATACCAGAATGGTATAATATTAGCTGTTGTTTGCTGCTATTGGTGGTTTGAGTGTTTGCTCCAATTACCTCTCATGTTACACTGCCGCTTATTCCCTTCCACATACGATCCTAATGGTCTTGTAACTTCATTCGTAGCTTTAAACCTTTCTTTCACTAACATACATACATCCTATTAGTTTTTCTCTTTTTAAGAAGTATGTTTTAATGTATACCAGCTCATTCCACTTTGATCGCTGGTTTACTTTTTTTTTACTTCTGAAAAGTATCCACTGATGTTGATTTGTATTAGCAGTCCCCAGGTACATCGTTGGGGAAACTGAGTTGCAAGCTTCCAAAGAGGGTCGTACCCTAAAAGATTTCAAGTATGGTTGTGTTGGTTACTCAGTTTTCCTGGACAATAAGGATTCCTCAACTGATAAGCAGGATCACAAAGAAGCAGAACTGCCATTTTGTGTTGGTCTTGAGGTGATGTATTTTGATTTCATTTTCCAATTGTTTCCTTGCATATGATGTTCCCATGTGGACTTTGCAGACTCATTGACATAAATACTTGTTCAATATTTTAGTGTTTGTCTGTATTAGCAGAAGCTGTTAAGATTTTGGCATTATTTTCTCCTCCTCAACTCAAACTGTTCAAAATATTTTAGGAGGGAGGAGGGATGCTTGCCCGATGGTAATTTCTGTGATAATAATTCTGATGTAATAATAATTCTGGAAGTGTATCACAAAGTGGTTGTAATTTTTTTCCTTATCTGTGATAAGCAAAGGGGTTTACTTTATTGGTTGCTTTTGAAGTGAATTCAGTTATTAAGATTTAAAAAAGTTGTGAAGTTTAAGGTCTTTGTCTGGTTTGCCTTGCATCATCAGAGCTCATGAATTTTTGGTGTTGACTGGTAAAAGTAGGGATGTGCCAGCCATTCACTGGTGCGAGAAAATGTCATTTATATTGCCAGTATTGCTGTGTAAAGTTTTTTCTTATTTTGGACCCTAAGATCTGTTGAAGTATGAAATGTGAAAGTTTGAGATTGTTTGTGTTGAATTAGGTTAAGTCAATTATCTGACAAATTTGTGTTGAGAGTTTACATTTAAACTTGGTTTTACCTGTACAATATCCTGGTCTTGACATATTTCAGTGACTATTACACTTTTCTGAGATAGATTTCTCACAGTTTGGATTATAAATTTTTGTGAGCTGAACTCAAATTTGTTTGTTTGTTGTTTCGCTTAAGGTATTGTTGGACAGAAGCCCTTCAACTGCCGACCATGTTCCTGCTCATCTGCATAAAAGTGAAGGTATTGGAAGTCTTTCGTTTTTCTTTTTGAATGGATCAAAAGCATCTACTTCTCAGTATAATTCTTCTGTTCTTGGCGAACTTCAGAAGGTTTTGTTTCTAGTTATTATTTGTTTGTTAAACCAATGAATAAAGATCAATTTTGCAGAATAAAATTTTGGTGCTACATAGCTATTGAAATTATAGCAGTGATTGGCTTGAGTTATGTACACTTTCCATTATCCGAAGTTGAATGCCATTCTTGTCATTGAAGTATGCTGGATCATTCCACTTGCATGCTAAAATATGGCTGTGTTATTGTGTTTTACTTTTCCAGGTGTTTAATTTGGTGTAGAAGATTTAGGAAAGAAATATCTCTATACTTTTTAATTCACGTACTTTGGGCCCTACCTGGCCTTTGAGTACAACTAAATAGGAGAATCTGAACATGTATGTGTGCTGTTGGGTGGGTCTTCTTCAAAACTGCAATTGAGTGAGTGGAAGGAAAATTATTTTGCAGCAATTTTTCAAAATATCTCCATAATTGTATTAATAATAGTTATTGATTTCAAATGCCTTTGAATTGCCACTATTCTTCTATCCAAAATCTGGATGGGAGAAGTTGTTCTTGTGAATGGAAAATTCTAGCATAGTCTGATGCACTATTCCTCCATTTGCATATGTTTTTTCTTCTTTGGATCTTGAAAGTATCTTCAATGCCAAACACACACAAAGAGTTTGTAAATATTTTGTAACAATATATTTCTACATTTATTTATTTCTTTCCTTTATAATTATTGATCTCTCATTTTTTCTGTTTAACAAAAATGGTTCTTCGCATTTTGTCTTCTTTAGAGACTCACACTCTTCCACAACCTCGAACCTACAAGCCAGCTTCTTTTCCAGGGGACGAGTATTGGAGCAGGTAAGACAGCCAACTGGAAAGAATTAGTAACTTCTAGTTACATCATGATGCACCTTCAAATCTCAACTTTTCAGTGAACTTCACATTGTGTAAAGATCGAAAATCTAAAGTCATGTATTCAACTTAAACATGCAGGTTTAAAAGGAATGCAGGCCTTGTTGCGTCAGGTGTGGCCAAAAATGCAAATAAAGTCGGCAACCACATAAAAGAGACATTGGAAGACATTCTATACCCTTACAGAAGGAAGTAAAAATTTTGCTTTATCACAATTACAGCATGCAATAACAAGGAAGTGCAGTGCACGAACAGGCATGTTCGGTATTCCTTTTAAATCAAACTATATTTTCCTCTTGATCTGAAGATAAGTCATAATAGTGTTAACTATGGGTTAAGGAGGAAGTTAGCTGTTTGTATGTACTTGATTTTACTGCAATAAACACATTGTTGATACTACCTATTTTTGTATTTATTCATTTCATGTAAGTGAATTAACATAGAAACTCCTTCTCTTGTTCGAATAAATTTTGAATGTGTTACTAGCAATTCACAGGATGGCATAACTTAACTTTTCTTTTGTTGCGTAAAAGAGTAGAAAAAGATACATATGTGCTGCAGGATGATCATTGTGTAGTTGGGTCTAGTTATGTCTCATCTATATATTGGTCATCAGTCACAAGAAAGAAACTTTTTTAGATGCACCAGTACACGAATATAGCAGTTAGATACTACATGGTTATGTAACATTTTAATTGTTCTGATAATAGCAAATTAGGGGTTGACAGGTAATGGCATAAAGATTCTTGAATGAAGTTAGTTTCAGTAGCAAATTTAAGATACCCTAATTAATCGGTGGGTGAGGCTTGTGTGAAATTTCCAATCCAGTTGTTTATGTGAAGTGTCACAACAACATGCATTGCTTCAATATTTGCATAATTGCATGTGCATTTTTTATTTAAAGGTTAAGGTGTTATAAGTATTTTTAAATTTATATGTTTTATTTTATTCAATAAATAATAACTCATTTATATTTAATTAGAAAAGAAAAATAGGGGTAAGAGTATCCCCCCATGCCCCATAGCCAACCTCTTAACAAAAAGCAAGAGACATGAAAATAATCTCAAATAGTTTTGAATTTATGCTCCATTAAAGGTATAAAAATGCATACTATATTCTTTAATTATACTTTTCTTGCATAATTTCAACTCGGAATATATTCATAAATAAGAATGAATTATATTTATCAATTGTTTTTTAATTTTGCAATCTCGTTTGCTCTAAAAGAATATGTCCATTTAGTGGTCATAATTAAGTCCAAATAAACACATAATGAAAAATTACAATTTTGAAGTTTATCTTACAATGATATTCTTTTGAACAATGTCTTCCAAAGTTATGGTATTGACAGTGGGAGCATATAAATGTACTTAAAAACTTCAAGTTTTGATATAGTAATTGATTTTTTGAGCTTCTTCATGTTTTGGAAACATATAACAACTTCCACTTCATAACCAATTTCTAAACTTAGAATTTCAAGTTATAATCTTAGAAGCAATATTTACATTTTTAGGATCTAACCTTTAAATTATTTTAGAATTTCAAGTTTTGATTAAAAATAATATATCAAAAGTTTGCGTTGTGATTAAAAGTTATTTTTAACATTTTTGTTTTTAATTAATAAGATTGATTTTTAGAACTTCATTTTCTAATAATCACTTTATTTTTAGAATTTTAGGTTACAATAATAATATTTTATATCGATAACACGTAATTTAAAATAATTTTTAAAAATAATTAATTAATATTATATTAATATTACTGTTAAAAATAAAATATAATAAAAGAATAAATTAAATAAAAAAATTAGTGCACCATTTGACTTGAAATATTAAATTTAATAATAATTAGATGAGATATACTCATAAAAAAATAATTATACAAAAATAAAAATAATTAAAAAGTATATGAAAATATAAATAAAGGAAAAGATAGGGGACACAAGTGATATTTTACCGTGTGGGAAAATCCAACTTCAAAAAATATTTTTCTAATATTTACTAAATTGAAAATTTTCCAAACGCATTCTTAGTTCTTTTTTGTTTCTTTCTTTCTTTTCCAACAAGTCAAAAGAAGAATGGAAAACTGATTTAAGCAGACGAGAAAGGTCTTCGAGCAAGCAAGCAACCGGTTCAAATAACTTCCCTGTCGGTAAATTTATTGTGCTTCCTTTCGGCCAGTTTTCCGCCGCCTCCCTATTTTGCTTTCCGATTTAAATATTATTTCGACGAGTAAATAATTCTTTTTTTGTTTTTACTTGAGATTTCAGTTGTTCAAGAAAGAAAAATCTGATTGCTCGATTTTTAATGTTTTAATACGATGAAAATTTCGGTTTGTTTATAGCGATTCCTTGGTCTGTTCGAATTCTTGAGAGATTTGTGGAAGAATAATTTGATTGATTGATTGATGGCTTTGTGCAAGCGCGTGGCTTGATTGGTCTCTGATTCTGGCGTTTGTTCTACTAGATTTCGAGTTTTGAATGCGAATCATTCTGGAGAGATTGGTTATCGTCGACACATTTCGCAGCTTGTTAAATCTAATGGAAAGCGTGCCTTTCTTGTCGATACATTACAACTCGTACTTGTTTTCTCATTTCCGATTATTGTAATTTGGTGTTGCTGTTTGGTTGTGAGTTAACCAAGGAAATGAAAATGAAACTGAAATAATGTCAGTTAGGTTGACTATGTGCGTGTTCGGTTTTGTTTGGGAAAATGCTGAATTTCAGGCACTAAACCTTTGGTTTCGTTATATTTTCCTTTATTTTCTCATCATTCAAACATGATTGTGTCAAACTTTGACTCTAAATGATGTTGGAAATTATTGTTTATTGTTTTCTTGTCTTTCTTGAAGGTGAGGGGTTTGGAGGCGCAAGGTGTCCCATCAAAACAAGCCGAGGCACTAACAGCTGCAATTCTGAAGTTCGTGAACGACAATTTGCAAAATGTGGCTCATTCTTTCGTGTCAAAGGCAGAAATGCAGAAAGTAATACTTTTTAATTTTGGTTGTGGTAGATGATTAATTTTGTGCGCCAGCTGTTCAATGGTTTTACAGTGAATTGTACTCGGTGGAAAACACTGTCTGTTATGACGAAATATGAATTGCAGTATTTGGAGTCTGAATTAGGATTGATATGGTTTTAATATAATTTCTTTTTCTTGTGTTGCTATGTAGATTGTGATGCTTCAACAAGCGAACCTATCAAAGTTTGAATCTTAAGTCCAAAATTCTCAGGTAATATTTGGTTTTAATTATTACTTCATTATTTTGTGGGGAGTTCTTAGTTCTTGTTTGTATGATGGTATTCGAAGTTCAATTCAAGCATAGGTACACTTTGGCATTTGGGAGCCTTTATATTTTTATTTATTCAAATTCAGTGACGATGAAACGGTTCATTGATGATGTAATGATTCAATGGATGAGTATGTATGGCAATAGTCACTTTAATGGAATATACATTAAAGTTCTTTTTGAAAGTCAAGAAGTATTGTTGGGCACACAGAAGAATTTTGTTTGCATGTCAAAAACACCATTCATTGTTGTTGCTGTTGGGCCATTTAATGAAATGGTAGATGTTTTTGTGGGCATGTTATGGAGGAAGTAATTATTTTTGCTTCTAATGTTTAAAACATTGTGAAATGGCGAGGAAAAGTGCTAGCTAGGAATCTTACATCAAATTTTCTGAAGTATTGAGGTTCTAAATTAGCTCTCTTATCAAAGGCTGCCCTTCTATTAAAGGCCATCTTGTTCCTATAGAAGACTACCAAACTCTTAAAATGACATCTTCCTTAATTGTTAGGTTTCATATGATGTTTGGCTAAGGATATTTGTTTCAGTCAATCTGAGTTTTGTTGCCCTATTATGTATGTTCTCCTCGTTGGTAAAGTTCATATGGGTCTTGTAGTAAGAGAGGCAGTCTGCTGTGGAGGTGTGATGATAACTACCTTTGGTGTATTTGTTTTGTAGCAAATAATGATCTTGCAGTGATTTGGGCACAGGCTCATCAGGGAGAAGATATTAGTTTCCTCTTTTGGGGGCTTCTCTTATACAGTGAGTTTGGAGTTTTTCCTATTGTTTTTGATATCTTGTTGACATCTGAAATGAGAATGTTGCGCTCCAAAATGCACATGCGACGCTTCTATCAATCATTGGATTTTCATCAGTGGGTTGAGTTTTACTCAAAACTGTTAAGCTGTTGGGTTGGTGTTGTATTCAAAGATTTTGTAGAAGTGGCAATGGTAGTAGTTTTACTTACCTCCTTCAAGTTGTGTGGTACTTAAAAGCTAAGATTCAGTGTCTGTTGATTGGCTGCAGATATGCAAAGGAGAGACCTGGGGATGTTTAGGGTTGCAAAAAAATTAACTTGGGCTTAATTTTCAGGCAGGATTGGGGGTTGATGCAGTTCTTTTGAAGATTTGTAAAAGTGGGTCCATCATTCCATGAATGGGGAGGTGGACTTCCTTGTTCAAGTATAGGTGGTGGAAACTTTTTCTTTTCTTTAGCTACACTTGTTTTTTATTTTCTTTTTCTTCCTTTATTTCTCAACTCTGATATTTTTGGCACCATAGCTTGCCAATATTTCATATTTTCATGATCAACTTTGCTCCGTCCAAAGAGCTAAAACAAGTGAATTCCTAAGTGTGGGCAAATGAGAGAGAGAGAGAGAAACTTGTTGCCTTTTTTTCCTCCTTCTGATGTGGCAAATCTAGTCAAATCTAGCATAAAGTTTGAGACCTTTTAATGCTTCGTCACTTCTCTCTTAATAACAACACTGTTGGTGCTGAATAATTGGCTGCATAAGTTGCAGAGTTTTCTACCTTTTTCAATGATATGTAAGTGATTGAGGATTCAGGCTGTGGTTAAGCGAAGTTTTTCTACTGTTATAATAAAATTTCTGCATTGAACATAGCTGCATTGAAACACTCATACATGTGCCCCCATCAACTAACTATAGGAAACTGAAATGGTTTTTTTTGTTGGACCAATGCTTTGGGTGGAGTAAGGCGTAGGAAGTTGCTTTAGCAGGAGAATCCCCATTCAGAGTCCACATTGGATGGAGAAATTAAAATTGTATGGAGAAGACTAAAAGCATTGCAATGAGGGAGAGTGGAAATGTGTTTTGCATTTTTGTTGGTGGAACAACAACATTTTTTTCTGGTGGGTTTAGAACCAAAAATTCTACCTTACACGTAGACAAACACCTGTAATCTTGTGAACTCTTCTGCTTCTGGAATTAGATGGTGCCGAGAGCTTCAGGATGCATGTCCACACAGAGTTTGTCACCCGTAGAAACAGTTAAAAATGCATCCTTATTTCTTTGTACACACTATTTTGAGGATGATATACAATTTTTTATGAAACTCTTGCATACTTGCAATCTGTGACAGTTGTTTATTTTCCTTGGTTTTTCTGCAAGTAAAAAAGCATGCAAACCTTATATAGTATCTATGATCAAAATTGCATGAGCATATACTTGTACAATTGTGTTCTCATGTCTGAATTTTTGATAATTGTTGTATCTGATATCTTTTCTCCATGTCAAACGTCATTTGTGTTTGTGTCTAGATTTTATAGACAAAATTAAGCTTCCGGCTTCTTGTTTAGCTGAAATATTCAGTTAGGGATTTATTCTTGAGTGTTAATCTATCTTGGATATTCCTGCTTTATTTGCAATATACTATAAAGAAAGATAACACATTTGGACTCTATCTTAGTTTGCTGAGATAGATTACAAAGGAACTTTAAATTTATTATCTATTATTGCTATACTGTAACATGCGATTTGTAAGCACTACAATTAAAAGATAAAATATCCCTTATAATATTTGACAATGGGAGAGTGGATGTTTCTGCTGCACGTATCTCTGCTCGTTGTTGATTCTTTTTGAGCAAGCCTGTATATACTTTGTTTGCAGGAGCATCATTTTTCTATGTTGCAACGTGAAACTGAGAAACTCTGAAGTGACATGGAGAAAATGCGCAACTAACTGAGGTTTGTCTTCTAAACTACTGGCTAATTTGGCAATTGTGTATATTTGTTTTCTCAGTGTTTTCAGTTTGACACTATTTTATACTTTGAAATAGGTATGAGATTGACAAAGTTACTGCTGGGCAGCGTTTGGACTTAAATCTTGAAACAGGGTAAGATATCAATGAAATTTAGTTTTTTGTTCATCATCATCATCATCATACTTGTATCTTTTATATCAGTAAAGATAATCTCTCTCTCTCTCTCTTCTGTTGCTTCATATTTTTTGCTCATAACTGAGTGCAGGCGTACACGAGATGAGCTAGCAAACCAGAATGCAGAAACCACCAACCTCACAAATAAACTGGACAGTGAGTTTTATGATTTCATATGAGAGATGTTTTCTTTATTTACATTGATTTGTGGCATCAAACATGGATGCTTTGATTTTTTCCTGCAGGAAACTCATGCATTAAGAGCCCAGTTAGAAGCAGCTAAATATGAAGTGATCAAACACTGCATAGGTACCCTTGTCTCCATATCTGCCATTGGGCTTTTCCTGAATTCATATGCAGGAGTATAATGAGTGTTTATAGTCTAGCGCCAATATGATGTAGACGAACTCCGACAGGTAAGGAGTTTACATTATTATGAGGCATTTGACAACGAAATGAAGAATTTTCTTATTGTTCATTTTCTA